>JAWNMV010000770.1:247500-686721 GCA_035043635.1 Drosophila rellima
ATCGACTCGTCTGTTGATGCTGATCAAGAATATATATACTTTACGAGGTCCACCACGCCTTCTTCTGTCCGTTTCATACTTTTAACAATCTTAATATACCCACAGGGTATACAATTTTTAAAAATATGTTCATATATTAGGGAAAATTCGATGATCTAAAAAAGTGTATATTTTTTATTAACAAAAACAAAACAGACGAACTTTACTAACTCGAATCACAATTATCTAAAAAATAATTTCAACTATGGAGTCTTTGGCTTATGGAATTCTTTATTTTTAAGTTTATTATTAGCCATTGTCACTCGATTTAATTCGAGTTGGAGAAACATCGAGTTAAAGGAGTTCGAGTTGTGGTAGTTTGACTTCATATGCTTTAGGTGGCTAAGGGCGCTCAATGCTAGGGGCGATGGATTTGAAAATACATAACTTTTTAAGCTTTATTGAAATTTTAAAGTGTTACAAAGTATTTTACAAGACTTCAAATCTCAATGGTCTTACTTTTAAATAACAATCTGAAAAATGTTGAGCAATGTTGAAAAGCAAGCAATGGAATTAGGAGGGAAATATGCTGCTGACTTAAACCGAGAGGAATGACAAATTAAATGCAAAAAAAAATGTTCCTCGCATTAAACGAATATATGTATGTTCTAAGGTGTGAATTATTTAAAAATCCAAACATTTATTCATAATTTTGATTTGCAATCTAATACAGCAGCTTCTTCAAAAAACTAACACTCTCTCTTTTTGTATTTAAGATTTTGTTTAAAATTAACAAACTGTGCGTTGACAGTCTTATTATTCCATTTTATGTTTTTGTGTTCACTGAAACCCGATTAAAACGGAATATTATTGATTCGAAAATCTTTCCAGAGAAGTACACAACATCTAGGCTTGATCGTCCGCCTCAAAGAAGTGGTTATACGTTATATGCTTTTACATTTCTCCATCCTTCGATATGGCTTTATCATGACCATCTGTCTGCAATTCAACTCGTAAATACCCTTTTTTCTGATACAGAGTCTGTATTACAGACCATCCCAAAGTTCTCACCGATTTTAACTTGCCAACAACAATTTGGTCACTTAATAATGACTCAACATGACTTTATTGATGGTTTACTTGACATATCTTTGTGCCAAATTAACCACGTTAAAAATTTCTTAAGCTGACAGCTTAACTTATGTTTTGTTTGTGAACAAATCACATATCCCGAAGATCCATATCATCGAAATTTGGAAATGATGATCGACCTTGGCACATCAGTAAGGAATTTTCTTGGTATACTATCTGTTCAAGTTCGCCAATTTCGCAAGGCTGAATTTTCGAAATTGAGCGAGTTTCTTAACCAAATTGACTGGTCCGATTTATATTTGTACTATACTGAAATGGGCATCGCCGTAGCTTAAACTCGTGGTTTGATGCCTGCTTTCCTTCAGTTTACCCGACTAGGTCTAACAAATCTAAATGGATTTCTAAACAACTTTCTCACCTAAAGAAACTAAGTCCAGACTTTATAAACAGTTGAAGAACTCAAGTTCTTCTTCTATATTTTCTCGCCATTATATTGCACGAACCAACTTGTCCAAGCTAAACGCTTCGTGTTATAGAAATTATTTATCTCGCTGTAGGGTACGATTCTCAAAAGACCCCAGGCAGTACACTAAGCATAAGACTTCCTTCTTTCCATCTTCTTTCCAGATCAGGCGATCACCGATCTTTTTATCTATCTGTAGTTTTAGTCCCTTAATGAGTGAGGAGTCGCTAACTTGAGATTCTAAGATAGTTAAGCCTGTGTTTTCACCTGGTCCGGTTGGAGTTCCCGGTTTTGTATGGAGCCGAAGTTCTATGTTAAATTTGTATATAGCGGTTACGTAACGGTTACTGGTTTTTTGTATGCTTACCGGTTTTAGCGGAATGATTTCGGTTTACAAAACAAATTTTAAACGAGTGTGCTCGACTGTATAATACCCTGTGCCCTAGCTCTCCGATAGGTCATACGTAGGTGCGCTACGTTAGGCATGCCGAAGGTGTGATCATGCGGCATTAACTTTTTGGCTAATTGTTCGTATTACATCTACATATGTGATCTAGTGAACCGTTTTAAACCAAATTACAAATTCTCAATCTGTGGGTTTGGTTGACTTAACTCTAAAAACAACAATAATTTTCGTACTTTATCTTAAAATTCGTTCCTATGGCAGCTATTTGATATCAGATTTCAACCAAACTTGTTCAGGATGTAGAATGCCATCCCAAATGCGTATTCTGTTAGTTTGGTTGAGATACCTCAAACAACAAAAAAGTTTATCATACTAAAACTGGATTTTGCACTGATCTTTCCTATGGCAGCTATATGATATAGTGGTCCGATTTCAACCAAATTTTATCAGGATATATAGGACCATTTCAAATGCATATCCTATTAGTTTGGTCAAGATCTTTCAAACAACCAAAAAGTTTATTTTCGACTGATCTTCCTTATGACAGCAATATGATATTGTGGTCCGATTGAATAAATTGTATTTAATTTAATTAAAATAGTAAATCGTAAATCGTAATCGTAATCGTAATCGTAATCGCTGAAATCGATGTTGCTCATGCCAAGAGTAGCCATTATCTAAAATTTGCTCAGCTTGTTGAAGTCCGGCAACACCAAATAATCTCTCCCACTCTTCTTAATCATCGAAATCAGCTGTTAAAGGCTGCTGCATTGCGCGCGCAATTTAAGTGCTATGCTTTAATATTTGTGATTCTTTTTGCAGAATTTGTTAAGCATTTGAATACAATGATAATAATTGAAAACCTATTGAACATATGTGCGAGCTTACTAGCTTATTATTAAACATAATAATTATTGTAAATTCAGAGATTTCAGTGTTGTAAAATGATCTGTCGTCGAGGTGCAAAATTATAAAGTGGCATTTATACATATCGCTTTTTGCAATGCATACTAATATCTACATACATATATTTTAACACAATCTTAAATATGTATTAACTTAAACCATGTTAATATATTAAAATAGGATAGAAATTGTAGCCAAATATCGATAATTTTGCCTATCGCTCGTATTTGCGTTCGCACACTTCGTACACGTGCTCACTGTTATGTTTTTGCACAAGCAAATGTGCATATGCTATCTCGCTCGCACTTGCCTATGTCTATGATTTTGATTTATGTGAATTAAAAGCAAATTTGAAATATCTTCTCTATTTAATAGTCAATCGCTTTGAAACTTTCAGGGTTATTAAATTGGCTTACTTCTTATCTTCCTGTTTAATTAAGAAGTGTTTTATTAAAGATCACGTCTGATAATCGTTTTTTGCGATTGGCAGGCGAAAGAGGCGTGGCATCTAAAATTTAAAACAAACTTGATCTGCGCCCGCTATCCAGCAACCTTCATACCAAATTTGAAGTCTCTAGCTTTTATAGTTTCTGAGATCCTTTGACTCAAATCGACTCGGCTATTGATGCTGATCAAGAATATATATACTTTATAGGGTCGGAGATGCTTCCTTCTGCCTGTTACATGCATTGCACAAAACCATTATACCCTTTTGACCATTTTCAATGGGCACGGGTATAAAAACAAATATTCAAAAATTATAAGAACTAAGATATTTTTATTGAGATCAATATATAAATGAAATTAGCATAGAAGTAAAATTTAAATTAAGTTTTCAAAAACGATTATTACACCTTAACAACATAAATAAATTTTTTGCTTGACCGAACCGAAATTAACCGTTATGAATGAATCGGTTTCTTAACGGTTATTTCGGTTGGAATAATTTCGGTTTTTGGGTTTCAGTAAAATAAAAAAGGTTTATTTTGGCTACGGTTTCAGTTACGGTTACCAATTTCAATCGATTAATACCGGTTAATGGTTACGGTTTTAGACCCTAATTATTCCTCTCCAAAAAAGGGAAGTCTGAAGCCAAAAACTATAGGGGAATTTCTAAATTATCCGTTATACCTAAATTTTTGGTAGTAGTTTTATTATTTTGTGTAACATGGATTTGTGATCATTAGATCCACTACTACCAATCTTCTCATCCTTTTTTTGTTTATAATCCGTGGCTTCTGTGATAGCAAAAAAACTGATGTCATTTATACCGATTTCAATAAAGCGTTTGACTAAGTCAATCATTCTCTTTAAGTGCTTAATTGGTTTTCCGACCACCATAATTCGCTGCATTTAAAGCTATTCAAAATACAGAACTCAATTTGTTCTTTGTAATAACTTTTTCTAAGTCTCTTTCCAGGTTACCTCTGGAGTTCCCCAAGGTAGTCATCTAAGTCCCTTGCTTTTCACACTGTTTAAATGTAAGCTGTTCTAAATGTAAGGTAATGACTTTTAATCGTTCTAACTCTTATTTGGCCTCATAATCACTGGCCCCCTTGACAAGATTACTGTCGGTGATGATCTAGCTATAATCTTAGATCAAAAACTTAAATATTCCGACCATATATCTAAGATAGTCAATAAAGCCAATAAAGTCGCATTGAATCGGTACAAAAACCCATTCTCTTATTTACATTACGTGACCTTAATTGGATTATAGATGTTGGACTGCCTTCGTATTCTAGTAGGCTTTTATTAATAAATCTTCCTTCTTTATTAAATCGTAGAATTATGCTTAGTATTATGTCTATGTCTAAGCTTATGTCACAACTCAACTTTTCTGTTCCTCTTAGAGTAGTATCTATAACTTTTACCCCTATTGCATGAACCTTTTAGAAATTTGTGTTCGGATTACAAAAGACTTTTTAATATTGTTTCCAATGTTTCCATTTCCCTCCTAAAAACTTTGCTACTAGCCCATTTAGCTAATAACTAGTTTAAAATTGTTTAATTATTTTATTTTTATATCTGTTTTCCTATTTTATGTCCGTCATTGTCTATATTCTTTCTCTTCTCGCGATCATACATTTTTTTTCATTTTTGGTTTTTTATATTTGTTTTTGTTTTCATACAGCAGCAACGTAAGTTGATAATAAACTACTTACATACATATGTACATGAGATACAATTGTTGAAGAGAAACTCAGCAATCTCGATTTTAGTTTTGACCCGGTTAAAAATTTGTCAATACACGGTTATACTCATTACTATATGAGGTATGTATGTATGTATGTACATATAACGTCTACTAACGGAAAAGTTTGTTAGTCTCCCCCTTAGCGACTATCGATTAGCTATCTTTATCCTTGCTTTATAAATACAAAAATAATCAGATCTTATCAATCATTTTTAAAACTTCTTATTCACATTTAAAATTCCTATAGTTTAATACATAATTTCACTTTTTTTGTAAATATTTATGCATATGATTGTGTTTATTATTTTATTTTAAATATGAAAAGCGAAAGAGACCAAAGCATCATGAAGGGTGCGAAAGGCAACTAGTAATTATACAGGAAAAATTTAAAATTTGCTGTCCGATCAGATCGAGTTATATACCGATCGAAAGGTATAGTTGTAGCTAACAAAAGTGCATACTAAGAACTGTCCGTTGGAGCCTTTTGGCTAATTTGTATAATGTTTGGTTTTCGGCACATTGCGAAATAAGGTCCCGATTCTTCTAACTAAAAAAAAATAACTTTTATGCGCAGTGGCGATGCCAAACTTTGTTTTTAAGAATAAGTTATTTATACAATTTAATATAATTGGGTATGAAACATTTGGGGACATGGAAATGTTGTCGTCCCTCGCCTTTTACCTCGTAAAGACTTTTTTTTTAGTATGGAAATACTTTTGATGGCATAGAAAAATGAAATTCATAAATGACGACAAAGAATACACTAATAACAACAATAATAACAGTAACAATAACATGAGCAGCCAGAAGCGGGCAGCGAGTAGCAGGCAGAGGCAACGACAAGAACAACGAGAACAACAACCAATTTTATGAAAGTCACAGTCAAGGTCAACATGCGTGCAAAGACATACACAATGTTAGAGCGAAAGAAAGACAAAAAGAGAACGAGTGCGCGACAGAGAGTGAGAGAGCAATAGAGATAAATGAATACATACATATGTACATACATGTATATGTACATATGTATATGTAAATGCTGCGATCGAGAAATATTTTTCCACTTTATACATACACGTTTGCTTTCACGCACTCGACTGGCCTCTTGATTAAGCTCCAAAGAATTCGCACGATCAGCAAATAGACAGAGCGAGATAGAGCGATTAAAAGGGAGGAGAGCGAAAAGTATGAGTATGAGAGTATGGGGTGGACTTCAGTTCGAGTGAGTGATCGAGTGTGAGTGTGGGTGCGGTGATCGCTTATGCAGACGGTGACAAGGAAGTGCAGCGAAGCTCATTGCCATTTTGGCATCAACTTTGTCGCTGTCGTTGTCGTCAATGGGCAATAAAGAAAATAAGAAGAAATAAGAGAAGAGCACGCTAAAGACGGCAAACAAAACATCAGCAATAAAAGAAATCAAAGTAATTCGTTTTGGCATAGCTCAGGCAGTAAGCAGCAGTCTGCCTCTGTCTCAGCCGTAAAAAATGACTCACTTGCTCCCCACCAGCAGCAGCAATCATACAAACACATGATAATATACAAACAAACATATGTACATACATACATAGATACTCGTACCCACTCACACACGCAAATGCAGATGCTCTCTCATACATCACACGCACATGCAAGTCGCACAAAAGGAAAACAAATGGCTAGGTCGGTCGTTCACCTGCATTCGCTTTGGCGTTGGAGCTTAAGAGAGCGTCGCACGATACGAAAGAGAGCCAATGTACAAATCGGGTGCGCGCCCCCACAGATGTTTGCGTCTTAGTGCATACATGTGTGTGTGTGTCAGAGAGTGTATTGTTTGCGTTTGTGTGCGGGCCGGCCGGCCGTTCATTGCTCTCGAATGTTGCTCTCTCACGTTGAGTATTTCATAACGCTTCTGGTTTTTCTTGTTGTTGTATTCGTGTCAATGTTCTATCGCATTTTTGTTGTTGCTTTCGCTCTTGTTTAGGGTTTAATGACATTGCCGGTTTTCTGTGTTTTTTTTGCGCTCGTTCGTTTGCCTGCTTGTTTATTTATTCTTGCAAGGCAAATAGCAGCATCGGCGTAGCCGCACAGGCGGCAGAGAAGGCAGCAGCAGATTACACACACACACACACACACACGTACATTTAATTGTATGTATGTCCGTATCTGTATATAATATAGTTTGCTGATGGAGCCAACAGTAGGGCCGGTCCCCGTCCGACTGTACAGTAAAAGCTTGCCCAAGCGTGCCCAAATCATACTTTCCAAAAATTTCAAACCATTATCATTCGCACCAAAACATTGAGCAAACCAACAACTAGCAATAGGCCAATGGCACGTTAAAACTAATTTGAAATTCCCTTTAATGCTGGATATTTGAACGGTTACTTTAAATACTCAAAATATTACAAACTTAATTACTAGCACTCTGTCAATTGTTGGTTTGTGTGTCGTCACATGTAACTGGTCCGACAACAGCACAAGCGACAAATTTGTGGGGTGCGCAGCGTCAACGGCAGCAGCGTTGATGACGCCGCCAACTTACGACAACGCTGCAACTTTTCCGTGCTGTATTTTAAATATTTTCATACCCTGTAGTCGAAGCTTGCAAGGGGTATGCAGATGGACGTGCAGAGTTAATGAGGAATTATTTTCATCTCAAATCAAATTGATTTACAATAATGTGCAAACATATCGAAATAATATTTCATTTACTATATTATTTTACAGATTCTTTTATGTAATTTCCTATTTCCACATTTAAAGTTTAAATAGTAAAAACAATCGATTTTAATTTTAAAATTGGGCTAGACTTTTAATTCTTAATTAGCACTGTAATTAGATTGATTTTCGGCAATTTTTTGCTTTCAAGATATTTGAAAGAAAAAATCAAGGCATTCGTACAAGAACAAAAAATAACCGATTTTGTAAAACTACACACACTCTCCATTTTAATCGATTAGTCAAGTATTTATTTTTACAAAATACGTTACGACTTTACGTGACAATCATAAGACAAAAAAGTTAAAAAAAAAAAAGATAATAGAATTTATTACACATTCTCTGAGTAGCAATTAGGTTGGACCACATTTAGTAACAAATAAAAAACAATCGACTTTAATGATTAAAAGATATTAGAAAAAGCACTCGATGACGTTACTTTTCAGAAATAGATGTTTTCGACTTAGACTTGGTGAAAACACAGATATCTGCGAATTTGGGAAGCTTGTTGTAGATCAATTTATTGGGCTCACATTTGTTTTCGTACAGCCGCACATCAGATACCTTGCAAATCTATTTTATTAATAGTAATATAACAAAACATTAATGGGTACATAAGTACAAATTTGACTGTCGACACTTCAAAGTATTCGTAGTATTGAAATTTTACAGAATGCTTTGTAGTGTTGAAAATCTCGCATACTTAACACACTTTCTACATTTTATACAGTATACAGGGCATTTTATAGCACAGCCGTCGGAACATATGGCAATTGTTTTACTTTTCAGTTGATGTTGTTTTTGTTGTTGTTGTTATTGCTGCGGCTGCTGACGGTCGTTCGGCTGTTTCGCTTCCTCGTATTCGATGCTGCCGACCCGACGTCGCAGCTTAAGCTTTTTTTTTGCTCTTGTTTTAGCGCTCGCACAAATGTGTGTTAGCGGCGGTCATTCACACCGAACGTGCCCTTTCGAGAGTAGTGCGCGCTAAGCGCTCTCTATCTCTCTCGCATGCTCTCACTCTCTCTTTACTCGTAAGAGAAAGAGTGCGTGAGTACGACTGAGTTTACATGTGACCGTATGTGTGAATGTACATATGAATGTGTGTATTTCTGTGCGTAGAGTGTAATACAACGGCAACAACCGCAAAACGCAACTTTAAGATTGCTGGGAATTTACGTTTAACAAAAAAATTACAATTGGATTGTGTTTATTTTGAAATGTTTTATTTACAATTGTATTTAGTTTGATGAAATTTCAGTTTGATGAAATTTCTTAAATATGATTCGCAAAGTGATTCTACCTGCATCCTGTGTTTATAACTTAAGGAATTTGCCTTCCGCATCCGAGTGACGTCAATGTGCGAAATTACGCAATTTGTGCGCCCTGGTGACGACGACAACGGCGACGATGAGTGACTAATTTAACCATATCTTTAACTTACACACACAAATACGTACATATGTATATGTATGTACATATACGCATACGCATGCACACAAATGAAACGTTGAGCGATGGGCAACTAAAACATGGGCAGCGTGGAATAGTGTAAAAGTAAAAGGTCATTGAACGAACATTGTACCTATTTCTGCTATTTACACACACACAATCATATCGTAGGCGATTGTTATTACTGCATACATACATACAAAAGTACGTACTTATGTATGTATGTATATTTATTTGTGTTTGCAAAAACTAAAAAAAAAACAATAATACAATGAATCAAGCCAAGCCAAGTAAGTACTTTGCCTTTTACATACTTACACACACACAAATAAATACGAGTATACGCCGCACTAAGCGAAAATGGAGAAATTGGAGAGATGGAAATGGTGAAATGCTGAGTTAAAATGAAATGGAATAATAGGCAAGGGCAACTTGGAAAGCGTCGCCGCTGACAAACGACAAGAGCAAGCAAAAAAGCGAAAGATAAAGAAATAGACAAGTGGCAAGGGAGAGCGCGTCAAAAGAGATAGACACACGATATGAAAGAAAGATGAGGATCAGAAGCAACAGCAGAAGCACAGATTCCTGTGCATAGCAAATGAATGTACAATTGTATGTCTATTTGAATGTTAGATACATATGTATGTATTCTACACACATTTAACAGCGTTTGGGGATTAGGAGGCTGACCGATCGCTATTTTTCTCACTTTTTCTTCTGCTTTGAACAAAGCGGCGAAAATTTGAGCAAGCTCACAAAAAACAATAACAAACGGCCAGCTCGACACAATATGCTTTTTAAAAGAAGTATGCGAACGTGATACCAAATCGTATCCAATTTATTCCTATGACTCAGACTTGAAATCGGACTCTGAATGTGACATTTGTCACTGCAGCGATGACAACCATCAGGAGCGATTTATCAAACACACAACTGTAAAATATTAGCAAAGTAACATTAAACTCATCAGTTAAAACAGTCTATCGAACAATTTGTATAAGAGTTGAATTTGTTCCTGCAATAGAAATTATGTTCGAAATTCAAAAAACTTTGAATTTTTGAGCACGTTCGGTTCAGTGGTTCGGCCCATTAAGCAAGATTTTGGATTTGTATTGTTAAAAAAAAAAATGTTTGCAACAAATATTTTTATGTTTCTTAATTGTTTTAAGAATTCTCTCGAGTTGTCTAGCCAAAAAACTATATTACTTTTTAAAAGTCTTTGCCCATTTTCTTGTTAAATTTACTTCTTAAATGGACCGTTTGTATTCTAACGATTACACTAAGTAAGATAGTAAGATTGTAATATGAACCATTTTAATACATTACAGTTTTCGATAGATGATTTCAAAAAAGAGAGATAGAAACAACATAAATATATTGTAGAAGCAAATGTCGCGTGCGACAAAGACTAAAATTAAATAAATAACAAACTATTAAATATTTTTGAATCATATATAAAACATTATTAATAAATATCAATGTATTAAATTTTAAAATTAGACAACATTTATATGTATATATGTATGTATGTATGTATGTATGTATGTATGTATGTATGTATGTATGTATGTATGTATGTATGTACCTTCAGATATTGCTGACTTCTGTTTTAATAATGTGCGAATTCCTTGGTTTTTTAAATTATCTTGAAAACAAACAATTGCCTAAAATCAATCTTAGCACCAATTAAAGTGGTAATCAAGAACTATGAGATTCGCCTTTCGCCAAAATAAAAAAATATTTTGGCAAAATGTATAAATTATAAATAATTTTTTTTTCCTAAAATTAAAATTATAAATTGTTTTAATGAAAACGGAGGCGAGAAAAAAAAATCCAACTGATATTAATAATACTATTATCACTTAAGTTAGTTTCTGTTCTTTGCTTTTTTTTCTCATATAAAATGAGTTCACTTATTTTTGTTTTACTTTATTGAAGATATTTTGTTAAGTTCGTAATATTTGTTTTAAAATAAATATACTTGAAGTTACTTAAAAACGTATTAAGCACGTCTAATTACTTAAAAGGTACTCAAATAAACATAAAAAGTATGATGGAACAAAATGTCGCGTGCCACATGTCGCGTGCGACAGTGAATAAAATTGAATTTAAAAAAAATACTGAATATTTTTGAATAAAATAAAAGACATTATTAAGATAAATCAATGCATTACATTCTAATATTGGCCGCATTAAAATATTCTGGCAAGTTTCGCTGAAATCAGTGTTAAAATTGGTCGCCGAAAAATTGACTTCTGTTTGAGTCGCGTGCGAATGCCTTGGTTTTTTTAAATTATCTTGAAAACGAACAGTTGTCCAAAATCAACCTTAGTACCAAGTATAGTGCTTAACAAGAGCTATAGGATTCGCCTTTAGTCAAAACCAAAAAGTGTCTTGGCATATGTTTTTTTTCACTTTGAATGCGTACGAATGTCGCATTCGACATCAGAGAATTGCCCATATGCGGAATAATAACAAACCCAAAACAATATTGTATCAATATTCAGGAAGATGATTAAAAACAAAATAAGAATATGTAATATTTGTTGTCAGATATTTTATCAGATATTTTAAGGTTGAAGTTAATCTGTTAAATAATAGTTATTTTTCAACCAATATGAATTTATGGCAATTGAATACTCATGGAAATCCAAGTAACATACATATACATACGTGTATGTAATAAAATGCTAGACATAAATAAGTAACGGAGTAATTGAGGTAGCTGTCGTTGGAGGAAGGCAATAATATAACTAACGATGTAACTCCGCGTACTTTATCGAGGCGCTGACCTCTCGATTTATATATGTATGTATATGTAAGTATGTACATATGTACATATGTACATACATACATATACATACGTGTGTATGTGCGTGTGTGTTTGCAGACTTGTTGTGTGCGTATGTGTGTGTGTGTGTGTCTCTAGGCATACTCCTACTATGCTCCCTAGACTTGAAAGTATTGTCACTGCTATCAAATAGCAATGACAACAACAATAGCGATAAGCACACAGACCAGGAGTCGTAGCGAGTGGGATCAAGCAACTACATATATATGTATGTATGTACACACATATGTATGTATGTTCGGTATACATACATATGTATGTATGTATGTAATATATGTACATAAATATTAAAATCATGGCACATAACTTCTGCCCGATAAGCTGTTGCTGTTGCTGTGTGCGGGTGAGCAGCAGGTGTATTGCTTGGAGCGAGTAGAAAGCAGCGAGTATTTATCAGTAAGCAACGAACAGAGAGCAGCGAGAAGCGCGCGAATAAACGTGGACATGCATTAAATAAACGTCAAGTTCATTGGCATTGATTAAAATGCAAAGCAAAATAAAACAAAAAAAGATAACAAACTGTTGTCGACATCGACATCGACGTCGTCAACGTATACGTAATATTGTAAATGCTGATGCGAAGTGAAAAACACCAGCTTAAAGCTTACTGCGGCTGCTGCTGTTGTTGTCTCTGTTCCTTAGTGCCATCCCCCATTTTCCGGCAAAACGGGGAGATGAAGATGTTTTTGGTGTTGTTCATTTTGTTGTTGTTGCTGTGGATGATGAGCTCTGAACTGAAAGAAGTTTGGGTAGCAATCATTCCACTGAACGAATATCGAACGCTGTTTTTCAGTGCATGGGCATTTCCTACCTCATACATAATTGGGTGCTCTGACAACTCTGTGTGTGCGTCTGTGTGTATGTGTGTGTGTGCGTATGCGCTCTCTTCCTCCCTTCTGATTTTTTGGGCTGCTCTCGCTGTAACATACATTCTATGCTTGTAACATGGGGGTTACATGACATTGAAACCAATTTTGAAGGTTCAACCTTTTGTCGAGTATATGCTTATATACATATGTATGTATGTACATACAAACACATACATTCAAACATACATATATGCAAGTATTTCTGTACATAAGCGACTCCTTGTTAAATGAACGCGGCATCATCCACGAAATATTTATTTGTATCTTTGGGTTGTGCCTTTGTTACTACATTCGGCAATTGTACTGAACTTGGAAACAGGCAACATTAAGTTTAATTTAAATGTCGAATAAAGCAAAACAAAAGAAAAAGCAAAGCATAGTTCTTAGTTGGCTTTGCTTCTCTCTTGCTTTGCAAGCCTTTTATTACTACCATTCCTTATCGTGGCAGCCACCCACTACACACACACACACACAAAATAATCTGGAAGAACTTTGAAGAACGAAGCCCAGAAGCTTTAACGAAAGTTGCATGCTCTTTCCTAAGTATCTGACAGCAGGTACAAATACTGGAGATTTAATTTTTATAAAATGTGATACCAATTTTTAGATTAAATTTGTTTTGAAAAATAAGAGATTTATCATTTAAGCATTAAATAACTTTGCAATTATAACCCATATTCCCCAGTCTAAATATAAATATGAATTTATTAAATGAAACATAAACTATTTTGGATAATTCATCTGTAACAAAAAAAAAACGCTCACATGCAACACGATTCTGATACATATATACATTCATACATACAGACATACAGACAAACATACATACATATGTACATACATACATACATATGTTTATAGTAGTTATCTAATGCTGCCTGGTATCAGCAAAGGGTTAGATCACTATCTCAATCTGTGTCAAATTGCATCACATTACAAAGCGCGCGCACACACACACACACACACATGAATACACTCAGTCACATGTTAATGCATTCTCAGATTTTGAACATAAGAAAAGAGCATACAAAAAGCAGCAACAGAACGTACAAAAAATAACGACAACAACAACAGTAACTGGCAAGTCAACAGTCGATTATTTATCAATGTGTAAATAAAAGCGCATTTATATTTGTATACGTGCGTGTGTTTTCCATATGCATGGATGTGTGTGTGCATGTATCGTTGACCAAAAATTTCAATAGCAAAGGTCAATGAACTCGCGTCGTGCCAGTGCCTGACGTTTGTGATTGCTCTCTCATTCGCTCACTCGCTCTCAGCATGCATGACTGTTTGTATATGTGTGTGTGTCTGTGTGTTTGAGTATTGCGTTCCGCATTGCGCGCTCTTTTTAAATGCTGCTGCTCTTTGGCACTTTTTTGACTCTCTTTAGATTTAGCGCTGCTTCCTCGTTGCGTTTCATTCATAAACAGAGAGCGCCAGATATCGGCCAGGCCAACGAACCAAGGGCCGTTCGCGGTTAACATGTGCTTTGACCCCCCAGTTTAAGCTCACAACCCCCACTACAAATACATTCAACCACCATTGTATCTTAAACCGTTACTTTAGTAATACATATGTGTGTTTGTTTTAAATTAAATTCGCCCAATTATATTTTCTTTGACTATTTGTTTGTACTTACATTAACTGTCGACGTCCTTGCAGCGGCGGCATTTTTGTAGCCGGCTGGCGCTCATTTAATTTGATCCTCTTGTGAGCTTTGCTGCTGTTGCTGTTGTTATGATGAAGGCGTAATCCATGCTCTGTGGCTCTGCCAGCAGCGCTACAAAGTTGAGCTTTAACCGTTGCACCTCTGTATTAAGTTACAGTTCTTGTTGTTGTTTGTTTGTTGTTATTTAGCAGTTCTCGTCTCCCTTCATGCAATGCGTTGGGTTTTAAGCTTTTGTGTTCGCACTCTTCAATTTCCTTGATTCAAAATGCAGCATATGATTTGTTTTGTTTTGATGTAATCCGTTGTTGTTGTTGTAATAGTATTTTTATTGCAGTTATTATTTACACATATTTGTACATGTATTTATGTATGTATCTATGCATATACTTTTTACACACTTATCGGATACTTGCACTATATTATACTTGTACCTAATTAACATTTACATTCAATTTGATTTACAATTGGGATGTATTTATTTATTTTTTTTTATGTTATTGTTGTTGGGGATAGGGCTGTAGCACTTATGATTAAGAGTAGAATAGGGGCACGTGAACACATAGCGGGGTATCGCTAATTCCGTTTTAGATAGATACAATTTATTCTTAACTTTATCCTAGGCTTAAATTAAAGCTCTTCTGGCTCTTTCAGTTGAACATTTCTCATGCGTTTTGCTTGCTCTTCTCACATTTTCTCACTTGTCACTTTGCAAATATCTGCAACAGAAACAAACACAAAAACAAAAATTACGATTACGGTTTGCGATCACAATTTGTTGTTGCCACTGCTGCAGCACAGGCTATGGTGGGCGGGAGGGCGGAGGGGCTGCTAAGAGAGGCCAACTGCACGCAGCGCAACAACAAATGTACGCAATTGCATTAGTCGAAAACGACAACGATGACACCGGCAACGGTAACAACAGCGTCCTTGCTGACGTCTTGGCGCCTATTTCGAACAACGGCCACTTGTCAATTGCTTAGTGAAAAAGCAAAATATTAATATCACTAATATGCACTTTATTTAATGCTGCCGGTGGCCACAACTTTGTTATTCATATTCATATACATATTTTTAGCAATATTCGAATTCGTAAAAAAATACAACAAAAAACCAACTGTAAAATATCGTTATCCGGGCGCGAACGACGACAGCTCGCGGCGAGTGAAATTTTAAGAATGAGAGAGAAATTTTTTCGTTTTCTTGTTTCGTTTCGTGCGCTTCGTTTCATCATTTAGTTCGGTTGTTCGTTTGCAAGCCGAAGCTATAGATGGCGCGCTTAAAAGCATGCAACATGAAATCCGTTAACAGAATGTTACATTACTATGTACAAATTTTACATTGCCTTCTTACTATTAACATTTACTCTTGCGATATAGTAATGTAATGGTGATTCAAATTGGATCTCCATAGCAGGATTCATATAATTCGCTTGTGTTTATGTTATACTCGAATTGGTTCTGTTATATCCAAATTGTATGCGCTTTACGATAATACAGTCGTCACATTATTATATGTAACTAGCTAAAAGTACAGTATTTTTAAAGTGACTCACTCATTCGCAACAATTAGAAATGGAAACAAAGTTTCAAAGTGCGCTTCAAAAAAAAATAAATTGAACTGTTAATTTAAAAACTGAGCTTCTATTTCGTTAAGTGACAATTTTCATAAAGCTTGTCAGTCTGTGTGCATGCATTGGATAAATCATTTATTTCATGCAGCCAATACACAAACCAGCTTGTAATATTACAAATGTATCCATGCACAAGCTAACGAAGTCTATCGCCCGACCGCCACAATTTGTCGACCACGATAGTATCGATATATCGAAATATCGAATATCTCCACATCGATGTTTGGTTCTGAAAAAGTTCATTTGAACGATTGAACTTATTCAGCAATTGACAACGATAAAATTTTATTTAATTTTTTTTAAATTTAAATAAAGAACAAATCACCTAACCAATAAAATCAAAATTTTCTAAAATTTTGAAGTTTATTTTAAAATTCATTTGGTGCACCTCACCCTTTGCGTGGCGAATTAGGTAAAAAATTCTAAAACAAAAATTAAAAAATCGAGAAAAAACTTTACAAAAATTAAGGCACAATTTTAAAAATTCGAGCTTCTAAATTAAAAAAAAAAACACTTATGAAACTTATCTGCTTTTTCAAAAACAGTTAAGTAGTGTTTAGGGTTGCCAGCCCTGTGTTAACTGACGGTATTTTTACCGTTGAAAAAAAAAGGCGCAAGGTGCAAAAATTAAAAAAACATAGAGGAGAAAAAGATAATTATTACATCGAGACGAATACTCCCATACATATTCGCCGGGTCCAAGATTTTTAAAATTTCGTACAATCATGGCTGTATAGTCACGGTACAATGTATGTATTGTATCGGCGGATGCGGCGTACACTTGAGAAAATCTATCACCTTAAAATGCAGTGGCGACGAAGTTGGTTTGGATGCCTTTGTGTGATATTTTGGCTGGCTAGACAGCAATTGTTCAGGCATAGGAACCGCCAACTCTTCATATCATAAAAAAGCTAAACAGCCTTTAAAAAAAACTAGAAATAGCCAGAAACTTTTGTTAGTAGCTAAGAAAAAAACTGGAATAGTGAAACGATAATTTTTAGGGTTTAATCCTGTATTTCTAAGCATACTGCTGGCACTTCATAATTATGACATCATTTACCTTGTGAAATAAAATGTTATTAAAACTATAAAATATGAATTGAAATTTAGTTCAATGTTTGAACGGCCATTCTATTTCGAAGTTTAGTGTTGACATCGTTCATTTGACTAAAGACTCTTCCCACCTCTACACCCGACCATGACAGCGATAAAAGGCTTAGCGCAAATGATGCCAGTGCCGAAAATCTTTTATTTCCTGCTGCATCCACGAAGTTGGACACTTTGGCCTAAAAGCTTGCGGTATCCTTTAATTTGGACCGTATCTTCTAAATATTGGTTGATTCCACCTTGAAGAATGGTTGATTTCACCTTGCTTGGAAGGAAAATAGCTATAATTCCCGCTAGCCGCTATTTTACAATGAATCCCGCATTTGCCAATTGCAACCCGCTAGACCTAGCGGGGAAATATCTAAGCTGGCAACACTGGATACGACATAACTCGTACGAGCAGTAAATAGCCATACTTCGACGCTTTCGGTTGAGAAGCTGCTGGACGGGTAAATATGAAAACCACGTGTTTTAGACAACAGATACACTAAGGCTACGGCCAATTCTCATGCTGGCTCAATTGACGCGTTTAACCTTTTTCCTTTTCCTTTTCATTCTATTTGTTTTTGTGCTCGCTTGTCAAAGGCATCGTAATAAATAACTGGCAATTGCAATTAAATTGTGCTTAACTGTTGTTTTTGAACAAGACATTCTTAACAAGAAGCACCACAGCAACTTGCAAGTCGCAATCTGATAAAAAGGAAACGTATATGTATATATTCATATAGAATAGCAGCAGTGATAATTAACAATATCAAATAGAGACATATTCGATTTGTTGTCGAGTGCTGTTGTTATTATAGACTGTCTGTCGGCTGTCTGTCTATTTATTTGTTTACTTTTGCGCTTGCTTTTGTTGTTCTTGGTTGTTGTTATATTGCCGTTGTCGTTGTCGCTGCCGCTGACATCAATTGCCTAAGTTGAACGCACGGCATGGCAAGTAGCTTCGCAGCCGCAATCGCCGACGACGACGTCAATGCCGGCATCAACCTGAAGCCACGAGTCAATGGCTTAATTGGCGGCGGAGATGTCGCAGATGTGGATGCCAATGTGGAACAGCTCCAGGATGGGCTAAGCTGCAATGAGCTATTTAACAATGGCGATGGCTTAACCTACAAGTAAGTAAAAGAGATCTGTCAGTTTCTCTTACACGACATATTACCCGATATCCCGATAACTTTTCTAACCAACATACATATATAATATTCCAACATACATATATAATATTCCTTTTCATATCGGGTCTCCTTCATCTGACAATTGTTTGTTTGTTTAGCGATTTTCTCATATTACCCGGCTACATTAACTTTGCCGCCGAGGATGTTGATCTTAGCTCGCCACTAACCAAGAAACTCTCATTGCGTGCACCGTTAGTCAGCTCGCCGATGGACACGGTAACCGAATCGGAGATGGCCATAGCAATGGCGGTAAGTCGCAAAACAAGTTACAATAGCTAAACAGACACCACAAGCAAGGCTGCAAATCTGTTGTGTTGGTTTCATTTTGTGGTCTAGTCAAGTCAAATCAAATCAAAAGTCACCACACATTACTGACTAGAATCTCAAATCTAGAATGCATTTTTTTACATTTGCAATGCCATCAATGTTATCAAGTGTCAAATTTGAATATCGAAACATTTTGTCGTCTAGTCCAGTCAAATTAAAAGTCATTAATTTGTTAAGTATTCGTAATACGAATCACAAAGCATGAATTTTCTGAAATCTGCTATGTTTTTTTCAAATAAACGTTTTCAATGTAAAGAGTTAAATGAAGCAATGACATCGAATTCGAGTTCGAACATTGAAACAGTGTGCAGCCTTGCAGTGTGCAGCAATGCAGCTTAGTGTCGATAACCGATAACGATCGGCCGATGCACATCGCCTTTGGTGTTCTGGTATCGGGATCGCTCCAGTTGTGGTTGTAATTGAACACTCTTATGCGCCTCTATAATCGCTAATGTTTCCCTTCCAAAACCAAAATGAATAACGAAAAATTCGAAATGTATCTTTTGGCGCCCACGCGCAGCTGTGTGGTGGCATTGGGATCATCCATCACAACTGCACGCCGGAGTATCAAGCGTTGGAGGTGCACAAGGTTAAGAAATACAAACATGGCTTTATGCGTGATCCATCTGTGATGTCGCCGGCCAATACCGTTGGCGATGTGCTCGAGGCTCGTCGCAAGAACGGATTCACCGGCTATCCGGTCACCGAGAATGGCAAACTGGGCGGCAAGCTGCTGGGCATGGTCACCTCGCGTGACATTGATTTTCGTGAGAATCAACCGGAGGTGAAGCTGGCCGATATAATGACCACTGAGCTGGTAACCGCACCCAATGGCATCACGCTGCCCATGGCTAATGCCATCCTGGAGAAGAGCAAGAAGGGCAAGTTGCCCATTGTGAATCAGAATGGTGAACTGGTTGCAATGATTGCACGCACCGATTTGAAGAAGGCACGCTCATATCCAAATGCTTCAAAGGATTCCAATAAGCAGTTGCTAGTCGGCGCTGCCATTGGAACACGCAGCGAGGATAAGGCTCGTCTACAGCTCTTAGTGGCAAACGGCGTTGATGTTATCATACTGGACTCATCGCAGGGCAATTCCATTTACCAGGTCGAGATGATCAAGTACATCAAGGAGAAGTATCCCGATCTCCAGGTCATTGGTGGCAATGGTAACTAACCCAATACATATTCATATTTGGCATGCGTATCCTCTTATACTAACATATATCGTATATCGTCTATCGTCACCCTTTCCCCACCCCTACCTCCACCTACCGTGGCTCTTCCGTCTTCCGTCCACCTTACAGTTGTTACACGCGCCCAGGCGAAGAACCTCATCGATGCCGGCGTTGATGGCCTACGCGTGGGCATGGGCTCTGGTTCCATCTGCATCACACAGGAGGTAATGGCATGTGGCTGCCCCCAGGCAACCGCCGTCTATCAGGTATCCACGTTTGCCAAACAGTTTGGTGTTCCGGTCATTGCCGATGGCGGCATCCAATCCATTGGCCACATTGTTAAGGCTCTGGCGCTGGGCGCCAGTGCTGTCATGATGGGCTCTCTGTTGGCGGGCACATCGGAGGCACCAGGCGAGTACTTCTTTTCCGATGGTGTCCGCTTGAAGAAATACCGAGGCATGGGCTCACTGGAGGCCATGGAACGCGGCGATGCCAAAGGTGCCGCCATGTCGCGTTACTATCATAACGAAATGGACAAGATGAAGGTCGCCCAAGGGGTCAGCGGCAGCATTGTGGACAAGGGATCCGTATTGCGCTATCTGCCATATTTGGAGTGCGGCCTGCAACATAGTTGCCAGGACATTGGCGCCAATTCGATTAACAAACTGAGGTAAGATGCACATGATCCAATCAGTTGTCAAATACTGATATATTTGTATGCTTATGCTATCCTGCCACACAGACAAATGATCTATAATGGGCAGCTGCGTTTCATGAAGCGCACCCATTCGGCTCAGCTGGAGGGCAACGTGCACGGCCTTTTCAGCTATGAGAAGCGTCTCTTCTAACATACAACAAGCGCTGCAGCGTCGTTACCTGGCGGCGGAGTGGGCGCTCATTATCAACAGCATCATCAGCAGCAGCAACAACCCAGAACACATCAACAGCAAAATCAGCAACAACAACATAGACAACAGCAACAACACCATCGACTTGTCTACGGTGGAACTCGAGAATTTCAAGAGCGATCCTATGATAGAGAGAACGTTGCTGCAAACGCATCCCTAAAACGTCGCATGTAATCTGTGACATGTGACAAATGTGTGCAAACCGATTTTCCAATTTATTTAGTTCTTAAGCTTCCTTCTATAACTGTTAAGAATTGACCCTCTGGGGTCATTCGAATTGTCGAATCCTTTGAATCTATCCAGAAACTGTATGGAGTCAAACCACTAGAGGCAAACATACATATAAATCGTATATATATATATACTTATGTATATACAAATTATCAACTCTATATGCCAAAACTAATTAAATGTACATTTTTTCCGGAAAAAAAAGGCTCTTGAAATTATTTTTGTGGCGATCATTCCTTTCCACCTCCAAAAGAAAAAGATATAAACAAAACACCATGCAATAGATTTCTCCATAATTATTATCTCTTTTTTTTTATTATAATAATATTTATAATTTAAATTTTGATTCTTGATTTATTTGTACATATACATACATAAATATATATAAATAAATTACATTCGGCAAATACTTGACTTATGAATTGTTCATTTTTTCTGTTGACCATTTAAGATTAGGGTATTATAAATATAGTGCTCTGAGAGAATAGTTTGAATAATAATAATTGTATTAGTAAATATATTAATCAAAAATATTATTTTGTATTTGTTAAGTAATTTGTTTAGTTATTTCGTTTTCTACTACTTTTTTCTACTTTCCTTGTTTGTTTTTTTTTTTTAGTTTTTAGTTATGCTTGACAAAAGATTTGTGCAAAATGAAAAAAAAAAAACCCTTTATAAGGACACTTAAACAAAGCTATGTATGTATACAGCACATATGTATATGGGTGTATGTGTGTGCCAATCTGAGTGCTTGTATGTGTGAGTGTGTGTTATACTATGTATGTATGTATATAAAAGGAAGCTAGCGGGTGGCATAGGAAATTGAGGGAATATTGAGCAAAATGATATGCAAAGCGATTTCATTTCAAAGAGACACCAAAAGGACACACACTCATACATACACACACACTTATGCATGCATGGTGGCATATAAAAAATATATATGTATTGTGTAAGGTAGTTACATATATAAAAGCTGGGAGCAGTGGGATTGGAGTCATTTCAAGGCTAATGCGTTGGATTGTCAGGAGCCAGGAAATGCCATTTCTCATGAAAGTGATCGGGAAGTCGGATGCAGTCCTGCCATTGCTGCAGTCGATCCCCTTTGCTTTGGGCTCCCAGTTGTAGGCTGCCAAGGAAGTCGTTGCTCTTGCCCAGATCCTTGTCCCACACAGTTAGTATGAGCATCTCCTTGTTGAGGTCATGTGGACTGGCCTCAAAATAGAACTCCTCGTTGTATATGGGATTCAGTGTGCGCCATTTGACACTCGTCTTGTGCTTCTTATTCTTGTGCGCATCCGGTTTCAGTTGCCTAACCAAATGCAATGCACAACTGATTAAAGCACGATCTGAACTAGCTGAAAAATGCATGGGTTTACTTACAGCTTGACAAAGGGATCGGAGCTCCCATTGTTGTCCATGGCCAGTAGATTGATGCACTGCTTCACATTGACAACCAGTGCCCGTCGCTTCGTATTATAGCACAGCGAGATGAGCATCTTGCCATTGGGCCAGCTCTGGGCAAGCTCCGCCTCGTTGCTGTACTGATCCTCCACGCCCAGCGGCACCGAGATACGATACTGCGATGTGCTATGCACCTGCAACAGCAAATTCCCAAAACCGTATTACACACAAGTCAAAAATAATATTTAGATATTGCACTGCAAGCGAAATTCACTGTCCTTAGATATCCTAAAGGTAAAGTATCTACTATCTATCTATCTATAAAGTATCTACTAGGATGTAAATCGACAGCAAAAAAAAATCGAGTTGTCGATCAATCGGCAAAAAATACTGATATTTACAGTTTTGTCAAATTTTTTGATTCAATTATAAAATTCAACGGTTGAACTTAACTCTTAAAATATTTCACGTCATTTTACAAACCGATTTTATCGGTATCCTTTAAAATATCTTACTTCTTCATGACATGTTTCAACATTGTTTTATAGAAAAAAGAGAAAAAAAAATATTTTATCCAACTGAAAATAATATTTTTATACAAATGAAAAAATTAAAGGTTTTTTATTTTATAATTAAACAATTTGCCATTCGGAATACATTTTCGAAGCCCTAGGATTAATTTTTTTAAGTATTGGTTAGCATTTGCCTACAATTCGTAAATCTCAAAACTTAAAAATTAACCTATTTCAGATACGTTGCCATATTCCTAGGCAATTCTCAATTCTCTATCAGTTTTTCTGAAAGTTTGATCTTAAGTTTTATTTTTCTCAGAACTGAAGCGATTTCTTTAATTTAAGGGGGTCTTCTAGTTTAGAAATGTTTTTTTGGCTTATTTCTTTATCTACGTTATATATATTATAAAATAAAATATTTTTCCAACAGGTTTTTTCAAAATTCGAAATAGTTTAGAAGATACAGCCATTTTTGTGACTCATTAACATTGAAGTCAAAACCTTAAACGCGTTTTCTCGAAACTGTTTCTCAAACATTTTCAAACGATATCTCAAGTTTTTCTGGACTGATTTTGATGAAATAAGCGCCAAACGATGCAGAATTATCGGCACTATCGTGAAAGAAGTTTTTTTTTTTTCATTTTTTTGTACACTGGACTACAAAAAAAAGTGAAAAATCGAATTTTCATTTTCAAATGGCTGCCATTTCTACAAAAAAAAAGATAATATTTTTTTCTGGAGGCTCACACGATTAAGGCATTCCGATAACTAATTCCCCTTTTTCCGGAAATCGTGTGAGCATTCGGCATACTTTTCTTTGGAGGCCAAGAACTTCTTAACCGCGCCATTAATTCAGTTCTTTTAAGTTTTTTACTCTTCTCAATAAATTGCCCAACCAAAAACAAAAAACAGTATTAAAAAATTATTAAACGTTTTCTCTCTACAATTAAAAAAAAAAAACAGTTAAGAATCGGCCGTCCAAATTAGAAGAGCCCCTTAATTTTGAAATACTAAAGCAATTTCTAGAATGTATGCGGATTATTTAAATCGATATTTGAACTCACCGTGGATAGGCAGATTTTAGCGGCACCCAGAAAGTCATGGCCATATTTGTCATCATCGAAGAGAGCCACATAGAGCAGGGAATTGCCGAGCTCCTCGGGCTCGACGCCCACAAATTGAAGAGTTTCATTGAAGTCCGGATTGCGGGTCTTGTGGACAGTTTTGGTGCGTTGCCAGCGTGTATATTTGGTATGTGCCTCGGGCGTAATGATGTTCAGCTTGCAATAAGGATCGGCCAATCCGGCGGCATCCATGGCCGGCAGATCCCGGGCCCGCACCATGGTGCAGTCCAGACTGTGGAAGCTCTCACGATAGCTGATCGCGATCTCCAGCCAGCCGAGCAGAGGATCACGACAGTGTTGTTGATGTTGTTGATGTTGTTGTTGCTGTTGTTGTTGTTGTTGTTGCTGCTGCTGCTGCTGCTGCTGCTGCTGCTGTAGCTGATGTTGTTGCTGTGCAGGCTGCAACTGTTGGGATTGTGTGGCCGAGTTGCCCGAACCTGAGCTGTCACTAAATGACCACGATGAGCTGACCGAGCTGCGTCTCAAAAAGCTGCTCTCACGTCGCAAATGCGCCGCACTGGATACATTGGAAATGCTGATGTTGTCATAGTCAGCGGACTGATGCTGCTGCTGCTGTTGTTGCTGCTGCTGCTGTTGCTGATGATAGTGATGTTGCTGGCGGCCAAAGAAAAACGAATTGGACAACTTCCGTTCGCCGCCATCGATGAAGCTGCGTATGGAGCCGTACGCGCGCAGTCGAAAGCTTTCATCGCGTTGCAGCCGAGCGGCGGGCGTTGCCTTTGCCCCATCCAGCTCGTCCTCGGGATCGGAGTGATCGCTGGCGCTGTTGTTGCTGCTGCTGCTGCTGTCGTTGACGCGTATCGTTAGCTTCTTGATACGTGCGCCGCGCGTCGGTGTGCCGTGGCAGCTTTGAACGGCCCGCACGCTACCCGCCGCCCCCTGGCCCGTTGCGCCCGCTGCGGAGGTGGGCGTGGGCGTGGCACTGGCACTGCGCGGCATATCATAGTTGGGTAGACCCTTGAAGAACCACGCGCCCGACTTCTTCCACATCTCCCGCGTCTCCGAGCAGATGCGACACAGCCAAATCTCCCGCGTCCTCTCGCTGTTGTTGTACCGTATGTTGATGTCTACGCTGCACTTGGTGCACACGGACTTACGGCAATCCTCGCAGATGATGCGCTGTGGCCGCAGCAGGCCAAAGGTGTCGCCGCAGAGACGGCAACAGTTGGGACCTCGCTCGACCGCATGCAACTTGATTTTCTCGACACGCTCCACCAAGCGACCGACGCGTTGTCGCTCCGCAATCTCGATCTCCTCATTGCGCCTTATCACCGATATTATGGCCTCCTGCTCCTCCGGGCGCAAGGGTTCATTGGTCTTTGAACTGCTCCAGCCGGCTTTCAATCTGCAACAAGTAACAAGCAACAAGTTAGTGTGTGAATAATTACGACCATGTGTGTGCTGAGCTTCGGGTGTGTGGCAGAGAGGGGTGCGAGTGGGAGTGGGAGTGGGAGAGGGTCAGTGTGCGCCAAATGAGCCTCATTAGTGTTGGCTGCTTAATGCGGTTTTCATGTTGTTGTTGTTGCTGCTGCCGCTCGGGGCAGCTGCTAAAGTGACAACAACAACATCAGCAAGAGCCGCAGTACCATGGCCAAAAATTCGAAAGTTCAAAGTTAATTAAGAAGCAATGACGCCTGGGCTCTGGGAACTCAGGGCCAGGTCCGGACACGGCTAAGGGCAGGGGCACGGGCACGGAAACGGGGACGGATTTGAGCTTGCGCGTTTATAGCCACTTTGGTATCACTTACACATGGCATTAAGTACACAGCCGCTTGTCAACTATACGGGTGCACACACACGCACACACGCACACACGCACACACACAAGCACTACATACATATGTATGTAAATTAGAGTGGCCCCTTTATTTATACCAAAGACAAACATTCTGGGGCAGATCCACGAAATCAAACCGAACCAAATATTGCTTCCAGTTTCAATTCCGCTACGTCCCGAAACAACGATTTCGTTAAAGTGGTTCGGTTTGGGTGTTTTTTCCGGTATCAGTACAGGTACATATCGCTCATTTACTAGAAGAGTGGCACATCTCAGAAAATCCCATTTCGAGATAGTCGCATTTAAAGTTTTCTAATCTATAATACTTTTAAACAGTGTTACTTTTTCTCGAATGACGTTACAAAATGAAATATCATGCTCTGTGTATTAAAGATGGGATAATGCAATTTTAACATAACATAGATTATTACATAACGAACATTTCTGCAGCATTAACTCAAAAATCGTGTTTTTCGACTTATGTCACTCTTCTAGTAAATGAGCGATATGTACATACATATATACGTACCGGTACAATACAATTTAATTTTTTTTTTTTGTTGAAAAATTAATTTCTTGTATCAATACTCTTGTAAGGACCAGAACTTTCAAAATTCCATAGAATCAAACGACTAATTGTCCTTAAACATAATTTTCGTCCTTGCAAGGACATCATGCTTTAATTAAGAAATTCCTTGTTGATTTTGATTGGAAGTCCAGATTCAAACTTGTCAGGATTGAACCACAAACACGTAAGATATACAATTTCAAAAAAGGAATGGATTTTAGAACTATGGTTTCTTAGAATTGACCGGATAAAACAAATGTGGGTTACCATATTTTGTGAAAAAAATCGATGCGTATCTTTTATAGAGATAAGCCTAAGTGAAATGTTAGGTAATTTTTTAATCTTCTACGAGGTAAAAGTCTGGTGACGAAAACATTTTCATGTCCCAAAATTTCTGATATCCTATTTTGTGACGAACAATATTAAATTTAATAAATAAATTATTAAACTATAATAAAATTTTAAAATTTTCTTGTATATATTGCTAGTCGCCTTTCGCACCCTTCGTGAGGCTTTCGTCACTAGCGTGAACTGCCTTCCACAGTGATGAAACTGTTAATTTCGGTTAAAGGCTCAGGTATTATTCCCTAGACAGATCCCATAAAATGTATTTTATTATGTCTTCCTAATCAGGACGACGAGCTGAGCTGAGTTTCTATGCAAAGCGTCTCAGTTTTTAATTTAAGTTAATGGAACCAACCCCCTAGCCAATTATTTTATTTTCTTAATTGTTTGCCTATTTTCCGTTCTTTTTAAGCTTATACTAATATTAAATAATCGGAATTTTCAACATTTTCAGAAATACAATTTATTCGTTATTTTATTGTTATTTATTTTAAAACCCTTTGAGCATTCCATAAAGGTAACAAAAGAGTTGGATCTGAATTTAGCGATTGATAAGATCGAAATACACAACTCAAATCACAAAGTAATACTTGGAGAGTCAAATTTTCATTATTTCCCAATTGCCATTAAGTTAGCAATGCCTTATGAAAATGGCAAAAAAAAAGGCTAGCAACACAGTGAGCTTTGCAACTCTCCCAGCCTAGCTCATTTCTCCATTCAAAAGTTGAAAATCACACCAAACTTAAACATTTAGTTTTACGCAAACTTTCAAGAACTTTTTTCGTAAGTGCCTCGACTTAAAAAACTTTTACCATTTGTAACACCTTCTTGGTAAAAAACTTGAAAGCTGATTTCATTGAGCTGATGGAACTTATGGTTTTCTTCGACTCACGACTTTTCGTAAGTGATTTCAAATTGATCCCAAGTGTATTCCCAATTCTAACACAAAATAATAAATTGTGCAATATATTATGCCCAATTCAGACTCAAGCATAGTTCTGATTCGATTTTCACACGACTTGAAACTTATTTTGCCTGTAAGAAGAAAAGGCGTTACCAAGCAGGTATAATTTATTAGGTATTTATACTGCTACGAATGTATGTGTGTTTGTGTGTGTATAAATAGCGCAGGTGAGAGCGTAACATTAACTTCATGCACATAAGCTAGGTTCACTCTATAACACTTTGGCATGGAAATCCTCCTTCGTATTTGTTTTTGCTTAACATTTTATTTCACTGTTTGCTGTTTCTGTGTTCGTGTTCCTTGTACTCGTATTGTGGCCGCCGTTTGGTTGCCTTGTCGTGCCTCGGGTTTGTTGACTTGCACGTGCCATTGCACTATGGGGTATTTGACCAGTATTTGTGGCATTAATTAATATCTCATAAACTACGCAAGATATTTTGATGCGTTTTTTTTCTTGTGTTATACACACCCTAAGAAGTATTCTGGAAAAGTGGGCGTGTCACCACCCCCGCCCCACATTTTTTTTTTTTTTAATTTATTTTGGTAACAAGTTAGTTCATGATTTCTATTGCAAATAAAAAGTTTTGACCTTATTTATCATTAGCACTATAAAGAAAGCGTAGTTCTTATATATATAAAGTTGTAAGCCCTCTGTGAGCATAAAATTAAAAAAAAAAATTGTGGGCAGGGGTGGTGACACGCCCACTTTTCCAGAATACTTCTTAAGGTGTATATAGCACGAGAAAAAAAACAGCATCAAAATATCTTGCGTAGTTTACGAGTTATTAATAAAAGCCAACGAAAACAGGCCGAATTCCCCATACAGCTAGCGAACAAATCGGCATATGAAATTGTGAGGTTAGCTCCTAAAAAATTAAAATTCTCAAAAAGTGCAAAAAAGTGCACCTTGAGACTAACTGTTCTGAATAGAGAATTAATGACTCCACAACATGTATATAGATTTACAGATAACACTTGATAACAATTTGTTTAAACTCATTGCAAAGTTCAACTTTCCTTTGAAAAATCAGACATTGATACCACTTGCTAAATACACAAATTATTAAAAAGACAAGTACAGAAACACCAACATCTAAGCAGCAACACGTTTTATAAACCCAAACAGTTAACATCCAATGGAAATTTTAATTTTTAAAATGAGTTTCTTTGCTCTGTTTCAATTTGAAAATGCACTTAAAACTTACACTTAATGATAGTATGCGGTCATCGGTTGCAACAGCTGACTTTAACAGCTAATATTTTAATGTTAGACTGTTATGTTAACATTTCTGGTATGGAACATAACAGTTTGATGTGTTTATAATGGGTTAGCATTGAAAACCTTTAAATTTGCATACTAGTGAAAATTGAATTAATGCCACTAAAACTGGTCAAATACCCCATAGTGCATTGTACGTACCATACACACTCAATATGACGTCCGAGTTATAACTATAACTACAATCTCTAAATGATAATTTTAATAATTCATTTTTATTAATGTCTGGACTAAAATTTATAAAAATTAACAAAAAAATTCCAATCGGACAATTTGTATTTAAATGATTTGTTAACGTGTGTTATTGGAAACAAACATTGTGAAATCATAATAGAAGGTTACTGATAAGCACTATTACACAACTTCTCCCAACAAATCAACCAACTGCGACTGGTGAAATAAATTTAAAAGAGCTACGTGTTACCACTGAAAATATCAAATAAATCCGGAAAAAACGTGCTAAATTTGAAGTAAGAAAAACACCAGAAACTACAACTTTTTGATGAATCCGAAACTTCATTTTTGATCTTTAAAAGGAGCCCGTGAAAGACGTCTGAGCCATCCAAGATTTAAAAGCGAGGTTTATTAAAAAAAGGTAATTGAAAAGTTTGAGAACTGACTGAATCAGCTTAGATAAACATTATGTCGATAAATAAAATTTAATTTTGAAAAAAAATGTGTATATGCCAAACTCAATATCCACTTCAAAAGAAACAGGCACGAATTGAAAAACTTGACATAAAAAATAACACGAAAGCTCGTTGCGTTTTTATCCCGGAAACTTTAAAAGCGAAGTATTCTTGTTATTTAACTACAAGTGAAATACAGCGTCAGCTCATCTTATCGAATGTGCCATGTGGCTGACTTTACTTGTAGGTGTATTTGAGTATGGGCGTATGTGTGTGTGTGTGCTTTAACCTCGCAGTTGCCTTGAGGGCCATCAGCTTCAGTTTCAGCAGCTATCGCGCAAGCTGCCTGAAGCTGAAAATAGCCTTTGTGCTAGTGCAACAGGCAATGAAGGAATTAAGTTTGCATTTGAATTTTTGCTTTTGCGTGCATTTAATAATTTGCTTGCCCCATTTGGAGCACTTAAAACGCAATTGCAAAATGCACTTAACAAGTGTGCACACTTATTTTTCTCTTAAATATAACGAGAGTTCGTCACGCGACGAATATTTACCAAGATGATAATACGACAGCTTAAGTCGGTTTAAATGATATCGAGCTGAGTTAAGCCGCATTCAGCTTTGATTAACAAAATCAGCCGTGTTAGCTAAGAACACAAGTTTTGTAGGTCAAAACGGTGTTGGTTGAATCGGGTTAATGTTGATAATGGTCGTTTAATCGTGCGACAACTCCTTGTGGCCCTCACACGATCGAACTGTCTATTGTCATCGCTAGCAGGTCAATTGCTTATTGCCTTTTTTCAGCTCGTGTATTTGAAGTCAAAGATTTGGAAAATAATTGACCAGCTTATTGTATAACTGTCACAAAGAAAGATAGAGGAATAACTGGGTTATTAAATATCGGTTTCAGCTGCGGTTTCGATTATTTTCTCATTTTGATTTTCGGCTATCGGTAACTCAAAATCTTTTTATTTCGGTTTTGTATGTTTCGGTTTTGAAAAACCGTTAATGAATCAAAATATGTTAATGAATTAAAATATGATAGAGTTTAATGCTTCATTGATCCGAAACTAACCGTTGTACATGAAAGCGGTTACAATGCGGCTATTTCGGGTTGAATAATTTTGGTTTCTGCGTTTCTATACTTATAATAAAAAGGTTTCAGTTGCGGTTACCGATTTGAATCGTATTATATCTGTTAACAGCTATGGCTTTAATCCGTGGGAATAACGATAGTAATTTGTGTGTCATTCAAAATACAGTCGAAATCCTTCATAACTCGTGGCAATAAACTTAATAAACCTAAAAAAATATGTCCATAAGTCGAAGTCTCCATTATTCGAACTTTTTTTTTGACAATGGTGATTCAAGTTAGGGAAGTTCGACTGTAATAGTGATTCGTGTTGGTTCGCTTAGCACGCAGTCGATCTGTTTGTTATCGATAACATTTCTTTGTTTCAAAATGATTGTGATCGATTGCAAGTGGCCTTCCTGACAGCAATAGCTAATTTGCCACAGTTCATCTCATTTGCATTAACAGCTGCTGTTGCTTCTGCTGCTGCTTTGATTTGAATTTGAAGTACGCGCGTTTTACCTAAGAGCACCACCCCAACCTGCTCCGCCCCAACCTGCTCCGCCCCAACCTGCTCCGCCCCGTTCCGCTTTGGCCAGACGTGCACAGTCAGTCTGTCACATTGCCCGGTATCCATGTCCAGTGTGCATGCGTCACGCACAGTGCTCCCAACGCACTATGGGAAACTCGACCAGTTTGTGAGGCCAAAATTAATAACTTAAAAACAATGTAAAATAATTTGATGCTGTTATTTTTTTAGTATTATGTATTCTCTGAGATGTGTGTGGAAAAGTGGCCGTGTCACCAACCCCGTCCCCCAATTTTTTTTTTTAATTTTGATCGGTATCAAGTAAGTTCATGATTTATATTGCAAATTACAAATTGTGACCTAATATGTTATTAGCATTATAAAGAACATGTAGTTGTTTAATATAGAAATTTGTAAGCCCTTCTAGATGGTTGTGAGCCTAAAACTTACAAGTTATTAACTAATGCCACAAAACCAGGTCAAATTCCCCATAAGGCAAGCGAACAAATCGACATTTGAGATTGTGAGGTTAGGTTAAATTAATAACAACCATTTGAACAAGAATTAAATATTCTACAACACACAATATTGGACATGGATGGACCCCGCTGGACTCACTTCGAATACCTTTTAAAAAGTGAGGCCTAATGAAAAATTTTCGTTTTTCTTCATTATTAAGGGGCAACCACAAGTGATATCTACATAAGACACTCTCAAACACATAATACAAACCAACTGATTGGAATTCATTTCAAAAATTTCAATCGTATTGATTATTTTTACACTTTTTGGCACTTTGAAGAATAACCTGTTGTTAACGCATTGCATTCAACAATTTTTCAACTTGGCGACTATCATGGGTTTTGGCCGCACAAACTGTTCAAACTTCCCATAGTGCAACGCCGAGGCATTGTTTCTACGCTATTTTATGTACTGTATATCCACTCGAAATGTAGCTGCGAAAAATGAGGGAACGGAAGTGTAAATTGACCACTTGAAGCCTGGTCCAACTGCTGCCACACAGCTGCCATCCGGCGCGCCTGCTGTGCCAGAGTTTTTTGTGGCTTGGCATTATGCATAAATGTACTTTTGTGCGGTGCATGAGTGTGTATGTATTTCAGTTTGTGTATGTGTGTGCTTGCACGTGTATATACACATGTGTGTACATACATTTAATTCAGCGTTAAACTCAATTCCCACATTTAGTCAGCTGGGATTGCGCCCCAAAGTATGCTACACATTTTAACTTTGACACAACATATGCTTCTAACTGCCTGCGCTTGTGTGCGTGTGCTTGTATCTCTATGCCTGTGTGTGTGTGTGTTGGGATTGGGATTTACATTAATGGGCAGACACTCTCGCTATTTATGCCAGTGTCAGTCAGTGAGTCTGTCAAATAAGCGAAGTCGTCATTAAATTGTAATAAATTATCGTGCTGCTAGCATCTTAGTTTCCATCTCAGGCTGGCATTTTATAAACCATGGCAAGCTGGCATTCATAAATAAATTCAAGTATCATTAAAATTTAATTAATCTGTCAGCGGCATACCAGCAATTATGATTAGGCCGACGACGAAGGACAGCATGAGGCATGTGGCTTTGGATGCTTGTCTTGAGTCCGTGACAGGGCAGTGCCAATTCATGGTCATGCACACAGGCACACACATACGCACACACACGCACACAGCCAAGTGTATCTCCCTCTCGCTGTCCTGCCTACAAACATACATATGTAATGTACATGCGAGTATGATTGCACGGGTGAAAGTGTGTGTAAGATTAGCTAAAACGCGCAACATTGTATGTAGCTTAATCAAACATACACTTACGCACGCAAACAAACACACATACACACAGTCAAACAGCTGCACAGACACATGCAAAGGACAGCGGCGACTGACGCAGTCAAAGTTAATTAAATTATAGCTAAAGCTTTTGTCGACATATACGCGACAGTTGAGTTGGTATTATTGTTGTTGTTGTTGTTGTTGTGCTAAGCGCTAACTGTTGCGCGCCGCTTGTCGCCTTATCAGTTAGCCCAACAATAATAACAAAAACAACAATATAAGCGACCAGCTTTTGTTTATGACGCGCACACCACATAACATTCACATGTATACATTGAGTTAAGTTTATTCAACGTTAACGCTATTGTTTGACTTTCACACTCTCACACACACACATACACGAGCACACAAAAAAACAAAAAACAGACTTTGGAGCTGCGCCCAATTGTTGCATTGACAATTTATGTTGTCTACTCGTATTTTAGAGCGCACTCACATCACCGTACTGTCCTTGCTCTTCAGCTGCTGCTCTTTGCTACTTACTTGGCACGCAAGGCCAGCTGCCTGTCGCTGGGACAGACAAACTTGTTAGCCGTATTATTACGATTCGCGAAATCCATTTTCTCACATTATTTGCTTATTTAACATTTCTTATGTACACAAATGAAATTTATGTTGAGCGCGCTAAGACATAAAAAAAACGAAATCAAAAAAAATTCGTTGCCTGCCAGCAGGCGCACTCCAGGTTATTGCTTGTTATTGTTTATTCCCACTGTTTGCGGCATACAGCAGGCGAACAACAAACAAAACGAAACACGTCTAAATGCGCACGCAGCTGGTGCGCGTCTATCTCTGTGTAATTTCTGCTGCTGCAGCCAAAGCGACAGTTGCCAGTCGCCCCATTCATTCATTCGCAAGACGCAACAGCCGCTAGCGATGTTCGCTGTGCCGCCAGAAAACTATCGACAACAGCGAAATATCGATTAAACTGCGTTCAAGCGTTTTAATCGCATACTCGCGTTATTTATGTTTACGATGTAATGCATAACAATGCTGTTTGACAAGCAATCATACTTAGACATATATTTATATTGTAGATATTATCATTTTTAAATACAACAATAGGAATATCGTATTAAAAGTAGCTTTCTCTAATGTAGTGAATTACACAAGCCCAACCCAATCTTATTGAAATGAATATATTTTAATTTCAATGTTAATCTAATAATATTTATCATCATATAACACGACAAATATTGATTGTAGAGGCGATCGATAACGTGAAAGCATCGCATAAATATCAAACGATAGCAGTCAACAATCGATTGTGCCAACCCCAATTGAAACCCTAGCACATGCAAAGGGTGGCAGCGTGTGGTGGGGTGGTTGCTTAGGCCTCATACATCCAACAGCTTCAGCTTCAGTCCCTAGTTTCGCATATTTGCACGCTCTGAGCCAAAGCAAAGTTCGTTTGGGGAACAGCACTTGAGCACGAGCACGCATTTGAACGCCCTTTATCTATCTATCCGTCTCAATTGCTAGCGCTATTTCTCTGTCTGACGCACTCTTTCTCACACACTGTTTACGGTCAGTGTTGGCAGACTTTCTTGGGTTAAAATAGCTGACTTAGTAAAAAAATGGCTTGATATTATTAAAATTGCTCATTTATGTAGTGGTATCATTTTAAGCTTTTAAAAACTAACTGCAAATGATTGGTAAGTATATATTTTATTTTATCTTATGATGTCAATAACGTCATCGACCAAGTTGCTATATATGTCGAATAAATTGTAATATTCAAATACAACTTTGTGGCTAAAATAGCATTTAATGTTTTAAAATGCATTCTGTTTCCTAAATGGCTTTAATGCGCTGAAATTGTCTGAAAACTCATTTAACGTTTGCATTAAATCAAAACAGACTGATCACCTGCACTTTTTAATCGATTTAATCGATTGCTGTATTTGTCCCAATTGAACAAAATATATCTTATTTTCTCAATATACATCATCATCTTAATATTCGAATGCCTTAATTATGCCCTTTTATTGTCGGTAATACATTTTAGCTGGATACAGTGTACTAAAATGTATCTGTCAGTCTGGAAATGTAGTCAAATCAGTTATTAAAATAGTCCGATTTGTAGCTAAATCATTTCTTGAAATTTTCTAGATTTTAAAATCTAGCTACTCAACACTGTTTCCGGCTGTGCCCTCCACATGCCACATAATTTCATTGCATGCTTTTGTGCGCTGACTAATATGCCAACTTTTATTTTGTTGTTGTTGCGCTGCGTTCGTTGTCCGGCTGTCGGTGAAATGTGAAATGTATGAGTAGGAAGCTTCAGTTAGTTTGGCGACATGACCTTTCCCTTGTAACATGTATTCGTGTTTGGTAAAAGTCTGAGTATCAGTGGTTGTTAACAGAGAGAAAAAAATCGAGTATTTCGTACTTAAAACAGTACATTTCGATTTGATTTCTCACTAAATTAAAATTACTAAGTCAAGTATTTCGATCTTATTTAAAGTACGATATTTGAAATACGAAATCTTAGTATTTCAGTATTTTCAAACTTCAAATTACATTAAAACGTACTTGATTTAAGTACAATTCAAACTTGGTTCAAGTCCATTTACTTCTGAAACTTAGTACAAAAACATAGGAACATGATACTTGATTTAAGCATACTGCAGACTTAAATCACAATCGTGCAAACTTGATTTGAGTGTATAAAAAGTTCTGTTTCTTGTACTAATATCAAGATTTTTAGTACGTGCTTAACGAATATCTATGCTCATTTAGTATAAATCGTATAAATTGAATTAATTCGAACTTGATTTTCGTACGACTGTTTTTCTCTGTGTTGCTGCTGCGCACAGCCGACGTCAACTGAGACTGCGACTGCGACTGCGACTAATGCCTTGCCAAACACGTAGTCGTAAGCCATAGCTTATCCTGTGCGTTACGTCGCGACGCGTCTCTTACAGTGTTGGCATTTTAGCTATTAAGTAGATAGTTTTAGCAATTTTACAATAGCAAAAGCTAGAAATCTTTAAAAGTTGCCATTAACTACAAATCTGATCATTTAAAAGAAAGCGTTTGAAAGAAGAGTCATCAAATAACTTTAATAGGAAACTAGTATAAATCAACTTAGGAAACTAGTATAAATCAACTATTGAAATAATTGAATAAAAGACATATTGAACAGATAAGATTGTGTAAGACAAAATCAGTTTGTTTTAAATAAAAAGTTTTCTGGCACAGCAGAATTTTCGGCAGAGGCTTCACAGTACACAGAAGCCTAAAAGATTGCATGTAAATATTACAAATTATACTAAGAGAAAAAAAATCGTATTAAAATTAAGTATGTATGAATGAACTCGATTTAAGTATTTTTTATACTTTAAATGAGTACTCGATATTAGAACGAAATACTGAAAATAAGCATACAAATTCTTTAACCAAGTACTAAAAATCGCGATATAAGTGCAACGAATCTTGAATCAATTAAATCTTCAAAATTACTAAAAATGAGTTCCAAAATTCTTAATTTAAGCTCGGGACTCAGGTTCGACTCACAGATCAAGTTCATAGAATCTTAAGCCAAGTTATTTAATACTAAAACCCTTTTATCTACGCTGGCTTTGAATTCTCAATTGGTTCTGGCTTGTCTACTAGGAGATGCAGTTTGACGAGGACTTAGAAATTAAGGCTATGTTTAACAGGATAAGTTCTGTAGTAAGTCTTTAATTACTTTCACACTAAAAGCTTTTTAACACATAAGCTGTTGATTTAGATTACTGATAATCATAATATATATTTTAAAAACATTTTATACATTAAAATCAAGTAATTTTAAATTTAAAAATTCTAAAATAGATATATTTTGTCCTTAAAATATCGTTCTTGAAATAAGATTCATGTATTTAGTAATTTCAATCATAGTAAGAAGAAATTAATTTTGAAATGTACAAAATAATTAATATTTTCGCTCTGTGTATTTTTAAAATTCTGAAATTCTTGAATTCTAACATACTTATAAGGATTCGGTCGATGATGATGTTCATATCGACCAAATAGCATTTTGTATTAAAATTTTGTATTTTATTTACTAATCTTTAATCTGAACTTTATTATAATAAGTTTAGCTATCTTAGCCCTTGAAAGTCTGGCAGCACTGTTCGCAATGCTGGTGTCTGCCATTTTGGGGTGTGGCCAGTGCGCGCCTCCTGTGCATTGAAGAGGAATTTATGCGCGACGCCGACAAACCGCCCACCACCACCGCTGCCGGCATGCGGACTTTGTATTTGGCATTTGGCAATTTTGCACTATGGCAGCCTGAAACCTGTAAACGTTAAAAATGTGCCCAATCATATGAATGAAACGGACGCACACTGACCGAGTAAAAGCAAATACATTATCCTTTGACATTCATGCGTGTGTGGTGTGTGTCCACTTTAAATAAATGCTGACAGCCAAATAAAAATATTTAATGTACGTGCCAAGTTTTTAACACTGACATTTCGCACGTCCACTTCTATTGTGTTTTGACCATCTCTTTCCTGTCTTGTCATCTCCACATACTCACCTGTAATTCCACTTTCCATCTTCTCTGAAGACCACATTGTTCTTGTTATACCCGTTACTCGTTCAATACAAGAGAATATTGTGTTCGTTGCAATGTATGCTACAAGGAGTAGACAGCAACCGAATTGAACTATTCATCTCCGTCCGTCTGTCTGCCTGTCCGTCCTTATGCGATACCTATTTCTAAGAGGCTAGATTTAACAAATTTTGCACACAGACTTCCACATGCCCCACGCACATCAAGTTTGTTTTATATTCTTGACACGTCCCTTTCAGCAACTGCAATTTATTAAACATACATACGTATTTTAGCGACAACTGCTTACAAAATTGACAATTTTTCTTTATTTGTATATAGCTTCTGATGAGAAAATTAAAATGAATGAATCGTAATTAAATCATAGAATGTTCTTTTTATCTCATAGAAAATAAGATATTTCGTTGACTAACAATGTAATCGACTAAATCTTTTATTAGTCAGATTTCGAATAAATGTTTTTAAAAATGTTTGGTCAATGAAACCATAAATTGTAATACTTGTATAGAACCTAAAATCACATATACATATGTATGTTCAATACTGAAATAGCACTTAACGATTTTAGTAATAGTTTTTCAATTGACTTAATAGATTTAGCTCAATGTTTTTTTTTTACTTTAATAATTACAAAATGTGCCCGGCTAGTAAAAAAGTCCTAGTCATATTCGAATATTTTTGGGATGAAATTATAGGCATTGAATATTTCTAATAAGTTAGTATGAAATACTAGCAGAATCCAACTTGGCAGATAGAAACAAGCCGTTTAAAAACTTTAAGTCATTCAGCAATATATAAAACACGGTTCTGGCAAGCATTTTAATAAAATTTCCAATATACCCGATACCAAGGGTTTTTAGGGTCGCTGATTACAAATTTCAATGCATGTATTTCACGAAAAATCGATCAATGATTCCAGTTAATTTAGATAATCCAGAAAAGTATGCTATGAAATGTTGTTGAATCACACGGCAATCAGCCTATTTTGCAGATGATATTAAAGTTATTGAAAATGTTAATAGAAATACAACTTACGGGTAATTGAAATGAGTGACAAGATTTTTGAAAGTTGTAAGTTTATTAATAAGGCATTTTATAAGAAATGAAAAATCGGGATCATTTATATTAAGCGTATTAAAAAATATATCAGGGATTAACACCGTAACCATAACCGTTACCGTTAACCGATTGGAATGCTTAACCGTAACTGAAACCGTAAGCGAAACAAAACTATTTTATTACACCCAAACCCAAGAACCGAAATTTTTCCAACCGAAATAACCGTTAAGAGACCGATTCATGTATAAAGGCTATTTTCGGTTCGGTAAAGCATAAAATTTAATTATGTTGTTAATGTGTAATCATCGTTTTTAAAACTAAATTTAATCTTTACTTCCGTCCTAATTTAATTTATATATTGATCTTAATATAAGGATCTTACTTCTGAAATTGTATAACATTTGGTTTTAAATTTACATATCTTTAAAAAAAATTTAATTTGAAACATTCAAAAAAGAACCGATAACCGTTACGTCCCCGATATATAAAAATGTTGCGTAACCGTTAACCGAAAACCTGGAGATGAACATAACCGATACGATAACTGAAACCGATATTCGTTTCGGTTTGATACCCTGTTAAATATACTGCAACACAATAGGGGATATCCGAAACTACTCCAGAAACCGTTGAATTCGGTAATGTCTTTCTTTTTTTTTTTAACTCATACAGCGTTATAAGACATTCCTACGGGTATCTTATAGTCGACTACAGCGCTCGTATGCTTTATTATTGTTTTAGCTGCTGTTGTTGTTGTTTTTGTTGACTGAATTAGATATTCTAAGCGCGTCTGCGTCACAGTCACAATCGTAAACGTAACTGTAACTGTAAGCCAAGGGCAATTGTCCTTCGAGCTGCCACCCGCGACAAACTAGACTCTAAGATCTTTGGCTTAATGAGTCAACGGCGAGAGTGCGAATCTGACTCTAATGATCACATCTGGATAAATGCCTAACAACTGATAAGGCGCTTTACTTTCTGAATAGCTATAACATAAGTCTCAATAAAGCCACTTGATCCCCTAATCTATCAGTTAATTTGGCTAACATTTGAAACTACCCGAGGCGGAAGGTTATTTTCGGCTAGCCGAAAATTTGATATCCGCGTAGAGTCCTCCTCAAAAAACAAACATCCTCCCTTCTGCTATCTTATCAAAATGTTTGTGGCTTGCACAGAAAAATTTAACAAACTCTGCGTTATCAGTCTTACATTGAAGCCTGGTGATTCGAAAATAAAAAGAAGAATAGGCCAAATGATCCGTTCCACAAAAGGTGGTGGGGCTCTAATTTCTGTACACTTTAATCTCCCTTCAGAACAAATACATTCGTTTAGTCTGAATAACATTGAATTTAGTTTTACAAAAATATGCATGCACTCTTTTACCTTACACGTTCCAAAATTCATATGTCTGTTTTTCTTAACTATCCAATGCTCACTTCCTTCTTTCTGATTAAGGCCATTTCATAGTTATTGGCGACTCTAACTTACGTGGAACAACTTGGTCATTTATTGAAGGGTTTAGTTTTTTAATCCCAGTAACTCAACATGACTTATCGACGGTTTACTTGGCATATCTTAGTTTCAAATGGGATCGTAATGATTATAAGTTTTATGGAAAACTGAAAAGTAACTTTTCTCTTATAAAAATTGAATTAAACTTATATTTCTATTTTATATTTAAAATAAAAATTATTATTAAAATTTTAAATAAAAATTGAATAGAAATTTTTTATTTAATTATTGCAAATAACAGTTATGGCATAACTTTTAAATACAAATTTAAAAAAAATGTTTTTTTCAATTTTTATTATAAAAATTATATATAAAAGCTAAAAATAATTGAAAGCATAAACATTTAAAATAAAAATCTATCCTGTTCCTGGATAGTCCTTTCAAAAATAACGTATGTGTTATTTTTTTAATATACATTTTTATTTTTTAGTGTTCGATTTTTGTTTTGACTCATAACTCTTATTTGAAATCCCTGATTTATATTTTGTTTATTAATAGTTTGTTTGCTAGTCCTAATCCTGTCAAGAACGATACCTCTCTCATATCCTGAAGATCTTTATCGGAATCGGAATTTGGAATTAATTATCGACCCTGGCACATTAGTGTCAAACACTCTTGATAAGCCATCTGTTCAAATTCATCAATATTTCAAAGAAATTAATCGAGATTCTTAGCACAATTGACTGGTCCGAATGTTATGTCTTTACCGATAGTGGCATCGGCCCTAAGCCGCTACAAGATCGTTTTTTGATGATTGCTTTCCTTAATTAATTATCTCGCTGTAGGCAGGATTAGAGCCAGCTTTATGCAAAGGGGGACCAAAACATTTTTTTTTTTGTATTATATCCAACATTAAGAGTCTCTAGAGATTTTGAAGAGAGCTGCTTTTAAAAGCAATAGTTTAAAATGTCAGCGTTCTTTAAATGTCGAATTTCGTTTTTTTTTTAACATATTTGATGTCACAAAAGTCCAATTGTTTCCAGATTCAATAAAATCAATAGTTTTAACTTGAACATAATTAATAGATTCATTGAACATTTATTTCGTGCAGTGCAAATCTCTCCACAAATTTTTAGAAATTTGAAAGCATTGTCTTTTTGGATTAAGGAACACTGAAAATTGATTTTGAGTTGCTATTGCCCAGTTAGAAATGTGTAGAATGCCCTTGTATATTCGTATTAGCAATATAACCGTATATTGACATTAGCTTTAGTGCATTTCGCGCAAACTTATATACATAAGTTACGATTTTTTCGAAGACTAGTCTTTTCCATTATATTTACATATTCTCGAAAAAATCATGATCTACAAATCTCTTATTACCCAAAAGCACAGAAAAGATATAGGTGAAGTTTCAAAAGCCAAAACCGGTTACTTCAAAAGTAAAACTTATTAAATAAAATGTATGCTTAAATTCAATAAAATGGTATAAAATAATAAATAATTTTGTTAACATTTCAAATGAGTTTACGGCACCCGATATTCGTCTCCCCAAATATGCCTCACATTCCTTAAATCTCTGGAGTATTGCCCATTTTTAGATATATTGCTATCGAGTCTTAAAACCGGTCTGCCCACTTACGCATTTTACCTATTACTTTTAAGGGTATCTCAGAGTTAAATGGTACTGGATATTGTGTACTTGTTTCTTCAAATATTATCCTCCATTGCCCGACCATCGCAGCCTTGGCCGATATAAAAAAAATTGATCATAAAACTATAACGTTTATAGTACTTTAAGCCCTCTCCTTTTGAACGGAAATTCCGAAGTGAATACAAATTTAAATGCGCTGTTGTCTCAAATTACTTTTATTAGACGCCTACTTTGAGTGTTCAATCATTTATTATGATGATGCTCAGGAATCCATTTGTGTTTGAAGTTAGTTGATAGGTCATTCATCATTTCGCACAGTCGAACCCTCGCAAATAACCAAAACAACCCCCAGGCATTTGAAAATGTTTACTTATCATATTTGTAATTCCATTTATTTTCAGCATTTAGTTTCTTTAGTTGGTTTATATTTTGTTTTTAATGTCTTTGTTTATTTTGAAGCAAATTTCTACACAACAGTTGTGGTTTTGTTATTGCATTATCAAAAAGTGAAGGATAGTACAATCGAGGGTAAAAAATAACTGAAAAGCTAGTATATGCTGTAGAAATATACTTCCTGTTTGGACCTAGCTGATTTTAAGTTGTGTTTGCTTTGTATTTCTATGTATATTTTTACTTTATTTTCTTTTTTAACTAGACTAGTCTACTACGGTCATTCTAAGCTGCTCTATCAGTAATTCCACCATATTCACTCGATAGCAGAAAAAAAAAAATACCTTGTACAATATATTTATATTATACGGTTCTCTCATAAATTTCACTCTTATCGAGGCATCGAGACATGCAACAGCAGAATTAGTAGAACCTTTAGAATTTCGCTAACACAATATTAAAAAAAAAAACGCTACAATCACTTTTAAAGAGTAAACTGAGAAAAGAAATATTAACAAAGAATTTTGCATTAATTGCGGAAAGTGTGGCGAAGCCAAGGTGGTTTTGGCGTTTAGTCGCGGAGCGCCTTCTGCTTGGCATGCTTCTTCAGCGTGCCTGTGGGCGTGGTGCCTGCCGCTGCTCCCGACGTCGAGTTACGAGGTTTCTTATGCAGTCGCTTGTGATAGCTCTGGGCAAGCGAATTGACAATGGACACAACGAAATAGCAGACCATGCCAATAACAAATGTCTCAAAAATCTTGGATAACAGATTGCCAGAGTCACCGCCAGCGCTGGCGCCGCGTCCACGTTGCTGTCTATGCAATCGCTTTTTCTGGTTTTCGAGGAATCCTTTGAAAGGCTGCTGCAGCTTGCGCCCAAAGACGGGAAGCGAGGCCAGTAAATCGACAGCACGTTCGAGTAACGACTCATTGAATGCGATAATCACAAAGACTTTCTGTATGTGCATCTTAATGATGGCCTTGCCGATAAGTGTCGCTCCAAAGAACGTCCAGAAAGGCACAAGGAAATGCCCACACGTGATGCCGGCCAAATCGAACAGAGGATTGGGAATCTGCAGTGTAAACACAAGTGTTATAAAGTATACAAATATATTAATTAGGGAAAAATTCATCTACATACGCTTGCACAAGCTAGTATGCCAAAGAAGCCAACGCGCTCGACAACGCGCTCCATGAACAGCTTGCCCTTGTCCATGAGGCTTAGGTTCTTTTGATGCCGCTTGGCATTGAGTGCTTCAAATTCGGCCAACTCCTCGGCATCATCGGGATCGCAGCCGGAGAGTCGAGCGGCCTTGGCCATAAAGTATGGCGGCAGTTCGCCCAGTGCGGTGCCAGCGCCCCAAAGGAATGCCTCAAGGCGCACTTTGGTCATTATGGCCCAAATATCGGGCACACGCTTCTCATATGGCTCCTCCGGACAAATGATACTGTAAACAGCAACAATATTAGCAACATACTTCTGTGTTGATGATCTGAATAGAATATTAACTCACTCGTCGGGATAAGGTGGCTTGGGAAAGTTGAGAGAATTACACTCATAGGCGGCCAACGTGACACTGGCTATGTGCGGGCCCAGATACAGGAGAAACGTATGCAGGCCCGTGCCCAAGCCAACTGATGAGAGGACACCCAGGCCAATCCAGTAAACAAAGAACCAGGTGTTTTGACGCACTAGCTCAATGACCATCTGATGGGGACCATCAATTTTATAAATTATGCTAAATACAATGCCTAATACTATTAAAACTGCCAACAGGCCGCGTTGCTGCATTAATCTGAAAATGAAAGAGAAAGGGAAAGGGAAAGCGAGAGAGAGAGAGAGAGAGAGAGACAGAGATATGTTAAGATTATTAAGTTGGATTAATGTTTTTATTTTTTTTTTTGTGTAGTCTTCTCACCTGCTGCTCCATGTACGCAGCAGTGCAATCAGTTCGAGTGCACAGTATTTGGACGTCTGCAGAGGACGTCGCCAGAGCACCAGCTGTGCGCGCTCATTGCGCTCTTTGTCTTTTTGCTGTTTATCCTTTTTGCTTAGCTGCGTTTTGCTATTGTTGCCGGGCTTTGTGTGTGCCGTTGCGTTCGTCTGCATTTTGGCAGAGCTGCTGTTGCTAATTGTAAATGAGGTGCTGCTGTTTGAGTTGCTACTGCTGCCGCCCTTTGTGCTCCCATTGGGTGCCTGTTTCTTTTGACTCTTGTTGTTGCTGTTACTGTTGCTATCGTCCTGTTTGCGCTGGCGTGTGCTATTCGCATGGCTTGCTGTGTCTTTTTTGGTGTGTTGTGACATTTAAGCGTTTTTCTGTGACTTCAAACAGCAACTAAATTATACAAATAATGATGAAACTTAACATTAATCTGTAATTCGTAATTATGTGATTTTTGTTTTATTTGTGCTGCCATATCGTTGTTTGCTTAAGTTGATCCCAGAAAGCAGTTAGAGTCGATCATGCATTTTTTTCGTTAACTAGTGTGACCAGATTGCTTTGTTCTGGTATGATTTCCAATTGAACAGCTGATTAGTTATCGATAATTTGTTGAATCAAATCAAAATACTTGACGGTATTCCATGCAACTATAAAAACACTACAAAACTAATGATATGACAAATAAAAACACATGTACATATGTATATGGAACTACCACAGATTGGTAAAAATTTTGCTTAATTGATCTATATTAACACTATCAGAATAGTCTTTCAGTGTATTAAATATTCGGTATTTGAAAAACGTCAGATCTTTTCCTTTTGACCTTTATTTCGTAAGTCGGCTGATGGTTATATCTGATGTGCTACAGTTTTTGGGTTAGTTGGCAACATAGAAACTAAAAATACTCATGTGTATTTATGCCTGTGCCTCTATGTATGTGCATATGTTTGTGCGCGCGGGAAAATACAATAACAACAACAACAACAATGGATTATCATACGATACTCAAGCACCAATAAAACGAATCCACACGCGTTCGCAGCTAAAACAGAGCAACACATACATTTACCAAGGCACGTGTGCTTGTGTGTACATATGTGCATTGATATATATAATTTTTATAAAGCGTGGCAGATGACGACAAAACAACAACAATAATAAGTACATACATATGTACACAAAATCATTCTGATCAAGCAGAAAAGAGTGGACATTAACACACCAGTCACACCACGTACATACACACGTACGTAAGTACATACACAAACGAATGTGCACTAGCTGCTTATGCGGGCTTGCGGTTTGTACAGTTGGTGGGCGCTGGGGGGTTAGGCTTGCGCTTATGATTGCTGGTGCTTAATCAGCTGTTTGTCTGTGTTTTGTTGTTGTTACAGTCTCGCCATACACGTATGTACCATGTATATGATAATTGAATAAAAACGCTTTGACGCCGTTGTCTGGTCTACGTACATAAATATGAAATTTTCTTTGTAACGCCAGACTCGCAACTGCAGTTGTGGTAACTTCTGCAGTTGAGCCGTTAGCCACCGCTTTTGCTGTTGTTATCGTGGTTGTTGTTGTTGTTGATTTTTGGGGGTGGCAAATGGCGGAGTGTCGCCAGCGTCATTACATTGACAACAAAACCAATATACAAATAGCAATAACAACAAAGAACCGTACAACGACAAAGAATAAATGCGTCACAAAAATTAGCTCAAAATAAAAATCAATTACACTGCAATTGCACTGAGTTGATGTTTTGCCATGACAACAATTATAATTCACATAATTTTCATTTCAAACAACTTATACATGGTCAAAGGGATAATATTATTAGCACCAACAACAACAACACAAATTAACACTTCTTTTTTGCCGCTGAGGCGCCTGTTTTATAACCTGTGTCTTGTAAACTCAAGGAAAACATAGTTTTCTTATTTTACCTGACTTTTATTTAGATATATTTTCCACCCAGCAGCTCGCGCGCAAATTTTCACTTGATTTGTTTCACATAAAAGCAATAATTTAATTTAATTAATTTATTAATGTGCAAGCCTACTCCTGTATAAAACAACACGTATAATCTCCGGCTAAACAACAGTCGATGTACATGTTAAACTCAAAATGGTTATGTTATTGCAAAACAAAAACGTTATTGCCAAATGACCTCCCAACATGATTTGGAATTTATTTAATGTTATTTACATTGTTTGGTAATGTGAATTCAAAATTTTGAGCTTACAAAGTATTTTAAAATTCCATTCCACAAAAATACCTATTGTTAAACGTCAGTCTTACTCAGATTTAATAATAACAGTAACCAATTTTATTTTATTATGAATAAAAAGTTCACAAAAATACTTTAAAAAATACCAACTTGGTACTTGCTTTGATTAAGTTTCGGTATTTTTTTATTCTGTTATTAATTGGCGACAGTTAGCAGCTGTTGAATTCAAATTTCAAGCTTAATTTTTTAATTTGTAACTGTAAATGTTTAACTGTGGCTCAAAATTTTGTCTGCTTATCGAAACATAAATACGCAATTTATTTTTTCTTTAAAAGAAGATTGTGACGACACAACAGACGTCACCACTTATGAATATTAGCTATGTGCGTAAGTGATATTAAGAGTGCAAATTAGCAGAAATATTTCTATATGAAAAGATACTGTTATATCGTGCCTTTTGTGCTTCCATGCTTAGACCCAGGTTCGAATAACAGAAGAGCCCTCGGGTCACGATAATCGAATGGGACAATTCTTTTTTCTGAAATGCTGAAATTAAAGCAGAATTTTAGCTATTGTACCTACACAATACAAACCTGCAGAAATTTATATAGTGGACTGTGATCATTATAAATTAGATTATAAAAATTATAAAATAATAATTATTTTTCACAACTTATTCACAATTTGATGATTCTTTTTAAGTTAAACTTTAGAGCTCAAAAAAAAAAATAAAAATAATAATAATGCTTAAAGAATGATGATTATCTCTGGAGTTGCAAATTTGACTTTTTTTATACATTTTTTTAACTCAAAAATTGGGTAAGGATATATGTGTGTATATTCATACATATATAAATTGTTCCTCTGAAAACTCAAAATGACATATGGGCAGTTCTACAGAAATGTCAACCACGGTCAAAATCGTTAAATAAATCAAAAATTCACATCTTGTGAAATTTTCTTTCATAAATGTATTCAAGATATTTATTTAAGCAACATACGATAGAAGAAATTCACTAGGATGAGCATATCGATTCTACATTCAAATAAATTCACTTATTTTTTGTAAATTTTTGCCCATTTTCTTAAAAATTTACTTTCAAAATGGACCGTTTGTATCTAACGACTACACCAAGTAAGATAGAAAGATTGTAACATGAACCATTTTAATACGTAGAAATATATTGAACTTTTAATTTAAAACAAGTTTTTCATGCTGTTTTCGATACATTATTTAAAAAATGAGAGACAGAAACAACAAAATATTATGGAACAAAATGTCGCATGCGATATGTGGGGTGCGACACTGATTGAAATTAAATAAAAAAATGAACTGAATATTTTTGAATTAAGTAAAAAACATTATTAAGATAAATCAATGCATTACATTTTAAAATTGGCCGCATTTAAATATTCTTGCAGGTTTCGCTGAAATCAGTGTTAAAACTGGTCGCCGTAAAACTTATGTTTAAGTCGCATGCGAATACCTTGGTTTTTTTTTAATTATCTTGAAAACGAACAATTGCCCAAAATAAACATTAACACCAATTATAGTGCTAATCAAGAGCTATTCGTTTCGCCTTTTGTCAAAAGAAAGTAATGCTTTGGCATATGTTTCTTTTCACTTTGAATGCGTACGAATGTCGCATTCGACATTGGAGAATTGCCCATGCTGAGTTTCATTTTTTGATCATATGGTAAGAATGCATAGATGAACATTATAGATTAATTTAAAAAAAGTAGAGTCCCGGAAATTTAGCCAATATAAATATATGTAATGCTTAAGCAAGTTAACAATAATATACATTTTCCAAACCATGACTTTATAATAATAAAGGGAAACTCGAGACGAGTGAAATCAAATTATGGATTGATGCATCACCGTACCTTATTTCAGTTGGGTAACATCTTTGTCGTTGATGAACTGTTTGACCGATAAGGACAAACAAAGGCTAAGGGGAAGGCCGAGAAACGCGACGTGTTCCTTAAGTACGAAAACGTAAAAGCAGTCAATTGTTGGTTTTCTGGACAAGTTAGTCAACTTTTTTATTTCCTTTTTTTGTATTTATTTAATTAATAATAGATTATTTATTGTACGCTTAACCGAGAGTCCTATTCATAACCATACACACTAAATATGCACAAAATGTTGTATTATTACACAAAAATATAAATGAAGTTGAATATACCTCAAAAAACATGAAAATTCTAAGGTATACAAGAATAGCAAGAAAAATATGTTAACTGAACAAAATGATGCCAAGTAAATATTGTTAAAGCATAGGTAATTTGAAATACTAGCGCTTATAGAAAATGTTGATATAAAATAATTTTCACATAACATTTGTTTTCGCCTTATATTTTTTTGTTTTAATTTTTTAAGATCATTTTAAGTTGTTTTTGTTGTTTTTTTTTCATTCAATATTTTACCGCCTTAGACCTGCACAATTTGTTTAGCTATCGTTCATTTTTTTGTTGTTATTTTTGTTTTTTTTTTTTGCATTATATTTTAAACTGCATGCTAAACGTAAAATATATGTATATATATATATAGAATTTTCTGTATAGGTTGTTGTTGCATGGTGTCAAAACGCCTGCCGCTAGGGAGATGCAGTCACTTTCTATTTATCCATGCCATAGACATTCTCATCGGAGTAAGCTATGTACAGAAAGTAATCCTCCTCGTGGTGTTCCTTTACCGTAGGACAGACAGAAAATTAGTTATTGCAGTCAGATAGAAACGAGATAGAACAATCTTACCTGGTACAGGGAGCCCATGGTTGCAGATGTTGGGGGAATGACATTGTTAACGAAGAAGAAGAGTGCATCCTCGGGACGTAGGTGAATACGTTTGCGTATGAGGAAGTAGAACTGGCCGACGGTCAAATCAGATGGAACTAGATACTTCTTTTTGTCCAAATCGCCGATGCGCGCCTTTGGTGCCTTCTCAACAATCACCTTTAAAGCAGAAAGCAAAACCGAAATCAGGATTCCCATTAGTACGTGCAAATCAGTTTGAAAATTGTCAAAAATAATTTTAATTGCGTCTTCTAAAAGGCGAATACGTGACTATATACAATACAGTCACGCATACACACTCATTTGTGTTCATTCATTCTGGCATATTTACTAACAACTGTAATTGCATTTTTGTATATCACCTCATGAACAAAGAGAACAAAAATATAATAAATTCCAAAACAACAATTTGACATATAACAGGTTGGAAGGCAAACATTCCAATAACAGAAATGAATGTAGTTTTACATTGCTGTTAAGTTAAGCTTAAAGCTTAGCTAACAAATTGCCAAATAATGCCCGACTTCATTGGCCGTTCTCAAGGTGAAGGTGGCCCACTGTATTATTTATGTACATTACGTACATAAATACAAGCAAATACATACATATTCATGTATAATATGGACATATTATAGACACTGACCAGCTGGCCTTGCCTGCATTTGGTTTGTCGTCAGCTGTTATGTGACTAGTGTTCAATGCTTGCCAAAAAAAGTAAATAAAATTAAATGAAATGCAAATGCAAAATTGTGAAACACAAACAAGCAAAACAAAAAATGTTGATCGAATATAGATGCAAGAATTAAGCAAAAAGCAGAGAGAGATAGAGAGAGAGAGTTGGGGAGAGAATGATGCTTGCATGATCATCGCTCTAAGTGAAAAAGGAAGACATAAAGTGTCCAATGCATTTGCTGATAAGGGGGAAAGAGCTTTGCTTTCCAGAGTGTTTACGCAGCACCGTTTGTACATGGTGAAATAAGCAATCAAACAAAGAGAACATACCAAAAGTCGTTATGACTAATTCTATACTCATCGCAAACGGAAAACGAAAACAAAAATTAAAGCAACAATTTCTGAATTTAGCCAAAATCATGGATTGCGATTGTTTTTTTTTATTTTATGCGCAGTTCTAAAGTATTCTGACGGGCCTTTTCGCCAATAAACAAACAAAAACAACACATTCAACAACAATTTTGATTTACAATCAAAAACAAAAGGCAGAAAAAAAAGCAACTGACTTGTTGGCCGTGTGATATTGTGCTGAGGAGGGATTTCGCTGTGGGGGGACTCACGAAGCAACCAAGTGAAAAACAACACTACAACAGCTGGGAGAGCGAGTCAGCTAGCAGTTAGCTCGTCGCACACTAACACACATCCACATAAGATGAACAAAGCGAGTTTTGTATGTGTATGTGCGCACATCAATTTGTTTGATTTTTCACTAGACATTTAGCAAGCGTTGACTCTGACAAGTGCATTATATTTGAAAACATATGTGAAAAACTACCTTTGACAATAAATTTAACAGAAAAGGTAATAAAATTATTAGCAATTGCATTTAGAGCGAATTTGCGCATTATTGATTTTCCCCGCTGATGTGTGTAGCAACAACACAATAAAATAGAACGACGCAAAACAAACGCATACATACAAGCAACCCACACAAAAACACACGCACGCACACTGGCATACAGCCATACACAGACACAGAGTAGGGCTGGATAAAATACATATAGACAAAAATAAATAAAAAAATGTGTACTTACGGGTACACGGTCGGGATATTTACGACGGATCTTGTCGCCTTCGGCGCGACGCTTCTCAAATGCATGCTCCTCTTTATATTGGAACTTCATGATTGTTCTTGCTAAATAATTGTATAAGAAACGCAGTTTTCACTTTACTCTTCAGACAAACAACAAAAAAAACAAGCTGTCACTCTCGTATGTGGTTCACTTATGTTGGCTATTCACTTCAGTATGACCAGCCTTAATACAATTAGAGAAAACCAAAATCAGGCGATGATAAAATTAGCAATCAGTGGGACCGTATATTTTTGGCTTAAATATACCAAAATCAAGCTGAAAAGTGTTGAAAAACACAGAAAGTTCACAGTGCGCTAAAGCACCGAAAGCAATCGACAATTAGCACAAAAATCGATGACTTTTGTACATCTCTAGTTGTTGGTTCTTTTCCTCCGTGGTTTTCAAGTGATAGGATGGCCCCAACTGTAAGTGCTCGCAAAAAATCTAAGAAATGTTGCGACATCACAAGTAAAACGTGTCAAATAAATGCAAAATATTAAGCCGTGTCCTATTTTGCGTGCATGGATCGTCTTATTTGTGCACAACTATCATAAATAATATGAAGAAATTGTAAAAAATGAATTAAATCAATCTTAACATTTCCGCAGGCCAAGACCAACAAGGGTGATACTAAGGCGCCGGCTGCCAAGCCCGCCGAGAAGAAGGCTACACCAGCCGCAGCTAAGGGCAAAGTTGAGAAGCCCAAGACTGCTGAGGCTGCCAAGCCAGCAGCTGCTGCTGCCAAGAACGTGAAGAAGGCGCCGGAAGCCGCTAAGGACGTCAAGGCAGCCGCTGCAGCCAAGCCTGCTGCTGCTGCTAAACCAGCAGCCGCCAAGCCTGCTGCTAAGGATGCCGCCGGCAAGAAGGCACCAGCAGCCGCTGCTGCTCCTAAGAAGGACGCCAAGGCTGCACCCGCTGCTGCCAAGAAGCCAGCTGCAACTCCAGCTGCTGCTCCTCCAGCAAAGAAGGCTGCTCCCGCTGCTGCAAAGGTTGCTGCACCCGCTGCTGCTGCTGCTACCGCAGCTCCAGCTGCCGCTGCGAAGCCAGTCGCCAAGCCAGCTGCTGCCAAGCCTAAGGCAAAGACTGCACCAGCTCCCAGCAAAGTTGTCAAGAAGAACGTGCTGCGCGGCAAGGGTCTGAAGAAGAAGAAGGTCTCTCTTCGTTTCACCATTGATTGCACCAACATTGCTGAGGACAATATTATGGATGTTGCTGATTTCGTAAGTACTACAACGGCTGAGCAAGCAGCCCAAATTTCTAACAATCAACACATGCATCACGCATCACCTGGAGCAGATGAACATAACCTCAATGACAACGGCAACAGTGACGTCAGAGCCAGATACCACACCAAGCTTTTCATTGCCACAAACAGCCAGGGGCTCTGGATAAAAAGTAGTGGTTATAGCAAACTTGCAGTAGCGATTAAACTGAACGTAGCTGAAAGAATGCCGCGTGCGGTTAACAACTGCTGGAACAGTGAAATTTGCATAATCTATCGCGTCACTGTTGTGATCGTTTGTCTTCCTCTTCGAAAAAAGACACAATATATCGATATGCTTAATGTATATCGATGTGTCAAGACAATGGCTAGCTTTGCACAATTTTTTCTTGCGTTTTATCAAATCTTCTGTTCGTGCTCGTGCGACATGCATCGCGTTTAGTGCTTCCATTCCTGGGAAGTGCGTCGACAAGGGGCTCTGGACACTGCACAACGGGGTAGCCACTGATCGCCAGTACCGGGTCTGGCCAGTTGGTGCAACCGTCTGTGAACAGCGTCAAGTCGTGCTATGTGTACCGCCACGTGGTGGGCCCTGGGTTGCACGTATCACATCCGTGATGCGTCAGGCCAAAATTCATAGTGCGCCCTGCTAAAAGCGTGCACATTAACTTCGTCACGCTGCAGGTTTCTCCAATAGCAAAAGCAAAGCAACTAAAATGCTCGCCATAATGGATCACACAAGGTTTACACCCTGTCTGAGATTGGGGAAACCATTTGCGCTAAACGCGCATGTTCTTGAATGTTAAATAGCAGGGCGCTTACAGTCCCAGCGTGTTAGCCTCAACGTCGCCGCAATGGATCAGGTAATACAGTTATAATGCACTCAGCTTCTGCTCCCATATATTTAAAAATTAGTTAAGCAATCATATAATAGAACTTGCTTTGGCCACGCCGATTTGCCGTTAGAGAGTGAAAGCTTTGCGTGTCGCTCTAATGGCAGTGTACTCAGTGGCATATTAAAAAATTGGTCACTCTTCTTTATTTGGGCCTTTTGTTGACATTTCCATTTACTTTTGGCCTTAACAAAGAAAGAGACAGTACTACTATATGTATGTTTATACATATATATATATATGTATGGTATCCATTGTTTTAAGCATACGAATTACATGTTGCTATCTCCCTCTAACTTGTACATCTTTTCGCGCACTTCGCAGGAGAAATACGTGAAGGCTCGCCTTAAGGTCAACGGCAAAGTGAACAACCTTGGCAACAATGTCACCTTCGAGCGCTCCAAGATGAAGTTGCACGTCAGCTCTGATGTCCACTTCTCCAAGGCCTACCTCAAGTACTTGACCAAGAAGTACTTGAAGAAGAACAGTCTGCGTGATTGGATCCGTGTTGTGGCTAACGAGAAGGAGTCGTACGAGCTGCGCTACTTCAGAATCAGCTCCAACGATGATGAGGACGACGATGCGGAGTAAAGATATATGACCATCATTTTTTTGCAACACAATGTAAAAACTTGGTTTTTACTATATTAAAACATCAAGAAACTTATATAAAATTTGTCTGTACGATTTATTGGCTTGATCCTGCGTGCGTAAGCTTGCCGACAATACTGCCAACTTGAGTCTTGACCATTTTTGGACAGCTTACTAATTATACAGTCGTGTCTGGATATAATGAACTAATTGTTGCAAGGCCTATTCAGAGTATCAAGGTCGTGCACTATATTAATGTTTTATTTGCCAAGCAGTGGTCGGCATGGCCTCTGTCCTAGGCATACAATTTTGCTGTGCCGTTCAAATACTTATTTTACAGTGTAAAATTTATACTTTGCGTACACAAACGCAAGGCCAAAACGTGAAAGTTCAGTCAAACTAATTTCTAAGCCAATTGAATGCAAAGATATATCAACTATTTTGTCAATATGTACGTATATGTCAATACATTTCGACCTATAGTTTTTACTCAAAATTACAGATCGAAATTAAACGAAATGTTCGATATAGTTGTTGAAACGTATCTTAAGAAATAGTTTTTTAAAACTCAAGTATTGATTCAAGGTGCAACTCATTCTTGATAGTCGGAATTGGCACGCACTTACATTTGGTATAAAAATTTAAATGTTTACTCCATCGAAGTGTTTGCTACATCCAGTCACGGATGCATTTAATTTTTAAAATTTTTTTTATTACATAGAAACTTTGTATATGTGTCCGGATAAAAGTATAGTATTTGCTATGGTAACAAGAAATGAACAACAGAAGGTTGTACAAGAAATGTGCAGATAAAAGTTTTTTCGTCAAAGTTCTTTCCGTTCAAGGCTTTCGATTTCGATGCTGCATTTTTTCTCTAGCTTTGTTATCCAAATTAGTTGTCTCAGAAATTTAAAAATATATGCACATATGTAATGCATTGGCGGAGGTACATATGTATGTACATAAGTACATATGTGCATACAGCACTGGCCAAAACTAAAGCACCCTTTCGAATCATTTTTTTCGAATGATAATTTTTTATGAAAATAAAGTAATCAAACTATTTATTTTTGTCTTTTTTATTTGTTTATATGTTTATTATTTATAATCAAAAAATCAAACAATTCAGAAATGGTTAAATAAAAAATTAAGTATAAAAAAACATTTCAAGTCGCAAATCTGAGCGGACAAAACTAAAGCACTCTATTCCTAATATTATAAAAATAAAATTTTCAATTAATATTGCGCTACGAATATTTGTACAGGATGAATCAAGTACATTGTTTAGGTATACAGGATATAAAATTATTGATTACTAGGGGGCTTCGCCCCCTATTCGCTTTACTCGCCAATCCCCGGCTCGCTCCGCTCGCAGAATTGAAAGGCTGGTCTTTAGTTGTCCGGTGTGTGAAGATTATACTGAATCACAGTCTTATATAATGTAATTTTTTTTGTTAAAATACATATAAATTTGAAGTTCGTGTCCATTGCTATAATTATTTGTTCCCTGCAATTGGACTTTTCCTAAAAATCAGATTTTGTGATATGGCGGAAAATAGTCAGATTTGGCAGGAAAAAGCTAAATTTTGTGAAACAGAGATTTGGCAAGAAGAGCTAATCTTCGAGTTTCGTACTAAAGGTTAATTTCCATCCGATTGTTCCTATGGCAGTTATATGATATAGTAATCTGATATAAATCAAACTTGGTCACAATATAAGATACACTCCCAAACATACAATTTATGAGTTTGGTTAAGATAACTTGACAAACAAAAAAGTTTTCATTACTAAAGGTTAATTTCATCCGATTGTTTCTATGATATATGTATAGGATATAGTCATCCGATAACAACCAAATTTGGTCAGGCTGTAACAGGCAGTCCCATATCGTATACAATCTGTGAGTTTGGAGTAAGATATCTTAAGAAAGAAAAAAGTTTTTCATACTTAGCAATTCCGTGACCTTCGACCCCGAATTTTACCCACTTACAAGTCGAATTTCGCAAAACGCCGTCTAATTGCACAATAAAATTGCCTCAGCTATGTTGTGCAAATTTCAGCTTTTTACCTGTAGCGGTTTGGCCTTCACGTTGATTCTATGTCAGTGAGTCAGGATAAAGAGTTTTATATGCCGGCTTTCCAGACTATTTTTAAGGCCTTGAACAGATTATGTTTCACTAAACTCGGCAGTTAAATAAATATTTTGCGTTTTATTTTCATCAAACTCAAGGTTTAGTTTCAATATACCCGATATGAAGCGTTTTCTCCAGACCATCCTCTTGTGGATCCTTTTGCTAAGTTCTTGGCATCTCCAGAAAAACCTTGATATCTGATTTGACTGAAACACAGCAACATCATATTTATGGAAAGCAGAGCCTAAACTTTACCAAGCTTTGGCGAGCTTTCAGTGCGGTGATAATTCATTCACCCGTAATAAGTAGGAGTACTGTTCATTAAATATTTAAAAAAGGGAAAGTTTTGGCTATTGGGTGTTGTTGTTGAATGTGCAGTCTACTGGAAGAAAGTCTTACTATTATATCGGCTACATCCGACGATTGAATATTAAATAAAAGACCGGCTTGGAGCTTGAGTGCAGGTGTGATGTTTAAGCTTTTATTGGATTTATTGACCAGATCAACACAAAGGGAATACCAATAATAAAAAAAACAACACAATAAACAAATATCGTAACTATCATGCGAATATGGAAAAACTGGTTTTAAGCATCTATTAATACTACTATATGGTTATAAGTAAGCAACAATTACGATACATACACTGAGATATGTCTTTTAAAATGGAGGAGCATGTGACTCCCACTAAATGGTCCACATTCGAATATCATTTCAATTCATTTTGAGTAATAACATTATAAGAGATTCACGGTTTACGTTTCGGAGAATGTTCGTTCATTCGAGAACAGTTGCCTCGTCCTCATCATCACCATTATCATCATCATCATCATCATCTTCCATAACAAAATCATCACAAGTGAAGGCCATCGGTAATATCAGACGTTGTCATCTACAAAATACGAATTACGAATACTCTACCGACAAATACTAGATAACAATGCATAATTTTAAATACGCTGCAACACGAGTGTCATGTGCCGTGTGGAAGGGTGGGGCGGGGTCGAATAATGGGAAGTGCTATGGCGGTGAGACTAATAAAAAGTGCAGAGCTAAAATTGGAATGTTCGCAACGCCTTAATTGCCACCTGCAGCATAGCGCAACAGCAAACCACCGAGCAGGGCAGCCAACAAGGGCAGAGTGCTCTGCAGATTACTGCTGGCAGAGCCATTGCTATTCGATCGGACGGCTGCCTGGTCCGGTGCAAGCATAGCCGGGGGTGACTGGTTGGTGGGCATCGGTGCCAACGGTGCCAATGGAACGGGTTCAGAGCCGGGTGCTGCAGGTTGCGGTTGTGGGGCGGGGTAGCAGGCAATCTTTTCCACTTCAATCATTTTCGTGCTGTCCGCGGGGTCTGTTTCGTTGACCTTGGTGGGCACGCAAATGATGCCACCCGGTGTGGGTGGTGGTGGTGCACCAGCTGCATCAGTGTTATTGGTCATGGCATTTGGTGTATGTTCAGGCGAGAACGGAGCCAGTTGTGGGGGCGAAGCCGCCGCGTCAGTTTGAGTTGCATTCATTGGGGTCATAGGTGCTCCAGCTGCATTGATGACGGTAATGCCATCGGTTGCATTCACCGGTACACCGTTGTTAACGATAATGATGCGTTCCTGACCACCAGCTGGGGCGGAGGCAGCTGGAGCAGCAGCCACCGGATGTGATGAGCTGCCACCTAAGGAAGATGTAAGCACAGATCCCAGCACGGCTCCGCCTAATCCTCCAGCCAATAGACCCGTGCCTAAAAAGAAAAAAACAGTTCGATTTAAGAGGTGGAACTGGTAAAAAGTCGTTTGGCTTACCGAAGCCAGGTCCTGAAGATGATTGCTGCGGGGCTTGGGGATAGTAGGTTGCACCTGGTGGGAGAGCAGAGCCAGACTGATAATAGGTTGCGCCTGGCGGTGGTGCGGCAGCCGGATGATATCCACCACTGGGTACATGTCCAGCCGATGGGTAATAAGAAGCGCCAGCTGGAAGACTTCCAGGCTGATAGCCGCCTGGTACATGACTGCCTGATGGATAGTAAGTGGCGCCAGGTGGTACTCCAGCATACTGTTGACCGTGATTTTGAGTGGCCGTTATGGGCTGGTGCACGTTGCTACCTGGTGCTGGAGCTGCGCCATAGTTGGGTGAATGATACGATGGTGGTGACTCATGCATGTTAGTGCGACCGCCGCCAGCCGGATTCGAGGCCGAGTATGCGGGAGGTGGACCTTGTGGGACATTCCAGCCGACGGGCGGATTGTTTGCCGGACGATTCGGTTGTGAGTTATAGTTGGGATAGCTTAACTTGGCGACATCGGCGTGGGAGTTGCTGCCTCCGCCATTATTGTTAGTGTTATAACTGGGCTGCTGAGTCACATGACCCGAATTGCTTCTGGATGGTGTTTTGCGCTGGCTACTACCTTGGCTACGGCCCGCATCCACAACACCGATTCCCCCGCCGCCACCACCGAGCGTCGATACCAGTGCAAATGTGGTGACGACTACAAATGCGCACTTAGAAGCGAAAGCCATCGTCATAGTCGCTACGTTTAACGATTTTCTATATATATCTGTGTATCTATACAGATATACGTATGTATAAGAAACACTGTCAATGACAAAAGATATAAATTGTGCAAAATAATTATAAGGTTGGACATTAAATCAAGTGATCAAATAACACAACGTTATTTGTCAATATGTGCATGCTAATTACCAAAACTTGTTTAGCTCGCTCAGGCACTGATGCTATACACAGTATGGTTGTTTGTGTACGATTATTAACCGAATATCACTGGTACAACAAACGCGCTGCGAATACCAAGTACGGTTAGTTTGACAATGCTGTGAGACTCAACTGAAACTGCTGATCAGCAATGTTATCCAATTTATCGATTTGTTGCAATGTTTGGTGCTGCCAGCTGATTCACATGGCGCCAAACATTCTGATACCGATAACTTTTTCGATATCTTACAGTGCACATTGTACTCCAACGAAAAACAGTCCGAAATATACAAAAATATCGCTGGACAAAATTATTGCTAAAAAATAAAAAAAATAATAAAGCAGTGCACAGAAAACAAGGTTGGCGAATTCTTATTACTTATTCCATTTAATTCTCAATAGCGGTATTCCAGAAACAGGTTTAAATTAGACTTGAGTTTGGGTTTACGCAAAAATTAACTCACCAGAGATGATAACTTTGTATTGGGTTTTATTTTCCGGCTGAAAAGTCTCTCCCCCGGTTTAATAAAAATTTGCACTCACACAAAGGGCTTGCACGAAATAAACTGTGGCACAGTCAACGGCTTTCCTTTTTCAGCTTTAAGGGTAATTAAAAAATATATTTGTGAAATTTCCGATAGATTCAAATTAAACAGATTCTAACTATTAAACCAATCATAATTGGCTTCGGAAACGACCTCTTTTGCACACTGGTTAGATTTTAATTTCGTGAATTCAAAAATATGAACTAAAAACAAAATATCAAAGTTTGCTTGCAAAATAGTAGAATTAGAATGATTCTATATATTAAACTGTAACTTAAACATTATAAAGTAATTTTGTATCTCAGACTTCTCTACCCTATTTTTGAGACATGACGTGCCTGGGGAATTATTAATTTTTGTGCATTAAATACTTTATTAGTTTACAACTTTACCTTTCGATCGGTATAGTATAACTTTATCTGATCTGACAGTCGTAGCAAATTTCCAATCCTCCTTGCTTTCGTCGGAATCAAAACTTAATTAAATCGAATGTGAACTGTTTCATTGAAACCCCAATAACAATAAAGCTTAAAACATATTTAGAATAAATAAAAAACTAATAATATTCATCAGGGATCATAATCGTAGCCGTTAACCGGTAGTAACCGATCGAAATTGGTAACCGTAATTGAAACCGTATACCGATACAGAATTTGAATTTATTCCAACCGAAATAACCGTTAAGAAACTGTTTCATGCATAATTCAAATTTAATTATGTTGTTAAGGTGCAATCATCGTTTTTTAAAACTATCTTTATTTTTATTTCTAATTTGTATGTTGATCTCAATCTTTTTTGTGAACCGGTATTTCGAAATCGTAAAATACAAAAAACCGGAAACCGTTTAGTAAGATATGCTTAAATTTTGCGTAACAGGTAACCGAAATTCTAAGCTTTGAGACAATGTATATTGCTAATAAGAAAAAAAATGTTTCCCCCTTCATGCAAATCTGCCTATGCCATTGGTGCCAAGCATTAATGTCTAAATAAAACAGTTCTATTAGTTTCTAGAAAATGTATGATGGGATGCAGAATATTCTGAGAGCTGCTCGTCGAAGCTCTTAGAAACCGGTCTGATTTTCTACACAAAGCTTTTGTTTCTGGTGCTCTCACGCTAAACGACTGTACATCAGCTCAGTTTCATTTGCAAACTCGAAGTGAATGGTCAAAACGAAAAGCTTTCAATATGAAGGGCATTGTATTTCTGTGCTTACTACTTGGAGTTGTATTACTGAGCTGCGGAACGCACGCCGCAGACTGCGATGAAGTCAAGAATCCAGATGACAGTGAATTAAAAATTTTTTTTAAGAATCTGGGATGCAAAGTCACCCATGGCGTCGAGCAAGTGGTTGAGGTAGCCAAGCCCTACGGCGATAAAATTACTGATACCGCAAAGGACATTGGCAATACTGTTGTGCAGCAATACGATTCGTTAAAGCATCGAATCACCAATGACGACCCTACACCCAGTGCACCAGTAAAATACGATGCGCCCACCGAGCGTGTGCCTCTGGCCCCAATTGCGCCCGCCTTACCAGCGGAAATTACAAACCCTCAACCAATTAGTGAGTCAACATAATTATAAGAATTTTGCTCAGTTTGATCTCAACAATTCTTTTTAATTTGTTTTACAGCTGGCTAACTCGATAATTGACCTTGCACATATGATAACATAAAAAAAACTAATTTTTTTGATTTGTTTGCATAATTGATATATTTTTAAATATTACATTTAATTTAATTCAATTTCGATATTATATATGTTGTATTTCGGTTAACAGAAAAAAATAAAGAAAGTGGAGAAAAGTGGTAAGTCTGCAATCGAGCAAACACGACTGTGAGAGACCCTGGCAACATTCTGTAAAAACACAAATTATAGTACAAATGTCACTCAAATAAAGTCAATGATGCAATCCACAACATTTAAGTACGCACACTAACATACGTAAGACACAAGGTTGTCTTCCGGGAACACTTGGAGTACTCGGGCGCTTAGAATAGTTTAGTATAGTATCAATGGTGACATCAAGGTACCTGCGAAGAATTTAACCAAGCAATAAATGGAATATAAAAAAAACACATACATAAATATATACTAGTAAAATAACAAATTAAAACACATTTACTAGCGAATAAACACACTGGAAGCTTTGTATGTGTGTTTGAGCCAGGGAGCGTAACGATTATAATTTAATATAATTAAAATATAAATTATTGTTCGTTTTAGTATTTTGCGACGCCCTTTCCGCCCCTATACATCGAAGAAAACCAATTATTAGAGCAATTTTAAACTTTGAGTTGCGGCACATATGATATATAAATGTACATATACAGTTATATTTGCTTATTTGTCTCGATACTTTGCGGTATCGGTATATAATTGCCTGAAATTTTCATTTGGCTACATTAAATATATAAAAATTCAATTTAAAAAATTACGCTAACTGCCCTTTTAGAGTAGCTCCCTCCAATGTTTGCGCAAAGTCCTCGAGGCAGCTAAGCAAATTATTTTGTACTATATTTTGGATCTATCCTGTAAATCTCATCACGATCTTATAAAAAAAACTCGAAAGTTAATTGAGAAACAATTTCTTGCAGGACAAAAGTTCTACATATAAAGAAAATACAAGATGGACAATGGACGTGGATCATAAATAAAAGTTAAAGAACATGGATATAGAACTACATGTATTGCAAGAAAACTATTATTTAAGAGCCAAAGTTAAATTGTTTTCACACTACTTGCATGCCAGTTCCTCATCAGCTGTTCGGTCAGTTGGTTGGTTAGCTGTTCTTGATTATAACCAATGCATTTTAGGAATCCCACTATTATTTATATCGATTCATATCGAGATGACTTTACTGGTATATCGATTACGACTTGATTCCAAAAACACCACCATCGATAAACATCAACAATCTAGCCGGCGGTAGCGGCAATTTTTTTTTTTTGCATTGTACAAAATTTGATGTATATTTTTGACAAGAAGCGTTTTTGTTTGATTACGAGTGCGATCATATTACTGTGTACAATCGCGCAGTAGCCGTAATTAATATAAATAATAGCTTTCAGTGCATTCAACGGCATTCGCAAAGGGGGAGGGGTTAAAACGTGGGAGTACGTGGCAATGACGATGATGTTGTCGTGAATGGGAAACAAATAAAATTATTAGTTAATTTAAATAATTGTATTTGAAGAGTGTCGAATTCTGACAAAATGTCAGCCACGCTACGTTACCGCGGCGATAAGAGTAATTTGCTTGAGTTCGCCAAAAATCTCGATGCCTTCAAAAAAGTGCCGGAGAAGTACACAGAAACGACGGAGATTGGAGGCACACGTGAGCAGTACACTTTTATCTGTTATCCCATCCTATTATGGTCTAATAATTATTCAATATTTTGTTACAGTTTCCCTACTGAGTCGCCTGCTGATCGTCTATCTGGTATATACGGAACTGCGTTATTACTGGCATGAAACGGACATTATTTACCAGTTTCAGCCAGATATGGCACTGGATGAGCAAGTGCAGATGCATGTGGACATAACGGTAGCAATGCCATGTGCCTCGCTGTCAGGCGTTGATCTCATGGATGAGACGCAGCAAGATGTGTTTGCCTATGGCACATTACAGCGTGAGGGTGTCTGGTGGCAAATGTCGGAGGCGGATCGCAGGCAATTTCAATCGATGCAAATAACCAATCACTATTTGCGCGAGGAATATCATTCCGTGGCTGATATACTCTTCAAAGACATTCTACGTGAACGCCACGAAACGCATCATCAAAAACCGGAGAGTGAAACGCGTTCAGCTGCTGCTCCACCGCCACCAGGAGCACTACAGCAACATCCGCAACAGTTGCACGAAATGCCACAGCCGGAAACTAAGTACGATGCTTGTCGTTTACACGGCACACTGGGCATTAACAAGGTTGCCGGCGTTCTGCATTTAGTGGGTGGTGCACAGCCAGTGGTTGGACTCTTTGAGGATCATTGGATGATTGAGTTTCGACGCATGCCCGCCAACTTTACACATCGCATTAACCGGCTCAGTTTTGGCCAATACTCGCGTCGCATCGTTCAGCCGCTGGAGGGAGATGAGACTGTCATTACCGAGGAGGCCACCACAGTGCAATACTTTATCAAGGTGGTGCCAACGGAAATACAGCACACGTTTAGCACAATCAGTACATTCCAATACGCCGTTACGGAAAACGTGCGCAAACTGGGCAAGTCTAGCTGCAGTGCATCCATGATAGTATAGTTGTATTGACCATTCATTTCTTTTACAGATTCGGAACGCAACTCATATGGCTCGCCGGGTATCTACTTTAAGTACGACTGGTCTGCCTTGAAGATAGTTGTTAGCCACGATCGCGATTATTTGGTGACCTTTGTCATACGTCTTTGCTCCATTATATCGGGTATTATTGTTATTTCTGGCGCCGTTAATGCGTTCCTTCTGATTGTTCAACGCCGCTTGCTGCGTACCTTTGCGCCGCAGTCTTACCAACGTCAGCTCTATGCTTCCTCAAATGTGCCGTCACCAGCGGTCAGCGTGGACGTCCCCGTCCCCATTTCCGTGGCGGCGCCTACTACACCAACTGTGCCCGTTAACGAGCTACTTCACACTGCCAATCTTATGGCCAATGTGGATATATCGGCGTATTTGCCGACTGCACCGCCCAAGTCTAATAAATAGCGCTGGCTCTTGGCCACAGATGGCCTTCAAATGGCCACCAACTGGCTATTAAGTACAAAGCGTAATCTCAGTTGAATTAATTTCGAATTCTTTATGCAATTATGTATACATTACATATAAATGTATCTTTATTTTGTTTCCTCCTGTCATTCTGTATTCATAATTAAATTTAAGCCAAAACAAAATTATAAGAAATGAACACAAACACTTGTACATACATAAATATATATATAAATGTTATCCGAAATGTTAACAAAAAAAATGTCATCACAGTTCGTGTCCCAGGATGCCCGTGTCCAGGTTGTTCCAGAGGCGTGCTCCAGATCGACGATAGCCAAACATGCTCTTCAGTATTTCCAAACCAGAGTCGACCGTGGTCCGTACGTCATGCTCACTGCCCAGCTTGGGATTTATCTCGACCAGATCCATGCCTTGTACACGTTTCGTATCACGTAACGCCTCCACAATGCTGATTCCCTCCCGTAGCGTGAGGCCTCCGCGCACCGCGGTGCCCGTGCTGGGCGCCACATGGCTGTCCAGGGCGTCAATATCGAAGCTCACATGAATCTTATTCGATGCACTCAATGCGTCCAGTGTCATTTCTATGATCTTGGGCACACCAACGCGATCCACTGACTGCAAAGGGAAAACAAACCATGTAAGAAAGCTTTAATTAAGAGTGCTTGACCAGAAGATACCACCAAACGCTTCGCTCGCCTACACTAGATTGTACTCGACTGTAGGATACCCTGTGCCCAGCCACTCAGTCTAAAACGTATATGCACACACATTAGTACAAATATAAGTACATACATAAGTCCCTTGCAAAATGCTGCACTTTATTTTCGACAAATTTGTCCTATGGCAAACTTGATTTGCGCCCGGTATCCAGGAACCTACTTACCCAATTTTGAAGTCTCTGGGTCTTAAAGATATAGATATATAGATATAGATATGTATATACTTTATAGGGTCGGAGATGCATTTTCAATGGTCACAGGGTACAAATCTATTATATCGCATACACACACGACGAAACACGAAAAAAGATATTTAAGTTTCAGCGTCAGAGTGTTGTTCTTTATTGAAAAACTTTCGAGTTCTTTTATTTGACTGTAAAAACAAGAATTCTTTAGACTCTCGGATTAAGAGTAAAAAAGAGATTTAAACAATGAAATTTATAGAAAGTGGAACATGCATGACAAATATTTTTCTGCATCATTAAGTCAGAAATTGTTTTGTATTAGAATTATTAAATGAAGTATTAAATATTGTGGCACATGAGCCATATGTAATATCATTCGCGTCATACTCACACTATAGCTTTAACTTTCCCTTGTAATTCGCTTTTCTTTTTAGATGTACGAGAGTGTAATGCACAATATGAGAGTAATGTCACCAAATTTGACACAGTAATGATGCTACACAGGGATTCAATCCAATGGAGCATCTGTGATAATTAACCAAAATATTACGAATAACTACGGCAAGATGGAGAAAACAACTGGAAGCAAATTTCAATTTTTAGATGCCGACTTTTTATAGCTTTTATTGGTGTAAGGACCTAAGAGTGCTAAAACTACTGTAAGAATCGACGGTTAGGTGTTTTCTAGCTGCTGAATTTCGACTCTACCCAAGAAACTTAGCAGGATTATTAAAAGAGTTTATTATGGTCAAGGTTTTTTATACCCTGAGCCAATATAAAAATGGGCAAAAAAGAATATAATGGTTTAGTGAAATTTATGTTACGGGCAGAAGGAGGCGCGGCGATTTAGCTTCTTTCTGGATATCACACGCAATTTGAAAAGCCACGACTCTTCATACACCTTTTTTGAAAAGTTAGATATCTCTGAACTTTCTTACGGCATATAGGTTCTGAATCAATTATAAAAATTGAATAATTATTTCTATTTACAATACAAATTGAAAAGTAACTTTAATTGTTAATTGCAAATATTTTTTTAAGAGTTTTCTTTTGACTTTGATCAAAATCAACAAATAACTATTATTTATTAATTTATATTTGAAATAAAAAGTATAATCTTTACGGTCCCTGGTAAAAACCAAACATACTACAAATTGAATGGTGCCAATTAGCTGGGAGCCACTGTATATGTATGAACTATGTAGGATTGGAGATGTCTTCTTCTGCCTGTTACAAAGAGTGTCACAAACTTATAGTCCGCCAGCAGACTTTGAGTACCGCAAATAAAGCTTTTGCAAGTCGTCGCGAAATAACTGTATTTAAAGCTTGAAAGTATAAGAGCGGCGAATGGTCTGATATTTAAAGCTCAAGTGGCGGCCATTATTGAAAATTGGTACAGCCAACGATGCTCTCTATGCTGTGTGTAGTGAGTATTATATGTGTATGTATGTATGGATATACAAATATGTACATATGTATGCATGTACATATATTGTGACCCCGTCCCCCTCTTGATTATCGCGCGTACATTCGTACATATTTCGATCGAACTAATGAGCTATAATAAATTTGCAGCTCAGGACCATTAAACCATTTTTCAACAGACGTTGATTTTGCACGAGCCATAAATAATGGCAGGCAACAAGGACGCCGGATGCCAGGATGCGAACGGATGTGGCTGAGCACGTTGCAAGTTGCAACCACCGTGCGATCGGAAGTTAGAAGCGAGCGTAATGTAACGATAAGTCGCCCGACTGTGCGGAGGGGATTGGATGGGAGGGGTGGCGAGGGGAGGAGAGAGAGTGATGGGGAAGAGGGAAGAGTGAAGAGAAGCTGGCTATAGGGAGTGTCCTGTAACTTTGCCCGAAACTCTACAGAAGGGTGCGACTAGATTCGATTTCTCAGCCTCGATGCGACCAAGGGCAACCCCTAAAAATGACAAGCTTACATTTACAACACACACACAGACACACGAATACACACACACACACACACATAGTACAAATGCATGTGTGTGTAGCGTGTGTAATTTTGTTGAGGCTGTCACGCACGATCGTTATTTGATCCCTACTCAAAAAAAAAAACCGGAATTTTACAATTTTTACAACTGCCATGAGAAGCGGCACAAGGATCGCGGCAAGGAGACGACATTCTACGGATGTTACTGTGTGCTTGTATTTATGCATGTATATATGTATGCATATGTGTGCGCATACATATGTACATATGTATGAGCGCCTATTTCATAATACTTACATCCATGGCATAATAGCGTATTCCGAATTTGTTCAATATGAACGCCTCGTAGGGGTCAATGTCCCGCAGACCAATGTAAACCAACTGATCCTTCGGCAAACTGAAATGAGTCATAGAACAGGAGTATCAACAATAATCAGTTCGTGGGTTGGGCCAACAAATGTGAATCGCTTGAGAGCGATAATAAGCGCTATTATTCAGCCGGTCCTGAACCGAACCGAATCCGAACCGGTACACCTTTTTAAAAATTCAAAAATATAAAGGTTTGCTTCGATAAAATAATATTACATGATTACATAGAATGTTATAAAATAAAATGAATGTTTTATTTTAACCCATTCCAGATAAAAGTAAATCATATAAGACTTATATCATAATCTGGATTCAGATTCTTTAAAATGTATGTAAAATGTTTTCTTAAAATAAACTTAGCAGTTGTAAAAAATGAAGCAAACATAATATTGTTGAAAATGTCCAACTCAATACCATCTTGAAGTAAAAAGAATCAAACTCTATAGATTTTTGCATCGAATCGATCCTAATACAGCAGACTTATACAGACAGTTTTATATTTTATCATGAAATAAGGAATTCGCTGATCAGCTGCGTTTGATTGTCAGTCAGTTCAGAGTTTACAAAGGATCCTGATTAGTAGTCCAGGTGTCATTTCTTTTCTTTTTTCGGTTCACACAACTCCGTTTACAACATGCCCAGGACAACAGCAACGGGACTCGATGTTAAGCAGTCAACTGTGCAAACGGGTGACTGGAACTGGAACTAGATCCGCTTCGGAAGCGGAGCAATTGACAGTTCCTGAGCACGTTCGTATTGTAAGCGAAAAGGAAAACGGCAACAGCAACAGCAACAAAAGCAATGGCAATTGTATCTGCGACTGCAACTGCAACGGAAACACATGCCACAATTAAAATGGCACGCAATGTATCCTGCGTCCTGCCCTCTTTCCCTCTTGCCCTCACTTCTGCAAGATCTTACCCTCCCGATCAGTTTTCGGCGCTCTCGCTGACCAACTTGGTGTCTTATGGTAATTTTTATGATTATTATTATTAGTTTCGGGAAAAACTGCATCTGTCGACTGTCGCTGTTGTGCAGCGAGACGTGCAAAGTTAAAAGCGCCCTAAGGACCATTATATACAATAATGTAAATTCGGGTTCTTTCTCCTTTACCCTGTACTTACTAAATGCAAAAGGGAATATAGAACCCTCACAACACACAATGGTTGATCACAATATATAATTTTATATATAAAAAAAAAACTAAAATAATATAAATTAATAAACAAAATATTCATACTGAAAAAATTAATTGATTTACACAAAATACATAGAAAAGAAACAGAAAGACGATAACCTTACTACTTTCGGAGATATTAAGTTAAAGCAGCGATTATATTTTAAAATTTTTAAGTTTTTAAAATTTATTTCGTTTATTATTATCAAATCGATCTGGTTTTCGACACAACTGATATAAACACCGCAGATATTAAGCAGGACATTCTTCTCAGTTTAGGGGACGAAGTTGCAGGGATCTTTAAAAATGAAAAGGTTCAATTGTAACTCTGTACGCAAAATTTGAGTTTGGCAGATATAACTGGCTTGGATAGGGTACAAGATTCTTGCTCTAGTAGTCCAGAGCTTGAATTCCGCTTTAGAAGTTTTCGTATTTGTTAATTTATTATTTTAATAACTTTTGTATCAAACACAGGGTCTCTCAAAGTCGAGGAGACTTTTCTATAAATTCCTTCTTTTTTTTCGATTTATGCAGCGATGTCGCCTTAAAGCAATTGGAATGAGGGAAATAGGGGGTTGATGAAACATGCACGGACCAGTTGGGCCAGTCTGATCCTGCTCCGGTTTCTGTTCCTAGCTATCTTCTTGCAGCGATATCGGTGCAGAGCCTGCAGCGACAGCAACAATATAAAGTAGTTCAGATGATTGTTGTTGTTGTTGATTTTTTAGTTTTTGTTTATTCAAAATACACACAGCGTAAGTCGTGAAGGTAAAGGGTGCGGCCAATTGGTCCAACCCCCAAAACGATGGTTGTTGTTGTTGTTGTAATCCAGTGTTGGCTGCTTTCTAATCCAGCTTTGTTGTAATGCGGCTAAGGTGCTGGCACAATGCATTTTGTTTTTGCGATTTTACCAGAGCCAAAGGATTAAGCATGCCCCCGTGACCATGCCTGTGTCTGTTTTTCCTTTCCACACCCATTCCATTCTCTTTTTCATTCCCTCTTTCCCAGCCGCTGGCCATTTTGAAACTGTACAATCATGCAATATGACGACAAATGTGCTGCATACTATGTGGAGCTGACAGAGCAATAGAATGAGCGAGAGGGGGAGATGGAGACAGCGAGTCCCAAGCACGTGGCCGGCTCACATACACATGCATACCATGTGAGGAGCATGCGTCAGCAAAACCCAAGTTGGCACAAATTAATTTTTATCATATAAACTTATCGCCATGCAAATATATATATACATATATGTATAAGTACATATACATATGTACATACATATATAGGATCTGACAATACGCTGAGCTTATTGCTAACTCCTATTTTGGCTAGCAATAACAGGAACAACATTTAAAATTGTCATAATAATATCGCAGCGGACCTCAGTCCGCGCTAGTGACGAAAGCATCGCGAAGGGTGCTTAATGGATATACACACATATATACATATCTATTTTATACACACAAACACATACATACATCCAGACGTGCTTAAATTATGCTTATCTTGCAAAGGAACAAGCACTTGCGAGACGCCGATCTGTCTCGTCTGACCACCCCCTTGGATTGCACAGTGGTGCAAATGATGTTGACAGCGTTGACTAAGTCTAATTTTTAATGTTTTTTTTTTTTTTTTAAGAAATAGATTTTACAAACCTACAAACGGAAAAGCTTGAATTCGATTTTTTAAATATCTTTTAAAATTAAGAAAAAAAACCATATATTTGTACTTGTACTATTTATTGGCGATAGCACGTTTTTTAGCACCACTGTAGCTTGCTGTGGCCGTCTGGCAACCAAAATCTCGAAAACCCTAAAACCACCCCAGCAAAAAGTTGAGTTACATTTTTATGTTTTTGCGAATACCAAAAAAAAAACAACAACAACAGTAACTACAATAACAATGTGTTCACTGCGTGTAAATTGGAACAGACAGGCGGCGGTGGCGGCACATTTGTAATGCCGGGCCATAAAAATCAGCACATGGAAACAAACCGGTGGGCAGCAAATAACAGGAAGTACATACATACATGCATACACAGTGGCACATAGGGAATACAAGCGCAATTAAGCACACGCACGCACGCACGCACGCATGCCAAAACCCTCTGGCAAGTCCATAGCATTCACTAGGCAAGGACCTGGGTTGGCTTCGTTTGTTGGCTGGGTTGCATATAGGGGGTGTACGTCAGCACAGAAACAACCCCGGCGTTGGTGGTTGCAGTGCAAAAAAAATACGCTCACACAACTCAAACAACAAATCAGCCCTCGTGCTTTGCAAGGATAACACTCGTACATATTCACGTACATACATACGAGTATGGATGCAAAGAGAGGAAGAGAAAGACCGCGGCAGGCTCAACGTCAACATGCAGAGAGCATCATACTCGTAAAACGGTTGTCGACCTTATTTCTATCTATGTATGTATGTACATGATCCAAACTGCATTTTTTATTCGACGATGTTTTCTTATATACTAAAAATTATTTCAAATTTAAATTCAAAGTACATTTTGCCATTCACTGGACAATCATATTTGCAACTTTCTGGCAACTCTTTTGGATTTTAAGTGGCGGGGGTGGCGGGTGCGTGATCGCTAACTGCATGACAGACTTGCCTGTTAGCCGACACAAACAATCATACGCACATACAAATAGAAATGCGTATATATATTTTTACTTCCAGGCTACTAGAATGGCAGCTCCACTATCAGCCATTTTGATTTTACATATGCCGTTTAACATAAATGTATCTTTTATTTTTCTATCAATATTATCATTTAAATTGTTCAATAGCTTGGCGTACGGCAAGTTAAATAATAAAATTATTATTTGTCCACTTTTTTTACCTAACGAAATACCTCAGTCGGGTTTTTGATTAAAAGGATATTCCCGAATTTAGAGTCAATTTTCCCCACAGGCAGGAGCTAAATAACTGAGAGAGCAAATTTAAAAAGAAAACTCGCATTGAGAACGAAAACAAAGCAGGAAAAACAGCAAAAGCGACTGCTGTTCAAAAAAACGAATGCGCGCTCTCTCACACTGGTATTCGCTCACTCTCTTTATACAAAACTACAAACATATATACACATGCATACATATGTACATACGTATCTTGTATGTAGATTTGTTTGTTAACCAGCGAGGGTAGCAAGGTTTGTGTTTGCGTTCACGTCATTTTCATTTCCACGCTAGACGTTGTACGCCGCAGACGTTGTTACGCTCGTGTGCGCTGCCTCAGCTCGTGTGCTCTGCTCTTTTTGCAATTGATTTTTATTTTTTTTTGAAAAGTAATGAAAATAACGACAACTAACAAATATTTTAAAAATAAATATACGGATTGCCATAGATAAATACGTAAAGTGCAAGAACAACGACCAACAATATCAACAAGAATAACAATAGCGCCGCATAAAAACGTAAGCGTAATGAATAACAACAACAACGAAACGCTAACAAAAAATGCTGCTAAAATTGCCAAACAATCGCTACGCGCTGCATAATTGTGCAATTACATACAAACATGTGTACATACATATATGTATTTTTTTGTTGTTGCTTTTGAGTGTGCGAGTGTTTGTTTTATGTGTATATGTGGAACAATTGTATATACATATCTACTATGTATGCTAAAACGCAGAATTACAATATGCAAAGGGAGTGAAAGACGTAGACAAAACGACAGACGGACGGGCAGCGCCAAACAGTTCAACAAACTCAAAAGAGAGGCAGAGTCAAACGATCTGTGCCGGGAGGACTGGAGGCGGTGCTGGGCAACTAGTAGTAATAATAGTAGTAAAAATATGTATGTAGTTTTTGTTGCGAGTTCAAATCTACTGCGGCCACACTTCTGCCTGCTTTCTGTGCTGTGTATCTGTAAAACGAGCACTGTGTCCGCTAGTGTATGTGTACACTGCTGTCTGTGTGGCTGTGTGAGTGGCAAAAAGGGCGCAGCTAACATATCGATTTTATGTGCAAGAAGGAGCATTTTACGCCGACAACTACAAAAACAGCTACAAATAGTAGTAGACCGTTTTCATTGCAACGCGCATCTGATTCAACTGCAATTACAGAAAGTTCTATGTATGTAGTAAACAAAACGCCGGTTGCAATAAATAAATTAAAAAAAAAAACAAAAATGCAAATCAAATGTTATTCAAAAAGCGTAGTTGTATTAGGTAGTGCATTGTTGCCACAGCAACACTTCATGCTAAACAAATGTAGTGCGGGAGATAGAGAGAACTGCGCGGAAATACAAATTAGAACAATTCTACAGCAAACAAATGCTGTAGCAGTGAACAATTTTTTTTATATCTTGTTTTTAAATTAAGCAAGAGCAACAAACATCACAGCGACAAAAACAAAAGCAGCGCGTGTTTTAATTTAATAAGCGCGTTGTCTAGCAACAACAAAAAACTTATAGATACTAAGTGCGTTCGAGTCTATGATTGTGTGTGAGTGTGTGTGTGTGTGAAAGAGCAAACATGCACATGTATGTACATATATGTTTGTCTGTATGTTTGTATATTCACATGAATGGTGAAATATGCGCGCTAGTAAAGTGTATACATATATACAACAAAAAAACAACAACAATGGAGGCTGCCGTACATTGTATGGCAAAGGGAGTAAGAGTGAGGGCGGTAGGTCGCTCACTCTCTTCCAAATGGCGCTCACCATAAATTAGCACAGTGACAGAGACGCAGCAGCAACTGAGAGATACTGTTATAATCATCAGTATTAAAAAGAAAAAAAAAAATCTAACAAAATTACAACAGCAGCAACGCATACAATGTCCGAAATTGTGTAACAATAAAAAAAAGTTTGCATTTATAAATATATGTATGTACATATTATGTACTTTTCTAGATAAATATTTGTTTATACTTATGTAGAATTTGTCTACAAATCTATAACTAGTTGCAGTTACTGCTGTTGTGGTACTTGGGTTTTGGGAAAAATCGATGAAATCGATAAATACGATAACCCAACGACAAATTTACCGCTTTTTTTATTTTGTTTTTATCTCTTTTTCATATACAACAAAATTAGACGACGACAACGACGACATCGTTTGTTTAACTATTAGCAGCATAATATAAACGGGACGGAAAAGAAATTATCCTGAATTAAAGTGCCCTGCAGACTGCCAATAAACTCAAACGGCAGTTAAATAAGGAAAAGAGGAAAGGAGCAGCGAGTTGAGTTTGAGCTGTGCCGTGTAGAGCGCGCGCGCATATACAAGAATTGAATTCAATTTGTTTGGCATACGCTATAAAAGAGCCAAAAATCAGCAACATTTTAACTGAAACAAGTGAGTATTAAATAAATACACTTGTATGTATGTACCATGTATATCTGGAAGTGATGAGTTGCTGCGAAGAGGGTGGTCTAGACACTTGAAATCTCAGTTGTCATGGAAATGGAGAGCGAACACGCTCTGCTTTTGGCGTGTGGGCGTGCAAATATGTATGTACAAAGTACGTACATACATATTTATGTGACTTTCTATATATGAGTGACTGTGTGTGTGTATTTTCGCGTGTGTTAGTTTTCGTTTGACCTTTTGACTTGCGTGAGTCGCGAGCACGAACCCAACATCAACCACCCAGAGTGCAAGTTCACAGATCATGCAGCAGCCGTTGCTGCAGCGTTGCCAGACTGTTCAAGGTGCGGTCATTTGATACACACACGCACATGGCTCTTGTTTGTTATCTCAAGGGGGTGGCATTGTTCTCGTTATTGTATTTAACCCTTAGGAGAGAAAAACGAACATATTTGTATATGCATGTAATTTTGTTTATGTGAGTATTTGTAATTTTTGCAAAAGAAATATTACAACTTGTTTTTGATATTTAAGGGTTGCTTCGTCTCGCTGTTGCACACGCCATTGTCGACTAAGGGGCGGGCGGGCGGTCTGGTCGATTTTAGATGGGCACAGTTGCTCATTTTTAGTTTTAAAATTTTTTTTTCGGTTTTTTGTTTTGTGAGGGGGTTGTGGTGCTGCGTTAAAGGTTGTTGCTACATTTGCCGTTTTTGCGTGTGTGTGTTGAGTGTGTATTTATGTATATACATATATGTATATGTATGTACATATGTATACGTATGTATGTATGTATTACATAACTGGGTTTGGCCGGGTTACAATATTTAACAACAATAACGACAGCGGCAGCACGAGCAGCTGAAGTGAGAACAGGAGCGGGAACAGAACTAACAGAAAGAACTGTGTAAAGACGAGAGACGCTAACGCCAGCATAACACGAAGGCCTTGCAAGGACCTGCGCTCAGTAGCATCGCGTGCTTGGGTCGCAGCGGTTCTCATAGCGGTAGCGACAAGCCAAAAGCTCGGCAGACTCTTCACCTCAATCGTTCTAGCTCCTCCGTTGACAGTGATAGGTGTCTGTATGTGTGTGTGTCTTACTCTCTGTCTCTCTCTCTCTCTGTTTGTATAAGTGGTGTCTGTGTGTTCAATTTGCCAAGTGACTTTGTCAGTGTCTGTGATTGTAAGCTTTAATCACTCATTCTCCCCTCTCTTGCTTTGTCCGTGTGTAACTGTGTCTGAGAGTGTGTGTGCTTGTGTGGGTGAAAAGGCAAAAGTAAGTTTTGACGAAAATTGCTAGTAAAATTGGGCCGCTGGGCGGCGCCACAGTGCAAAGCTTTAACTGACCGTTAATCGTTAACCAATAACAAACTAACCAATTAAAAGTAAACTTAACTAAAATAAACAATTTGAGTAGATGATTAATTCTAGTGACCCGCTACTAACACACCTTGCAAATGGTTTAATCTTGACATTTAACTTTTCTTCTTCCATATGCTGCGCCTGCGTTGGTCTCGCCAATCTAACAATCCCATCAACAACCACAACAACACCACCACCACCAACAACAAAAACAATAACGAAAAACTATCAACTGTCAATAATCAATAATCCAGTGGACTTTATGATGGCAAATACCGGCGCCACTGGCGTGGATACACAGGCCCAACTAATGCAAAGCGCAGCCGCCGCGGCTGCCGTGGCAGCCACAAATGCCGCAGCGCCCGTGCAGAGTGCGGCCGCTGTGGCCGCTGCCGCCCAGTTGCAACAGCAGCAACAGCAGGTGCAACAGGCCATATTGCAAGTGCAGCAGCAGCAGACACAGCAAGCGGTCGCTGCGGCCGCAGCCGCGGTAACGCAACAACTGCAGCAGCAACAGCAAGCAGTTGCCCAACAAGCAGTAGTCCAACAGCAGCAGGTCGTACAGCAGCAACAGCAAGTGCAGCAGGCGGTTGTCGCCGTGCAACAACAACAACAGCAGCAGCAGCAACAACAGCAGCAACAACAACAGCAGGTGCAGAGCAATACCAATGGCAACTCTGGCGGTGCACAGAACGGCAGCAATGGCAGCACAGAGACGCGCACAAATCTGATTGTTAACTATTTGCCACAGACGATGACAGAAGACGAGATACGTTCTCTCTTCTCGAGTGTGGGTGAAATTGAGTCGGTGAAACTGATACGCGACAAGTCGCAGGTGTACATTGATCCACTGAATCCTCAGGCGCCCAGCAAGGGCCAGAGTCTTGGCTATGGCTTTGTGAACTATGTAAGGCCACAGGATGCTGAGCAGGCGGTTAATGTACTCAATGGACTGCGATTGCAGAATAAAACCATAAAGGTATCGTTTGCCCGACCATCATCAGATGCCATCAAGGGCGCCAATCTATATGTATCCGGTCTGCCCAAGACAATGACACAGCAGGAGCTGGAGGCCATCTTTGCACCATTTGGCGCAATCATCACATCGCGCATTTTACAAAATGCCGGCAATGATACACAGACCAAAGGCGTTGGCTTCATCCGATTCGATAAGCGGGAGGAGGCTACGCGCGCGATCATTGCGCTGAATGGAACCACTCCCAGCAGTTGCACCGATCCGATTGTGGTCAAGTTCTCCAATACGCCCGGCAGCACCAGCAAGATTATGCAGCCGCAACTGCCCGCTTTCCTTAATCCGCAGCTGGTGAGACGCATTGGCGGTGCCATGCATACGCCAGTTAATAAGGGTCTCGCCCGATTCTCCCCAATGGCCGGTGACATGCTTGATGTGATGCTGCCCAATGGCCTTGGTGCTGCAGCGGCGGCCGCAACAACGCTGGCCAGCGGACCCGGTGGCGCCTATCCCATATTCATTTACAATTTGGCACCTGAAACGGAGGAGGCGGCGCTCTGGCAGCTGTTCGGCCCCTTCGGCGCCGTGCAATCCGTGAAGATCGTCAAGGATCCCACAACGAATCAGTGCAAAGGTTACGGCTTCGTATCCATGACAAACTACGACGAAGCCGCAATGGCAATACGTGCTCTGAACGGCTACACCATGGGCAATCGTGTGCTGCAGGTCAGCTTCAAGACCAACAAGGCCAAGTAAAATGTGTAGCTCGCAAAACGATTGATAGCAAGGAAGTGCAACAAATTCAAGAGGAGAGCAAGTACATCCAAAACAGATCCAACACATATACTTATCTAGTTTATACACACATACACACACACACACAGATGAAATACACGCAACCAATTCACGTATACATATATAAATATGCATGGTATTACGGTAACTAAGCGCAACAAAATGTATGTGTATAACACACACAACACATAAACCACACACACATAGACACACATACCCAACAACAACAACAACCATGCAGACATCCCCCAGGGTTGTCATCTAACTTCAAATCTCGTCTAAACAACGAAACGGCGGCCAACCGTTGGCCGTTGCAATAGCAAAATTCTTGTTTAGCATTTAAGTAAAAAAAAAAACTAAACTAAACAATGAAAGAAACAAAACTCGAAAGAGTGTGTCGAATGCAATATTAAAAAAAAATTAGAAAAAAACAAAAACAAAAAGCGGTTGTCCTAAAGGACGCCCAAGCAGGGACAAACCAATTGCATCCGCAGTCAAATTAGGCGCAAAGCAAAACAAAGAAATCAACAAAGCAAAAATATAATAATAATAATAATATAAATTATGAAATTTAACTAAAATGATATTAACTAGCAGAAAAGAAATTTTTAAAATTATAACTATGTAATCAGCAATGAAATCTTCCAGTAACGAAATGAAAACGAAACCCAAAGCTGTTAGTTACACTCCAAATTTTTCTACAATACAACAAAACCAATTAGCATTAAAATGAAATGAAAGAAAAGCTTACAAGATTCTTCTTTAATTTCATTTTATTTATTTATTTCCGTTTGGTCATGCATGTGCTGAGTGTGGAACGTTAGAAATTTGTTTTCCTGCTCGTCTACCTGGCTTACAAATGAAGTATTTAAAAACCATATAAAGGATAAACACATATGGGCACACGATTGTGCATACATGGAGGCTGCTACAGTATTACAAAACGAAACAAAAATGTATGAAATTTAATAATTATTATATATACAATACCAATATATACATATATGTATAGCTATATATATATATATATCGTATTTAAATTTTAATGTTTTGTGTTTGTTTTTTATATTAAACAAAACGCAAGCCAAGCGAAAATCCAACAAATCTAGCGTCCGACTCGCACAACACATGCCACAACACACACACACACACCGCACACAACACACACACCACATACACATTCACATACACACACATACATACCTTAATTAAAACATTCTCACATGCAAGCAGCTTGAAATTTGGGACATGTGTGCAACATATAAGGATAACGATAATTGAACAAATTATGAAGCTGACAATTGCAAAACAAGCTAAATAAAAGAAATGAAAGGAAAAGAGAAGAGAAGATGAGAATAGGATGGAAGAAAAGAGGCATACGCGAATAAAACAAACAAGAAAGTAATACAATAATTTATGCGCAAATTTGAAACATTTTACTAAAGTAAATAATTGTTAGTGAATATTATACTATAATATTTATATATAACTTATATACTTTAAATAATGTATAGTTCAAGCAGCAAGTAAGAAGCGTAAAACCATTTGCTAACATTTTTAGAGTTTAAAAATCGTAGCACAAAACTCAGTAACTAAACAAACAACAACTTTAACAAAATGAAAATTTTTTATATGACAAAAGTTTGACAAGAAAAGAAAAAAAAAACAAAAGCAAAAGCGAAACAAAGTACAGCATTAGCAAAGCGTTTTTCTAGTTACGTAAGTGATCTTTTGTTAAAAAAACGAAAAAAAATTTAAAGATGGTACTTTGCCCTGCTGCCTAATATAAACAATGAGTACAATCGAGTACATTACGGTACGGTACCAGAAAATACTGTACCGTACCGTACCATGCAGCACCTTCCCACAAAAATTTCGTATGTTGTGTGGATAAAAGGTTAATGTCGAAACAAAACATCGATTCATAACAGATCCTCTTCCCACACATATTGTTCTATGCAATTTTAGCGTTTTATCAGTTAACTGTGGAATCAATTGCTTACACACACACATCTATATTTAGACACACACATCAATATGGTTTTGACTTAATTTTGAGAGTTTATATTATTACAAGTTTGAGTTTCAATTGAATTTGGTATATGCGTTTTGTATGATTTCTTTGTTTCTTTCTATTGAAATGATTGAAAGCGCTCATTGTTAATTACAGCCATGCATATTTATTTATCGTATACTATGGGAAGAGACTTAATTAATGTTTCTTTTTTCATTATATACTACTTACAACCAAAAAAGCATATTTCAATTAATTTCGATGATGATTTTCTTTATAGTAGGTACAATACGTCTAGTTACAATTAATTTACGTCAACACAACCTATTTTAAGTTCTAAAGTATCCAAACACACACACACACACACATACTCACAAACAGCATTCATTAATTGAAGCAGAAGGAATGAAGAATACCTTAAAGCAGAATCCTTAGAAGAAAAAAAATATTGAATAGAATAACAACACGAAAAAATGAAATGCTATTAAGCCGTAAAGAAAACAGAGCGATAAGCTCATGTATAAATAATATTCATAATTATAATTATTATTATTTTTTTCATAATTATAGGAAACAATTTTTTGTTTGAACAAAATTTGCAACAAAAAATCTAGTCAGCAAAATGAAGTAAAGATGAAGTTGAAGAGTTAAGGAAGACGCGACAAAAATAAAACAAATAAATAAGATCGAGGTCAAAGTGTAGACAAAAAGCAAAATATTTTCAATATATACAATACGAGTAATGCAAATTTATATATTATATTCTAATTAAAATATACCATAACTACCATATAGCAAAGAAAAAACATAAACAACATGTAGATGAAGAAGCAGAAGACGAAGAAAGAAAAAAAAGAAAGATATCCCAGCATAGAAAGCCCTTCAAAACAATACTATAAACAAACATAACTTATATTCTAGCTAAAATTTAAGCATAGCAAAATTGAGCGCGACAGTCGAAAAACACTTTCTTAGAAATTTCTACAAATTTTTCCAATGAATTCACACACACACTCATACACACACACACACATGTAAGCGAAATTTTAATTTATCTACATTTCTTTTGTAATGTAAAAAATCCAAAGATTTATTTTCTTTATATATGTATACAATATTATCGTATATTATGTATTATTCCCGTAACTGTACTAATATCTTTATTAAAGAGCGAGCGCAATATGTGCGCAAGAAGCAAAAGAGAGCAAAGCAAAAGCGATAGAGATTTGAGTCTTCTTTTGCTTGTTGCATGCAACCAAATTTGCAATAATTCTGGCTAGTTTTATTTATCTAAGTACATTCTTTTATATGTATACGTAATATTGTATACATATATAGTATGTATTAAAATCGTATAGCTAACAAAAAAAAAAAAAACACTGTTTAATTATTAAGTGAAATTATGTACTTGATTTTGTTTAATTTATCAACAATAACTTTTTTTCATTAATGCTATTATTACGTAATTCTAATATTGTGCAATAGTTTTAAAATGCAAATGCAACAGCAGCAACAACAAGAACAACAGCAACAACAAAACATGCATCTCAGCTAAATTACAATTATAATTTCATTAAGTAAACAAAAAAAAAAAAAAAAAAAAAAAATTAAACAAAAAGATAGAAAAGAAGAAACGAAAATGAAAAAGAAAATCATTAATGTTTATGTAACTTAAATATATTACTATTATTATACAACAACACAACAATATAACAATTATTTTTTTCGTGTAATTTTCAAATTAAGCAAATTTGATATATTTATATATACATTTATAAATATATATTTATCTAATTTTTTTCTTAAACTTTAAGTAAAACAAATACGAAACAAAAACAAAACAAATGCAAACAACAACAGAAACAAAAGAAGAAAATATTATTTATTGTATTTTGTAATTAATTTAATTTAAATTCAATTTCGAATTCCTTTCATTCAAACGAAACATACGTAAAGAACACCCAGAGAGCATAAATATTTTTGGAGAGTTAGAGAATTCACTGCATCAGCTCTCCATTTTTATCTCTCTATCTCTCTCAGTTTCTTTCGCTCTCTGTTTCGGACATTAAGCGTCACGAATAATTCAGCGTTTTGCAACATTGAAACAAGTTTTAATTTAATTTTGATTTTTTGATCATTTACTTTCGACCTTTTATCTAAAGCTTTTGATTTTATTTTTTAATTATTTAGATACCCTACCATTTGCCCACACACACAGACACATCTACATGCACATGCACATACACATACTTCAAGCCACAGAGAAAGAATCCGACGGATATTATGTGTAGATATATTGCCTATATATCCAATATAATGTTAGCGCATTGTAAAAATAATCGGCTCGTTGGAAAAAAATGTGTGTATCGAAATGTGTTCTTAATAATTTATTTGATTTATGGTTTTGATTTCCTTTGTTCAGTTTTATTTATACAATTTAACAGTTTCCTTTCGATTTGATTTCTTTTGACTAGATTATGATAACTACTCATTATATTTATGTTTAATTTTATGATTTTTATAATTTGATTGAACTTTGCAAACAAGAAAAAATCAACAATAACAAATAATAATTATTTTTCAATAAAAACACTTGATAAATTTTCATATAATTTTTTTGTTTTCATTATTTTCTGTGTCTTTTGTATTATTTATCTTTTGTTATTTTCTTTAAGTTTGATTGTTTCTTTCTTTTACTATTATATATGCCTCTACCTAACAATTCGTAAACGTTCTTTGTGTGTGCCCACAGAGCCTAATAAGCCTTTATCCGACTCCGGATACGGATATCATCGATCTCGAGCGTCTGACGCTTCTGCCAATCGTTTCGCTATTGAAGCGAGTTAATTTCTTAAACGAGATTGGAATACCAAATTCCAGCCGCCAGTTTGTCATGTCAACATTCTTATGATCTCAAAGCTCGAAACATTCCAGTAATATGTTGTTAGTTGCAAATACCAACAGATACAACAACAATTGCAAGCCTGCCAACTACTTAATATACCCATCTCTTATTAGAGGTTTCTAGTCAAAACGCGGCCGTCTCGTATCGTTCAAATATGTATGTATTTTGTTAACGTTCTTCAGTTGTTCGAAAACTCTCATACACATATACTCACACACTTACACACACACACTTTAGTGTATTCCACGAACAGTACTTAATGAAACTGGACGAATAGTTGCAATTTTTACCAAATGCGATATTATTTTTTGTGTGTAACCGGAAATACTTTGATTTTAATTGAATTGATTATAAATTATGATTCGTTAGCCTTAGTCTTATGCTTAGTTATCATATAATCTATAGTAATATGCGCTTATTATTTATATATACACTTATTTATACAACAATAATAACAAGAACAACAACAACAACAAGAACGATCTAATGTTCGCCAAGGCGAGCCTAAACTAAACTATACCTAAAACTTAAACCAAAAAAAAAAAAAAAAACAAAAAACAAGTAAAGAAAAACAGAAGCAGAACAGCATAACAGCATAACATACCAGATACGCCAGATATATAATAATGTATATTATGATAATGGTGATAAACAAGAAGATGATGAGACAATTTCATTTTTTTATTAATGTATTTATATCAATTACTTAATAATATTTATCCAACCTTTCAAATGATATTTCAAAAAATGGAAAACAATGCAACCAAAAACAAAAAAAACAAAATTAATATTATAAATGTATTTGCAAAATATATGATTATGAGTTTTTCTTGCTTTGCATATCAAATACACAATACTTGGTTCCGTTTTATTTCAGTTAAAGATTTCTCCAATTAGTTTGGTACTCTCATCAATTATGCTATATCGCTTTGCTTATTACTTCCGTTGTGTTTATATATTTATTATACATTTCAATGCTGATTTCTATTCTATTTCTTTCCATCTGCTGTACTGATCCTAGTTTTGTCTAGTCGCCGCAGCTGTTTTATTTCCAATTACATATACATACATAAGCTAAGTAAAAGCTCAACATTCATTTCGTTTCTCCTCTCTTGCCTTTCTCTCTCTTAAGTTGAACTCTTCGCTGTTTGTTGTACACCTACCCGCCGCTCTTTCAGGGATCGAGTTCAGTTCGTTACTGTTTTTCGTTGAACTTTTGTGATTTGTAACGATTGCAGATGATTTCAATTACAGTGTAACTTGTGCTAAGTTCACTTTATTTAAACTCTCTCATACACACTCGCATATCCACAGACACACACACACACACACACACACACACACACACACACACTCTTTTTCTCCAAATTGTTTCAGTTGTTGTGCTACAGTCTCCAGCCAACGAAGTGTTCCGTCTTTATATCTAAAGTATAAGTTTTTTGCGCAGTGTATTTACAATCTACTTAGTTTGATTTTGATTTAGTGTGTAAGTAAGCCAAATGAACTAACCCAAAAACAAAACGAAACAGATCATAGCAAAACTAATGAAATTAACAAATCAACAAAAAAAACCCCAAAAAAAAAAGTGCTTACAATGGAACATTTTTGCTTTTCTGTATGATTTATTTATTTTTGACTGGCTCAGTTCTTGTACGCAGTGTCCATCTCTCACTCTCTTGATCTCACTCTCTTCCTCTACTTTTATACATGTACAGATATCTAGGAATCATATATGTATGAATACGAAAATTATTAAAAATGTGTTCTTTTTTATACCCTGTCTTATTTTGTAATTATTCTTTCTACGAGTAATTTGATTTTGTGCTTTGATGCGTTCTTCTTTTCGTTGATGTGATTTATTTTCCGGTAAGTAAAGAGAAAAGAATGTTCAAGCAGGTGAAGTAGAGGAAGAGCAAGTGAAAGAGGCTAAAGGAAGCCAAATTGAGAGATAAAACACCTCTAACATAATTACCCAAAAACATAAGCCAGGCTAATAATTTGATTTGCTTTTCTCTGTACAGCGTTGAATATTTGCTACACGTTAATTTCCTCAATAATAAACATCGCCCATGATGAGTTTTGACATCAAAAATGGTTTTTTGTACTCTTTTTTCAATTGTAGATAATCAAAAAAAAAAAAAAAATCGAGCCGAATGCATTTCTAATTTGTTTCTTTCTCTTGATTTATTTTCAGGCGTGTGTTGTTCGATTTTCAATTGAATTTGACATTTACATTTAACTTGAATTAGTTAATTAATTAATTAAACGCAATAATGATTGTATAATTATATAATTCATTCGATATTGATTGTAATTACTTATTTAAATACATGTACGCATAATGCATATATACCTATATACTTGATGTCCGATCCGTATATATGTGCATATATACGTACATATGTATACATACACCACATACATATTTATGTATTGCCACATATTACTCGTATATTAACACACATTATGTATTGTAATTTCCTTGATTTGATTACAGTTGACGCAACAAAAAAAAAAGAACGAAATGCCAAACAACTCTTATAAGTTTCCAAGAGAACAGCAAAAACCGAATACCTCCTACACTCCCCCCACCACAAAAAATGGTGTCCTTGGCATGCCAAAGATCCAATATCCTCTCAGTGTTTTTAATCTCAAAGCATCATAGCTTATGATCTATCTGACTGTGATCCGATAAAATAATATTAAATGAAAACATACTTTTCTTATGGTGTTATACGTATTCCGATTTCAAGAATCTGGGCGATTCCCTAAGAAAGGAATTTCCTACCACATTTTTTGAACGGACAAGTGGACAGTAGTGAAATTATTAAACCCAATTTGGTTTGTGAACCTTTTGTCGTCTCCAATTCACAATCCACAAACAACCTCAGCACTAAAAATGGTTTTTGTCAAATTCGAAAGTTTTGCATATTATGCGCCACATTTCGGAGAGTGTTCTTTGTGGCCGTACATACATACAAATGCTTAGTTTATTACAGTGTATTGTTTTCCTTATTTATTAAGCATCAAGACTTTTCCATAAACGAACTTCAAAACCCCCAAAACGATAGTCTAGAACATTTTACACCTTACCGAATTCAAAACCACAAAAACAGAAGTATCGGGATCAAGATGTCGCAGAGCGAAGAGCACATTAAACAATTAAATATATACCATCACCGTACTACCCAGCGAGATATTATGTATGTAGTATATATGTACATACATACATATAGTATATGCATATATATTTTTTATTTACGTCCTAACACCATTTCTGAGCTTTAGTTTCATTATCGAATTGATCTAAAATCCTCTTGTTGTACTTATTATGTATATTCTGTGCAGAATTTCGTATTGTATATAAGCATAAACCAACATGATGATTTCTTTCAGTGTTTAGTTTTTCCCTCTATCCCTCTCTTAAACACAAACACACTCTCCCTCTCTCTCTCTCTCTCTCTCTCTCTGTCTCTCCCTCTATCAGAGTGTACGCTTGTGCTCATCATTAACAACAACAACAATAACAGTTTACGTTTTGCGTTTTAGCATCATACTTTCATCGGTTTCTCGATTTGGATTATCGATTATTGTGATCTATAACATAATTTTAGGTTCATCAAATTAACCAACTATACTTATTATCTATGTATGTATGTAAAAAAGAACGGAAAACAACAAAACTTAAGAAACATCGCCAATGATTTAACTTTAAGCTAGCGATTTTGAATTTACGGTTTTCGGTTTCGATTTGATTTGATTTGTTGTTGTATTTGTAGCACCAGCACCAACCCAACGCAACGGTGCGCCCAATAGACTTAAAGGGGCTAAGGGGAGGGCCAGTTGACTGTCCCTGTCCTCCTAGCCATTATGCACCATATATTATTATAATAGATACAGATTTATGTAATAGTAGCGGGTTATTTTGCTATTCATTTCAAATTTGATTCTGATTTAGATTTTCGTTTACTTCAAATGTAAAGTCGAGAAATAACGGGTACGGACTTCTTCATTTGTAGAACCTTTTGCCATTCCAAAATACAAACATATTTGTATGTGTATATGAACATAAAATATATTTTATACGTACATACATATGTATGTACATATGTATATGTTGTTTTTGAAGCTTTAATAGAACGCAAACGTTCAGTGCAATTGTCAAATGACTTAAGAACATATTATTATTGTTAGTACGAGTATTAGTATTATGATTGACGTAAATTTCATTATGATTCAGTTTGTTTTTAATTTTTTTGTCTTGCTTTTCCTTTTTTCTACACAATGCCGTTCAGTATTACGTATACACAATATGTGTACATACATACATATAAACACATTCAATTTTTTTTATTTACTTCAAAGTAAACAAATTCGTTATCACTTTTGTTTTTTGAAATTTTGGTTAACTTGAATTTTCATTAGCCTCTGTTGTAGTTTTTCGTTTGGATTCAATTTCTATATTTTGTATGAATTTCAATTTGTTGTATCCAACATTCTTAAATGGTTTAGGTTCCTAAATAAAACTTGAAACAGAAACTGCCAAAAAGACAATGAATGTTATCTAGTTTTTAGGTTGTCAAAAGTATGACAAATACAAGAAAACAAGAAAGTAAAAAGAGCAAAAAAATACCAAAGACTGAGACCCAACGCAGCAAAAGAAAAAGATAAAGTAAAAGTAAAAGTAAAAGTAAAAGCAATGAATAAACATTAAGAGAAAACGTTAAAACGTTAAAGCAAACAAATCAAAATCCATAAATCGAAAACAAAAATCAAAAACTTGGTTGGTTAAGACAACTGTGATAAGGGGAGCTAGCTCCCAGTTCCAACTACATAGATCTTAAATAAAAACTATGAACTACAAAAAAAAAAAACAACTAGTTTTAAGATTTGCTCTTGCAAATTTGTTTCTGTGTTTAGCTGTAAGAAACGTTAACGATAGCATACCGATAACAATAACGATAATGATTATGATTACGTTTACAATTACGAGAACGATAACGATACGAGTGTAATAAAGAAAGTAGAATCTCTATGACAACACTCACCAATTTGGCGCTATCTTGTCGAGCGCGGCATGCCGCCAGGTGGCACGCAGCTGTTGCAACAGAAACGAGACGGGCATTCCGTGAATATTGCCCGACTGCGAGGTGCTATGCAGATTGATGTCCGCGTGCGCATCGATCCACACCAGCGACAGGTTTGGCGTGTGCTGTAAATGACCCGCGACGGAACCTGCAGCCTCAACACGAGAATGTCAAAAATAAAAACAAACCATTCAATCATTTGGATCTAAGCCATTGAGATTGCGCATGATCTACGCACCAAAGCCAATGGCATGGTCGCCGCCAATGGTAAGAAATTGTTCGTTCTGCTTCAGTATCAGCTGCACCTGTTCAATTAGCGCCAGGTTGCAGGCCATGAAGTCCGCATAGTTGCGTATGTGGTGGTAATGCTGGCGCTGCTGCTGCAGCAGCGTCTCACTCGTAGCATACTCCAGATTGCCATAGTCCGTGATGACCAGGCGCTCTGTAATCGAACAATCGATAAATAGAACATCAATAAATCGAACAAGCAAAATATAACTGTTGTTGTCTTTCATTTTGTTAAGCTCTCTCAATTGGGACAAATTTAAAGTGACATATAAGCACAATGCGAGGAATAGAGTAAGAAATATTTTGTAGACATATTCTTTCCAACACGAAGTGCGCCGCAAAATAGAGTCGAAAAAAGGCTGTGGTGAGAGTTAATCCACGGTGAAGTTATGTGCAGTTATTTCAAATGTAAAGTGGCAAATAAGCACAATGGGAGGAATAGAGTAAGAAATATTGTTTGACATATTCTTCACAATACGAAGTGCGCCGCAAAATAGAGTCGAAAAAAGGCTGTGGTGAGCTTTAATTCATGTGTTAAGTTACATATATGTTACATATGTGCATACATATGTATGTGCAACTCACTTTCCCCATTCTATGATTCTTAATTCGTTCAGTTTGATAATATTGATATCACTTTCACTGTAACCCACTCTCACTCTCACCATCACTGCTCTGCAACACTTCACGCAATTTGCTTTGTCGCAGCAAATCCGGTGCTAGTTCCACGCCCTGCTTCGACTGACCCTTGGCAAAGGGGACTCCAATGATGCCCAGCGTCTGCTCGGCCGGTGTAGTTAAGCTGCGCAACTGGACCTGGAACTGGAACTGGAACTGGAACTGCAGCTGACCGGACAGTCGTTGGCAACTTGAGGCTATTTGTCGCGTTGACCACATAGTTTTGATCTGTTTACTGTTTATTGTTTGCTCCACTCTGGACAACTGAGGCGTCTCCCACTTTCACCGCTGTCAACTATCATCATCTCGACTTGTTTGCTGTCGTTGAGGCCCTGATAAAGTCGCTTCTTGCTCGTAATCGTAATGACACTTCCTCCTCAACGCTCCGAGCGTCTCCAAGCTGCTCACTCGCGTGCTGATAAGACGGCGGCGCGATAACCTTGATCCTGGCCACACGCACGCAATCATACACATGCGCACTCACGCTGATACCCACATCTTTACTCATTCGAACAGATGTGTAACTACATACATACATATGCTCATACACATGTATCTGGGAAGTGTATAAATCTATCTGCGCAATTGCTCATCGACAAACTTGAATTAAACATGACTTTCTGCTGAGCATCGATTAATCGATCAACCATTTAACTCACAATATTTTCCAATTTGACAATAATTTCTATACATTTTACATCACAACATCATTTCAATAGCATTCTGGAAAAGTCGAACTTGCAGAGTCGATATATCCATATACCTACATATGTCTGTCCTGCTGTCCTAGATCTCAGAGATTGAGCTAGAGACACCAAACTTGGTATGTGGATTCCCCTTTATTGCAAGCAGATCAAGTTTGCTTTCGAATTTAGGCCACGCCCCCTTTAACGCTGTCAATATCGAAACTACAATTTTCATATCTAAATAATAAAGACAATTTAAAAGATCGAGATTCCTTATTGAGCATAGACGAAGACAAGTATGTCCACCATGTTTGCTTAAAATACCGATCGGAATATAAGCAGCCGAGATTTTGAACAACTCAATATTTGTTTATATGGACTTTCACAACAGCAAAAAACACAATCAGAAAGTTTGTCTTACAGTCAAGTGAGAATCAAATCTGCAATTAAGCAGATCTTAAAAGGTCTCTTTGGGTCAGTGGGAGAAGTCTGCAATCTATTACTTTTTTAACTGGGCCATTGAACCCGGTCTTAAGTCCCCCTTGGGCAGATGTGCTTTTATTTTATTATTAGTTTCATTAATGTAAATATAGCATCGATATATTTAGACGAAAAGTACATTTAGTACATAAATATATCTAAATTTTTTTAGCGATTTATATTATTTTTTTTGAAAACAGTGTTTGGTTTTCCATAGTAAGTACGGGGCTTCGACAGTCGAGTATGCTTTTTTATTTGAATTTTGATTTTCCCAAATTAGTACAGTCGTTTCCCTGAATATAAGATATCCGTTACTCAATTTAGATAAAATTGCATTGTGTTTAGACATAAAGTTGGAGAATTTCTATATACCATATACCGATATCTCTGCGGACGGTAGACCGCGCTAGTGACAAAGGCACCACGAAGAGTGCGAAAGGCGACTAGTAATATTCACAAATACAAATGGGGCCGTTGGAGCTTTTTGGTAAAATTTATTATTTATTATTATTCTTATTAAAAATACGCGTCGAATGAAAAATCGACCATCAAAATCTGACTACTGGTTCGAAAGATAATAAAATTTGGAAAATTTAGACGCCTTCCCAAAATGTGATGAAAAGTCAGTCCTTTCGTCTGTTTGTTTGTTTGTATCAAAGCGTTGAATGTGTATCTATTCGGCATCAATAGATCAAAAAATAGAAACGTTTGTTGTACGACTTTTTCGAAAGCTAAAGCCCGCTAAAATTGACAACCCCACAATATCCAAACGATAGAAGCTATAGATATGTTCTATATATCGTTGGAAATGTATTTTAAAGGGCTTTCAACTTTCATCTATTTTTCTAAAGCATGTAAGTAAATGGCTTCAGATGAAAAAAACTTTTTCATCCCACATTTTGGCGATTTTAGAAAAATCGCGGCTAACAATCTTTTTAATTTTTAATAATTAAATTTTAATTTTAGTATGTACAATTTCGTGTTTTTTGATGCATGACACATGACCATTGAAAATAGTCACAAAGGGATTAAGACGAACAACTTTTTTATTATTTGAGATATCTCAACCAAACTGACAGAAACAGTCAGAGATGGTTCCATATATCCTGACCAAATTTGGTTGAAATCGGAGCACTATATCATATAGCTGCCATAGGAAGGATCAGTCAAAAATCAGTTTTAATACGAAGAACTTTTTGTTGTTTGAGACTTCTTAATCAATCTGACATATTATACATCTGTTGTAGTCCTTTATATAATGACCAAATTGCGCAAAAAAGTTATTTTTATTAGGTTTTTTTTTAGAATAAGTTATTTGTACAATTTAATATCGTTCGTCACAATGGCATGGAAATGGTTTTGTCACTAGACATTTAACTTGTAAAGAGTTTTTTTTTTTTAGAATAGCACACATATTTACATATATAACCTTTGTGGTTTGAAAACAGTAGCGGGATTCAGAGATTTTCTGCCAAGTAAGCAATTTATTTCAAAAAGTGGTAGATAAAACATTTCTAGGTCAATGATCAATCAGGGATTAATATCGTAACCATAACTAATTAGTAACTTTAACTGAAACCGTAACCGAAACAAAACTTTTTCATCATACCGAAACACAAAACCGGAATTTATTCAAACCCAAAAAGCCGCTAAGAAACTGATTCATGCATAACGGTTAATTAATTATGTTGTTAAAGTGAATTCATTGTTTTTTAAAACTAAATTTTATGTTTACTTCTGCCCCAAATTCATTTATATATTGATCTCAATAAAAAGATCTTAGGTTTTAAAATCTTAGAATATTTGTTTTTAAATTTACATATCTTTAACACTTTTTAAATTTGTTTTGTAACCGTTACGTAACCGATATATAAACATGTTGCGTAACCGATAACCGAAAACAGGTTCATAAAATTTCAGAAAGCTATCTCAACAAAAACAAATAAACAGACAAGCTGATTTTTTTTCTAATTTTGCGTAAGCCACCTAAGGTTTGAAATTTAATTACCGTTTGAAACAGCTGTCGGCTTGGGATGATCGAGGTATCTTTCGAAGCGAATTTCGAATAAGAATATTTTTAAATTAGTTCATTTTATCTATTTTAATTTTGCAATTATACTTTTGCAATTTTAATAACAACAGCTGAGACTTTCCGAATTTTTTTTGAATCGATTCATTTTAATTTTTTATATATTTTATATCACATAAATATGTAAAAAAAGAGGAAAATAATAACACAATTAAAATAATAATTAATTGCATCACTAGACACAAGTGTGCATTTCAAAGTCCTTTTGAAAAAAAATTAATTTTTCAAAATATCTAATTTTACCTCACCAAAGAAATAATAATCGATTTAAATCGATTTTTGCAAAATCGGTCCCACCACTACCACTTACACCCTTATCTAATGAACCAGGTGGGTTACCAAAAGTCTTAGTATGCACTTTACTTGGTTTTAGTAAGAACAGGTGTTAATACCGTGTTAACCGAATAAAATGTGTAATCCTAACCGAAGCGAAACTTTTTAATTATACTTAATCCGATAATCCGAAAATTGTCATACCGAAATATCCGATTAGTGGCCAACTTATATATAACTGCTAGTTTGATACAGTCAAGTTTTAAATTCGATTAAGTTGTTAATCTTAGTTCTGAAACTAATTTAGATCTTTATTTTAAATTTGAATATTGATCTCATTAAATAGATATTTTTTTGGAAGTCATACAAGATTTGTGTGTTTTCAAAATTTGTACAACTAATCGTTTTTCTAATCATGTCGGTATTTCAAATCCAATACCATTCTTTAGCTCCCTTCATTAGCTTCGTCACTAGCGTGGACTGTTCAAAATTCCAAATAAAATGGGTAATAATATTTAGAATTTAATAACATATATTTTCGGAAAAGGTACTTGTATTTATTTAGATAATGGTTGGAATTATCGACATAATGATCCTATGCATATGTAAATTTCTTATTCTAATACATGTATCTTTACATATTAACACATATATGTAATGTGTATGTGTACCATTTGGAATATGTTTAGTTTAAGTGCTCAGTATATGTAAATGTATGTACTTTGAAAATGGTGCATTCCTAAAGCTATATATCGAATATATCCAGAAAGGTGCACTGTAAATTGTATCAAGCATTGCACATTAAAATTGCATAGAAATTAGTATGGAAATCTGTACAGTATACATACATATGTACATATATGTATTGGGATGATATTTTGTAAGGCGTTAGCTGCCAATAAATTGACCTGGAATGTTTTTAAGGTTCTTGCTTGAAGATTGCTTCTCATAATTATAATAACACATGGATTATGTGTTTTATGTTTCATTTGTTCTGTTATCTAGTGTGTTCGTTTTGTTTTTGTTTTTTATCATTTTGTTGCTTGTTAATGTTAGTTTAAAAGGCTCAGTCTTAAAAGTAGTTACAGTTACGGTGTTGGACAGCACATACGTACATATATCTTATCGGGGAAGGAATTTTCCTAGAGATTCGCCACAACATCATATCGTTTGGTCGTAGATCGTACAATAGATATATGTATGTATGTATGTATGTATGTATGTACATAGCAAAGATAGCAAAAAAAATACAAAATTTCGAAGAAAAAACAAATTAAACAGATTAAAATTATTATATTATAAAAAGAGCGATAGGTTTTTGAAAACGTTTTGAATCACAGTTATGTTATGTTATGTTATGTTGTGTTGTGTGTGTGTGTGTGTGCTTGTTTGTTGTTGTTGTTGTTGTTGTTGTCATAGCTCGCAGTTATTTGATTTCCTAATTTTTGCTTCGATTGTTGTGATTGTGCAACATGACAATCTCATCACCGCTGCCATCGGCCACATCCAGCTCCTCGTGCGGCGCCATGTCCATAGCCACTTCGTCATCCTCCTCGTCATCTGTGTGAAGTATATGCTCCAGCTGATCCTCATCGAAGTACGGCTGTATGATCATACCACCTGGACAAGACAGAGAGAGTGAGAGGGTGAGAGGGTGAGTTAAGGAGAAGAGAAGAGACAAATGGAAATTCCACTCACGTTTGATAGGGGAACGGAAGAGCTCCGTTTCGCCATCATCTCCGGCGTCCTCGTCGAGATCGAACTGCTCCTTGCCCTTCTGGGGCAGCAGCGAGAAATTGTAGTAGGGCATCTTGCCCCGGTGGCGTCTATAGAACCAGAATTGTGCGCACAGCACACAGATGACAACGCCCACAATGATCAGCACGCTGGCGACGATGATGAACAGGAATCGGGGTAGGCCAAACACATGGGCATTGAACTTGAGATGGAAGACAACATTCTCGGTTGGCTGTCCAGCTTGCGGCAAACGGATGTCGCGTGTCGCCTCAAAGTGACGTGGCGCCTCCACCTTGAGCGTTATGGAGCCCACGGGAACAGCTCTCAAATAGTATTGACCCATGCTATTGGTGAAGTTGCGCAGGTGCGTCAGACCCGTCGGGTGAATGACCGATATCTTGGCGTTCCGAATGGGATGATTGCCATCGTCGAGGACAACGCCCGTGATGCTGGTTGTGCTGGCACTCGGCTGATGGCCATTTAGTTCGGTAACCTCGCCGCGGATCAGCGTGAAGCCGTGCAGCTTGATCGCCCCTAGATCGCTGAGAATGCCGTGCTCCACCTGCGTCTTAATGACCTGCGACTCGTAATTGGGCGCACTGACCTCCAGGCCATAGAGACCCGTGGGCAGCATCAGCTGGAAGCGTGCCTCATTCCGTGTCACATTGTAAATGGTGCTCTCGTGCTCCAGCAGACGAACAAACGCCTCCCGCAACGGTTGCCCCTTCTCGTTCTGCACCAGGCCACTGATGCCCGTTTGGACCAGGCTCAGGAAGTTCTTGATCTTCTCGATGTTGGTGCGCCACACGGAGGCGATTTGAGTGTGCGCGGGCATGCGACAGCAGGATAATCCCAGCGAATACATGGGAATCTTGTAGAGCTTATAAAACAGATTCGTCACTCTCTCGGCCGACTCGCGATGCAGCTGCCGGGTGGCCGATGTGCTGCACTGCAGCGGCGAGTAGTTGAACTCCGTGCGCTGAATGCTGTGCGCGAACTTCTCCAGGATGGAATCACCCTTGGGGTAGCTCAGTTGCGAGCTGCCCGCACTGAATGTCAGCATCAGATCAAAGTGCTCACTGCGCAGAAACTGCAGCAGCAGATCCTTTGAAGATTCCGCTTCCGGACTCAGAATGCGCTCGGCCAGCTCGTCGGGCAGCACGGGATCACAAACGGTGTTGCTGTGCGGATGATAGATTTTATTTCATTATTTATTTAATTCATTTATTTCTCATTTATTATTCTCTTTGAGCATTTATAAAAATAAAAACCATTTTAATTTATATTCATTTGCTCAAATAGCCATAACTACGGATACTGTTATATGATAACGATGCGATTTAGAAGGATGATTGATAATAAGCAAAAAGACTCTTAAAATAATATTGGAAATTTTAAATTACAGATTAAATTTAGATGATTTAAAATGGAAAAGGATTGAAAAAAACCGCAGGAATAATCTCAGTCAGACTAAAAGCTATAAAATATGGGAGTTGAGTTAGTTGCGGGTATCAAACCGAAACGAATATCGGTTTCAATTCAGGTTTCGGTAATCATGGCATTTATTTTTTCGGTTAAAGGTGATGCAAAATTTTGGTATATCGGTTACGTAACGGTTAACGGGTTTTTGAAGGTTCCGGTTTCGAAATACCGGTATGATTTCGATTAACAAAAAAATATTAAAATCTTTAAGGATATGTAAATTTGAAAACAAATATTCAAATATTAAAATCTTTTTATTGAGATCAATATATAAATTAAATTAGGGCGGAAATAAAAATTAAATGAAATTTAAAAAAACGATGATCACACCTTAACAACATGAATAAATTTTATGTTTGGCCAAACTGAAACTAACTGTTATGCATGAATCGGTTTCTTAACGGTTCATATTATCGGTTGTAATAATTTCAGTTTTTGGGTTTCGGTATAATTAAAAAGTTTTGTTCGCTTACGGTTTCAGTTACGCTTACCAATTTCAATCGGTTAATACCGGTTAACGGTTATGGTTACGGTTTTAATCCCTGGTTAGTTGCTTATGTGTAAAAATTACTTGTCTAAGGGATATCTTGGAAAGATACAGTTCGCACATAATATAAAGGAAGAGCTTTATGCCAAGACTAGTCAGGGTTAAAGTTCCGAGAGAAACTCAAGATGGAGTAAATTGTTCAATTTAAATGTTGTCTTTCCGAGTAAGCTGGCAACTCAGCAACAGAGTTCAGAGGTCAAATCTCAAGGAGCGATCAAGTGAGGTATAGAAAAACCCCAAGCCCGAACTCGCCCGACTCGGATTCATTTTCCGATCCAGGAGCTGTAGCGGATGATGATGAAATGGAGCTAGTTACCACATAGTCACTTACTTGGCATTGTACATGCTGAAGACATCGGGGAATTTCTCAGTCTGTGGCAAAAAGTAGATGACGCTGCGTTCCAGCAACTGGACGACAGATGCATCCTGCAGCTTGTGACCCTCGATCAGATGTCGCACCAGATTCAACATAATCTCCCTGCCCAGCGGAGCTATTGTATCATACAGCGAACTGACCACCAGCAGCTTGTACTTGTGTTCCTCCGGCTCACCAATCTGCAAAGGATTCAATGGAAGCGTTCTTAGAACTGGCACATTTCAAGGGAGCTGGTCACTCACATTAGAGGTCAGCTTGAGGTAGTTGAAGTGTCGACTGAACTCGTTGTCCGCATAGCCAAAGCTGGCGATCTGGCCATTCTGGTTCTCGAACTCGGCAAGGCGGCTGGCAACCTCGGGATTGGTATGGTATCTGGTGTGCACCACATTCTCGATGATGCGGAAATCGTTCGCCGATGCCCAGTGCTGGGGATCGTCCCGCATGACCGTGATATCCTGGCGCACGCCGAACGGCTCCACGGCGGGCACTTCGACTTCAAAGCGGATTGGGGCATATCCATCGGCCAGGACGGTGACATTGTGGCGTCCGGGCAGCGCCAGCTTCCAGTAGTCGCCGAAGGTGCCGCTGTAGATGGTCTGATTACCACCGTCGAGGGCAACAGCGGCTCCGGCAGTGGGCGTGCCAATAGAGCTGCGCACAAAGCCGTGTACACCATGATGCACCTGCTCGATGAGCTGCAGCATTGGCTCGCGATTGTCCTGCCAGTACTGGGGCAGCTCCTTGGCCATTGGAAACTTGTCGCAGCCCATCTCAATGGTCAGCTCCATGCAGCCAGCCCGCACATAGTTCCAGTCCTGCATGCCGCCCGTCACACTGTACCACTGGGCGCCATTGGTGATGCCATCGGCGAATAGTTCGTTCCGGAAGAGAGCACACGCCTGGCCCAGATGCATGGTGCGGTGTGCTCGGGAATAGACGAGCGCCAGATGACGGAACAGCTCATTTTCCTCGGTGGGGTTGAGTTTCCGGCCACTGATGCTGGCGTCTCGCAATCGTGAGTACGGATCATTGAAGTCATTCTCGTTGTCATCAAATGGATAATTGGCAACCAGGGAGCCGCCATGAAGATTCGCCGATAGAACAAAGGGTATCGATAGGGTCCAGTTCATGACGGCAGCCACCTCCGGTTCGGTGACCTTATTGAACTTATCCGTCCCATACTGATCCGGAAAGTTGCGATTGAGATCCACATTGTTGGCATTGGAACGCCCCAGGCCGCCGGTTCGATCGCCCTCCTGCGACTTCTCATATCCGTCGGGATTCATGCTATAGAGGAAGTGCATCCGAGTGCCATTCACCAGGCGGGTCACGCGCTCATCATTCCCATAGCGCTCCAGCAGATACTTGGTCAGCAGTAGCAGCATCTCCTTGCCCACAACCTCGTTGCCATGCATATTGGCCACATACTTGAACTCCGGCACACCGGGCACATGTGCTCCAGGCGCTGTCGATATCTCCAGCACCCACAGATCCCGTCCTTCCACACTCTTTCCAATGCTATAGAGACGCGTCAACGATGGATAAGTGGCGGCCAGGTTCCTCAAAAAACTAAAGTGGCAACATTTCGTGTTAAATTAGCTACAAGGACAAGTGCAACTGCAACAAATCAGAACTCACCTCTCCATGGCCACGAAATTGTGGTGCTCGAACTTTGTGGGCGTAAGAAATCCGTCGTACTTCTCCTTCAGCTGCTCCGGCGGCTCTGCCCGCTCCACCTTCTGTTTGCGAAAGTTACCTGCATTGAAAACAGAGTTCAAAGATATGAATGAAGTTTACGGAATGCTCAGTGAGTGGGGAGAGCGGAGAGCGTGTGAGCAGTGAGCAGTGAGCAGAGAGTGAGAAGAAGAATGTGGGGCTAAGCAAATGCAAAACAAATAACCAGAACCAAATGAAAACAATAGAAATGAGGAATCAAATTTAAAAAGAAAATAAAAACAACGAAAATTAAGCCAAGACAACAACCGAAGCCTTCAAGAGAATTCGAAATCGAAACAGATAAGCGATAAATGTTTGACATGCGAAATGTTGATCAATTGATCGCGCGACGTTAGCAATTAATCAATTTATGGGTTCGTTTCAATAGACATTTATTTCAATTATTAGTTTTAAAGGAAAATGGAATTAAAAGACATAAAGCTAAAGATAGCATAAAGATAAACTATGCCGAGTTCACAGCCAGTTAACTGGGACACTTTGTACGTACATACATATGTATGTATGTATGTATAAAGAAATACATATGCGGTATGTCAAGTAATTGTTTTGACAGAGTAAATAATTTACAAATTTGTGTATTTTCAATGATTCTCATAATTTGTTCTATGAACTATTAGCATGCTCAATTAAACTCGAAATAATATCAAGCCACAAGAAAAGCTTTTTTTTGTCAAAATAAATTTTGAGTTTTTGTTTAACAAAGCAGTTACTTGTCTAAATATTAGTATGTATGTACATATGTATATACATACAAGCTTATATGTAAATGTCAGCAGATCGAGTTACTATAGCAAACCCTGAGAAATTATTGCATTTCGTATGTATGTACGTAAGTACTGTAGTAACTTAAGACTTAGCAATCATAACCTCAAACTAACTAGTGAACTAGTTTCGCATCAAATAAGTCAGTGCGAACCAGTTAACTGGACTGTGTGAACAATTTACCAGCGACCAACGAATATTTAATCTAAATACTTTTTAAATAGTAAATAGTATAATAAATTGCAAATTCTTTAAATGTAATTATAATCGTTATATTATTTAAATAGATGAAAAATCAGTGAGATCTTAACCTGGTTCACAATGATCATAAAACAACACACACCTTGGGGATCATAACATAATGTTTGAGCGTTGATCTAATATATGTACTTATATATGGAGTGCAAATATTTAATATACATAGGTTCAGTGCGGATTCAAGATCAGGTTCTGGTTTAGGTTTGGGTTCGGGTTTAGGCTCGGTACTGAGAAAGGGTTTACTTCAATTCAAATAAAACGCACTAAGCAAAAATCAAAAATTTTATTTTGCCTGTTCTTGTTTGTAAGTTTTCACTATATATGCCATTATTAGTATGCAATAATTATTATTACTATTTATTCAATTGGCTTGTTTCTTGGGTTTGTCAATCTTCTATTGTATACTATATACTATATGTATTTATTTATGTATATGTTAACAATTTTCCAGACGTTCTGGTTGCACACGCTGAGGATTCTACAATGTTTAACAATCTTTGCTTGAATTTGGTATATGATATATATTTATATATGAATAGATAAGACGTATATATTTATATAGATGTCTCCTATTAGGCCGTTTAGTTAATTAAATGTACATATGCATTGTTATTAAGTTGTATAAGTGGGGTTAAGATAATTTTTACACATGGCTTTAGCTTTTGTTTTAGAATGTGCCACAAAATATATTATTCATATAGTATAGATTCTTGTATAATTGAGAGGGGGTTTAGGCCATTGTATGGCTCGAGTGGGTAGGGTTTTCTATAAGTAGCGCACTCCATTAAAATACCTACATACATGTGTAAATAACTCATTTGTGTGTATGTGTGTGTGTGTATGTGTGTGTGTATGTGTGTGTGTGTGTATGTGTGTGTGTGTGCGTGTGTGTGCGCCTGTGTGTGGAAAAGAGCGACAGAAAGTGAGAATGAAAGCAACAGGAAATAACAATATGCATGTGCGTAATATAAAACGAAATAAAAAGAGCGCAAAATAACTTAATGTGAACACAAAACTTAGAATTTCTATGCGAAATTACGAAGTACACAACAAAAATGTATAAGGAAAATGTGTCTGTATATCCATGAAAATGCAAGTAAATAAGTATGTGTATGTGTGTCTAAGTAGGCTTTGTATGCGTGCACTTGGAAGCAGAGATGCAGCATATACATATAGTGTGGTACAATGTTAGTAACAATCAGTTAGTGGTCAGACCAACAAATCAATATATGGTAGGCGATAGATCGATGGCTTTAGCGGTGCTGCTGTCGTAGGTGGCGATGACAGTGGGGGTGGTGGTGCCTTCGTTGACAGCGCTCAGGTGCCCCACCGTTTAGTGTCTAAAAAAGTATGGATTGTAATAACTGCTTATACCATCATAGTTGGTTTCAACGGGAGACAGCTTGAAGTCCACACGCAATGCTTCTGCATTCTCATTGGTGACGTGCAACTCTTGTGGTGCGCTCGATTGATAGCTAACATCAGGAATCAAGGGAGAAACATAACAAGAAAAACACAGATTGAAGGATGCATTTGAATGAAGTTCAGTGTTATCGCTCACCCAAAGGCCGCCGCATAGACACTGTAGATGCCAGGCGTAAGCAAGCGCCAGTACTCGCCACGCTTTGAGGTTCGTATGGGTTTATCCTCCAGACCGGAGACAACAATGGTAGCATCCGCAATCGGTAAGCCGCTGGCATCCTGCACCAGACCCTTAATGCCAATGTGCGCCTGCTTCAGTAGCTGCATCAGCGGTCGCTTGTTGCGTGCCCACTCGGCGGGCAAGCTGCTTGCCGCGGGAAACTTGCAGCAGGACAGCTCGATGGTTAACTCAAAGCAGTTGGTGAAAGCATAGTTAAAGTCCTGCATGCCACCGGACAGTTCATACCAATTGGCACCGTTGGTGATGCCGCCAGCGAAGCTATCGTTGCAGTTGTTGCCACGTCGCATTATTGGATGATTATCGGAATAAATGTGCGCCATCTGCTTGAACACACGGTCGTCCGGCGTCAGACTCTCTTCACAGCAATCGTTATGGGCGCTGAAAAAGGAGAAGGAACGGAAAATTAGTGGGTAATCGCAGTTGGACAAAGGGCGTCCGACTTACAGGGAATTGTCATATGGATAACTGGCAACAACAGCGCCACCATGAAAATTAGCCGAGAGCACAAACGGTTTGCTCACAATCCATTCGGCCAGAGCGGCTGTTTCCGGTTGACGTGCCGGTGAACGCAGATGATTAAGATGTTGCTGCTCCAGGCGATCCGGAAAATCGCGATTCAAGTCGACGCCAGCTGCATTGCCGCGTCCCACATAATTTGGCAGCGACTCGCAGTTGCCCTCCTGCAAAAAGAGAGAGTGAGTGAGAAGGTTGTTGGAGTTGTTTGGATGATTAGTTAATTGATTACGTGCATTACATTATTATGTTGTGTAGGCAATTTGGCATTCAGTTCGCGCATGTGACTAAAAGAGTTGACCAAACTTGTCTTCAATATGACAGTCAGGTCGCCGAGCGCTTACAACATTATCAATAATGTATGCGGAGAGCGAGTGACAAAGAGAGAGAGCGCAAAAGTGAGCAAGCAGTTGTGCAATTCGGTTAAGTCTCTTGAAAATCTCAACTGCTTGGTCCTCAAATGAGAAGCAAAGCAAAGTGCAACAACTGACAATATTTCCAATTGGAGCAACTGTCAATCGAACACACGCGCCGCGAACTTAACAAAAGAACAATTATTGATATAGAAAAGAGACAATTGTCCGAGTTTGTCTGTATTAAAAATTAATTGATCACACACATACATTTAGAACATGTATAGAACATACATATGGATGTGTGTCTGCATTCCTACATTTCAAAATGTAGGTTAGTCACAATGGCCGATCACGCAAAGTGGCCCACTCAAATGACTTCAAAGATGAGAGAGGAAAAATAAAACACTATTTACATACATTTCATTCAAAAGCTTCTGAAGCAACTTCACAAAAGCAGTCAGCTCGTAGCTCAGTAATTGCAGAGAAGAGTGCAAATAGGCAGAGAGAATAAGAGAGAGTTTTGGCAAATGAATGCAGTCATGCAGATGAAGCTTGTACAACAACGACATAACACACATTGGAATTCTAATGAGTAGATGGCGACTCGATTGCAAATGCAGAAGCAAATAATGGATATCGATAGCTTGTATGCATACATATGTACATGCATATGTATGTATACAAACGTAGTTAAGGATGTGTGCACTCAATACGTTTGTGTGCGTGAGCTTACTGGAGCCCAACCGCCAAACCGCCCATCTATTAATCTAACGCAAATAAATCAGTAACTCATGCAATAACAACAAGCTTTTCAATATGTCAACATCAAAGAGGCGTGACAGTTGGCGCATGCTGCCATACGTTGCTAATGTGGGAGAGAGCGAGAGTTGGTCCCTAACGCAATCAAAAGACAAGTGCGCAACAGCGACGTCAAAACAGGCATCGAAAATTCTCTAAACGACTTGAACAACAACAACAGAAGCAGACGCAGCGACTGCGTGGGTGGCACGTCTAAAATTTCACATATACACAAGTACGCGTATTGATTTTTCCAGGCAAACGCAAACAGGTGACAGGAATTTAATGCACGACCATGGACATACCTGCGACAGTGCATAACCATCGGGATTCATGGTGGGCACCAAATATATGTCGGTTGTATTGACCAACTGGCCAACCTCTAGGCTGCGCTCGTAGTTGTCCAGGAGATACTGTGCCAAGTAGACAAGCAGCTGTCGGCCAACAGTTTCGTCGCCATGCATATTGGCAATGTATTTGACGGGCGGCGTTAGCAACGCCCGTTGCCGTGTACTTTGTGAGATTTGCAGGGCCAATAGATTACGCCCTTCCAGCGACCGGCCGAGGCTGTAAACGCGCGCTTGTTCCGGATAGGCTTTCTCTAGACGAGCAAACAGATCCTCCAGCTGCTCTTGGCTGGTGTAGTGGGGCAGCTGTAGAAAACTTTCATCCTCTTTGATTATGTAGCCCTGGACGACTAACGGGACTAGCACCAACACCACCGCCAGCGGCAACGAAAGCATCACAATCCACTGCATTATGGTATTTGGATATGGATAACTTTCAACTGGTTGCCGTTAGATTATTGTTGTTACTGTTGTCGCTGGTTGCTAGTTATCACTGGCGTGCAAATTAATCGAATTGCCCGCTTTAGATACTGCTTGAGCGTCTCGGCGCCCGTATTTGTCGTTGTCGCTGTTTCTGTTCTTTTGCAGCAGCTCCAATCGGTTCAGCTCAGCTTCAAAAAATGTACTGTTTGAAAATTTGCTGCGTTGATTGGCCTTAAGCCCGTGCTGCCCGCCCGCTGTCCCACTGCCGCTGTCAGCGTCGCTGTCGCCGTCGCAGCTACTGCTACAGCTGCTGAGAGCGACGACGTGCGATAATTGTAGGGAAATTACACGCCAGAGAGCGCGTCGAAGCTATACGCTTGCCAGTCACGAGTGTTGTTGTTGCTTGTATTTGTTGTTTTTCTTTTATTTTGTTATTGCCGCATTGTGGCGACAACGTTGCGTTTAAGCACAAATTAATAGCTTTCGGTTTTTGTTTCTTTATTTGTATATTTGTTTTGTTTGGGTTTTTTTATTACATGTTATTTGCCCTTATTTGTTTGTGCGCGGCTTCAGTTTTCGCACATCTATTCAGTCTGCGGTGTGCGGGCGGCATTGCCAGATGCAAGCAAGGCGCCTGCGCCAGTCAGCCAAGGAGAGCGAGAGAGCGAGAGAGCAAAAAGAGCAATAGCGCCCAGCAGCGCTGCTAACAACGCAGCGAGGCGTATTGATGCTTCAATCGTCATCAAGCGACGCCCACGCACGTCACACATGTGTCATCAGCTAAAAGGATATTATTTCAGCTTACATAAAAATCGATAACTCTTACGCTCTGTGACGTCACAGTGCCCTTTCCAATAACAATACAATTATACGTGTGCTCAGTTTCCAAGAAATATTGTACATAATAACAACAGCGTAAGCGTTCGGGTGTTTGTATGCTTGTTATATTCTTATCAATTCATTATTGGTGTTGACGCTTGACACGACGTAATTGCCAGCTGCTTGTTAGCAAGAGCTAATGCCAAAGTTTATCAGCGGGTCTCTCCATCTATTTGAGCTGTAGCCAAATAAATCAGTTTCATTAATTTCTTAAATGCAAGAAGAAATCCAAAACTCTTTAATTTTTTAGAATATTCTTCCATCAATCTGTACTAATCAGACGGCTAGAATTATAACATACAAATACTGAAAGATCCAGGTGTTAAACTTATGACATAGAGTACAAAGGTCACCTTACCTATTTTGACCTATCTAAAAAAAACCCAACTGTTTCCATTCAAAAATAAATTCTTGGTTAAATTTTAACAATTTTGCTATGGTAGCTCGCTGGGCTTTAAATCAATTCAAAATTACTTAATAGTCAAGACAAATTCATTATTTTTATATTAAAATTTCTGATTATAAAACAAAACAGCTTTTTTTCACTAGCATTAAATGCCGTCTACTAGCTCAAAATATTAAGTTTTCAATCGAATTGTGATAATCGCTAATGAAACAATCAAATTATCGATTCACCGGCAAATTATACTAATCGATTATTTCCATACAAAATTAAAAAATTAGACCGCGAATCTTAAATTCTTCGGTTTCCTTATGGAGAAGATTTATATGCAATTTTTAGGCCACAATAAACTGTTTGCTTTGACAAAAATAGGAAGCAAGTCAAGAACTACAGTGAATTGCAAAGAGGCAACTCCTTCTTGGAAATTTATTTATTTAGCTCGACTTAAATGAATCGAATCAAAGTAACCGGGTTTAACCGGTTTTTCACCACTAATTTAAATAATTTAGTAACATATTTTATTTTAAAGCTTTATCTATCATCAATTGATGGATTACATTACTCATTAAAAGTATAATTTTAATTATTATTTTATTAAAATGGTTGAAATTTGGTACTTGGCTCAGTGACTTATCATCATCATTAACTTAAAGAAAAACGTATTAAAAAAATTGGGTTTGTTATAAATAAATCAAAGTGGTAGGTACAGTGATAAAGGCTAAAAGAAAATTGTCAGTGTACATAACGGAGATATATATTGTATGTACATATGTACTTCATGGGGATTCACCAAAAAACAACCTAGACAGCAAAAAGTAAAGCAGGGTAATACCCAGTGCACTAGTTCGCAGAGGTCGCCCATAAAATACCGTTGAATTCAAATAAAATTAGAATGTAAGCACTCGTGTATCAATCAAAATATGTGTACATATTTATGACCGAGTTCCCAAAATCTCAATAAATTCAAACACTGCAATAGATCAGACTGTGTTCTATAAGCAATTTAATTTATTTAGTTTCATATTACATTTTTCTACATACAGGTGGCAATAATTTTGTAGACAAAAGCTGATTTTTTGTGAGTTTAAATTAATTACAATTAACAGAACAATTTAAAACATGTACTTCAATTTAACCGGAAACTGACTGTTGATTGTATCCGGATATGAATATAGTCAATGGCTCCAATACTTTGGAGAATGTGGACTTCATTCGACTCATTAAAATTATTGTGGTTTTTGGAAAATGAAGCAATAGCATAGACAAAAATATGTCGCTATTTGACATGCTGTAATATTAAAATTTCAATCATAGCTTCTATGTTAATATACCCGTTGAAAATATGTTTTTTGAGTACGGGGTATATGAAAATAACAATAATGAACAGGTTAAATACAATGTTTCAAATTGAAAAATATTGTTTTAAGACTTTTCGCTTTAAAATTATAATTTTCGAGTTGTGGTTATTTCTTTGCCTTCAAAACCAGTTTCGTCTTGCATGTACTTCATGTAATTACTGCACATTGCAACACATGAAGTCAGGCAGTCAGCAGACTAATACAAACCCAACATTAAGTTGGCCTTTCCTTATAGTCGCGGTAGTCATAAAGCTGTCAGCTAAATCAAAAGAAATTGAAATAACTAACTCGTGTACCCAACTAATCTAATCATGCAACCATTGAAATAATGCCAGTAAAAGAATCCAATCGGTTCTATTCATAACTACATTCTGTTTGTTCACAAGCTGCACTACATTTTCCATTTGAATTTCTGTAGTTAAATGCCACATCAGTGAAAAGTTAGCCATAGTTCAATAGTAAGATAAGATTTCGATCAAACACTAAATATACGGCTAAATACTCATATGCAATGAAATAGCCAATCTTCCCGTAATAAGATTAAAATAATCCCAACAGAGGCACACGAGTAAAAGCGATAAGATGGCAGAAGGGGGCGTTGCATGTCAGATAATAAAGCTTGCACTGCGAAAAATAAATTTCTCATTGAATGCGAACAAAAAATAGCAAGCCAAAAGCACCTAAAATGCAATTTTCGGTGTTCCTAAAATCAATTTTGGTTGCTGATAATCGTCGAAATATTTTTTCGACTCTGAAGTCATACCGGTATTTTAAAACGGAAACATACATAGAACGGTACATTTGGCGTAACTGTAAACTGTAACTGAAACCGATATTCGTATCGGTTTCATACACTGCTTTTAACAAACTTATTCTACCCGCATAGGGCAGAAAAAGGGTGCTCGCCACTAATTTCAATCGGTTAAAACCGGCTAACGGTTACGGTTATGGTAACGGTTTTAATACCTGGTGAAATGTATGTAATGGGCAGAAGGAGGCGTGGCAGACTTGTCCGTCAGTCCGTGTATACGAAAGTATCTCAGAGATGGGAAGAGCTAGGACCACCAAATTTGGAATATAGCCTCCCTATAATGTCAGGTAGGATCAGTTTATTTAGAAATTTTGCCACGCCCACTGTGGGGAGCGTAATTCGAAAAGAACAAACTTCACTGACTTCAATCTAGGGTGTTCAGTTGACTGTTTTAAACCGATAGGTTTAATTTTCAACACTATTGAGCTGTAAATAGTGAAGATATTAACAATTCTGTGACACGCACTGTGTGTGCAGCAAGCAAATAGAATTAATGGTTTATGATTTCATTTTACATTTACTCTGCCAGAATGTATGTATATATGTACATATGTATGTAATAAGAAAACCTCTTTACGAGGTAAAATTGTAGTGACAAAAACATTTGCATGCCCCAAAATTTCTGATATCCAATTTTGTGAAGAATGCTATTAAATTGTATAAAAAACGCACAGTGCGCAATAAGGTCCAGATTCTTCTTACCTAATAAAAATGACTTTTTTGTCGGACCAATGATAGTGTTTTTATTTTCCATTTACGTTAGCTTTTTAATGCTGAATGAGAGATTTCGTCAAACAATCGTTAGAATTTTGGAAGTTAATTATATTTTTTTCGTAAAAGTTTCTTTGTAAGTATTGCTTTAAGTGTACAATATGATAAGACACGAAAATTATAAGCAGAAAACTTGCAATAAACGCATTGAAGGCAAGAGTTATGAATTTGTACTCTGTTGTGCAGTACTCACTTACATATGTAATACATACAATAAAGTACGCAAAGTTGTGACAACAAGACAGAAATTTCAGCGGCGGGCTTTGCCAAAATTGATTCAATGCCAATTCAGATAGATAACTTCGAAAATTCGAAAAAATGTAATATTTCGAAAACGCTTCCATGAAAAAAATTTTAAGTTCGATTTTCGTGTTTAGGAGGCCAACGTCCGTGAGAAAATCACACTTCGCCTTAATTCACAAAATTTTGTTTTCATTCTGTAAACTAGTGTAATTATTCAGCATAATGTTATCAGCTGCTCAATGTTAACATAAGTTAAACATTTGCTCCCAAACAACTACTTGGGCTGTTTGAATGGGGTTAAAAAGCTCTCAACTGGATCACTTGAAAATCTCTTGATGTCAAATATATACAGCAGTACTTAGCTTGTCCGTGATCTACAGATACTAATTAGCAGATCGTGATACGTTGATCCCAAACAAGTCAAAAATTGGGTCATTAAACTATTGCGTCTTTTTCATATCTTGGTGTCTTTCTCTCTCTCTCTCTCTCTCTCTCTCTCTCTCTCTCTCTCTCTCTCTCGTTCTCTCTCGTTCTCTTCACTTCACACAGCAGGTGTGATTTGGAATGCCACGGCTTAGTTTCGATTGAGCTGTGAAAGGGCGTATATGTATTTTCTTATGGGTGGGGATCGCTTTGATGCGTAAGCCAGAAAGGTTCAGGTCACAAAATGAATCAGCCAACACATTCAATCTCACTTTGCAAGTACATACATACATATGTATGTATGTACATTCACTTTTTCATGGGCTACATTGATCGGCAGCTGTTCACAGATTGAATTATTTCCACGTTATACAAACTGGTAAAAGTGTAACGTGTCTGACTCTGTTTCATATCAATCGAACCAGTGAGAGAATTTAAGATAGAGATGGAACCGAAAAATCGTACATGGATATCAATCGATCTTTGATTAAATATGAATAATAATATGAGTATTTCTCTTTTTTACCGGTGACTTACCTTAGCAAGCGCAAAGCCATCCGGATTTGAGCTGGGCAGGAAATGAATTTCGGTTGTGTTGAGTATTCTCTGAACTTGATCATCCGTCTCGTAGCGGCTGGCCAAGTATTCGGCCATGTAGAGCACTATTTGGCGACCGAGTGCCTCATCACCTTGTATGTTGGCCACCAATTTGACCATGGGACGCAGCAGATCGCCGTTGCTGCCTTCGCGCGGGGGATCGTTCAGGGCCAGGGCGTGCATTGGACGACCCTGAATTGTGTTTCCAATGATATAGGGTTGGGCCAGTGTTGGATAGTCCTTGTTTAGGCGAGCGAAGAGTTCACCGATTTCCTCATTGTTGAGATAATGCGCATTATCTAAGAAACTCTCGACTTGGTCGATAACTTCGACTTGTGCGGCCTCGACTGCAACGGCTGGGGTTGTGCTGCTGAGTCGTGGACTGGCAGTGGCGAGGCACGTTAAACCGACCACAAGTACGTAAACACAAAAATACATTTTGTGACGCGACACGTAAGCACCACTAACAAGAACAACAACAAAATGCGTAGGCGCAGGCGCAAGCGCCGCGCGGAGGTTCGCAAAGATACACCGACGATAGACAGGAAAGAGAGCGAGCGAGCGAGATCGCAAACACTTGTTGCTCCAGTCGATAATTGCACGGCGAGCACTTTCTTTGATTTCGATTTGCAAGCCGATTGCAATTTTAGGACACTTTAAACTAAACACCTTTTGCATGCAAATTCACTGTAAATACTTGTTGTAGCTGCTTTCTTTTGCACTGGCGACTGAAAGTAGGCGACTGTCTCTGGCTTGATGACGTGCACTTAAGAGCCGCTCTGAACTTACCTTTAAGACACGCACAGACACACACACAGCACTAACTACGCACTAGTTATTCCAACTAGCTGCTAATTTGTATTAACAACGAAAATAACAAATTCATGAATTCTAAATGAATTGAATCCTGAACTTAAAAATATACATTTACGCACATAATATATTAAAAGTGCAAACCGACCGCGACGTAGAGCTATGAAACAACTGTTGAAGTTATCGATACTATCGCTCAGCTTACTAATGATGTGCATTGTGCATATCGATTGCCGTACAATCGTATGCCGAACACATTTCGAAATTATTTTGGCGCTCAACCAAAAAAGACCGATGTTATTATATTATTTTATTGTTTAAATGTGCTTTGCGTTGTTTGCTTATACAATTTAATAACAACATATATCAAAAACAAAAAATATTGCGCTTGCCTTTCATTATAATATAAATGATAAGCTTAAGGTTAATATTAAAACGTGTATATATCAAAAATTAGTATAATATGGTTATGTTAAGGCAAATTTTTGAAGAAGTGCATTCTTTTCAAATGGTATCAGACATTTAGATTTGCGTTATAAAGTATTTAGATTTCAGGAATTGTTCACTACAATTACAAATATGTGTATGTTCGAGTATGTCTAGTTATAGTTACGAGTATAAGTATTTGTTATAGGATTTGTTTGAAGCATAAAAGCTTGGTGTTTGCTTCTGATATTGTTGTAGGACAATCACATACAAAGGTTGATTGCTTATACATATACATATGTATTCATAAAATGGTAAAATGATTGGTTTCCAGTATTCCCACAATTTGACACGATTTCAGTAAACGTTCGTATGTATGTCTTATAATTACTCGTATTTTTGTATTGCAACAGGTTTCCCATCACTCTCTCACTCTCTCACACTCTCCTACACTCGTCATATGCTTTAATAGCTACCAAGTAAACAACGGAATACAACGCATGCAAAATAAAAAATCATTTTACGAGTTAATTCAAAAATTGCCCGCCCGGATCAATAACTACTGCTTCGCCTGCTGCACTTGCACCACACTAAATCTTGCCAGAAATCAATGGTCGTTGCTTGTCACTATGGTGCTCTGTCGTTGATCCCGCTGTACTCGTAGTTGGCAACGCGACTGCTGCTGGGAGTTGGTAATGCGTTTCTTGAGCATCTGAAAAGTCTGCTGCATGTTGCTCATCTGAAAGCGTATTGAGGTGCTGACGTCACGCTGCAATTGCTGCACCTCCTGTATGTCCTTGCGCAGGTTCTGATACTCGTTCTTCACCTCGGTCATGGACTCGAGCAGCTCCATCACCTCCATTTCGTCCATCTGCTCCATGGCCGTCTGGTCCAAGCTGCGCTCGACAGCATGCAGCTTGTGAGCCATCGTATACAACTGTGACCCAGCATTTGCCACCTAAGGTCAACAGGGCAGGAAGGTAAAGTGATTAGCTTACAACGTTATTGTGCCCTCTCTATCTCACTCTCTCTTGCTGAAGTCTTCTGTGCCCTTATGGAGCTTACCGATTTTTCCAAGGCGCTTATATCCTGATATCCAGACATCTCCATATTTCTGTGCTATTTTCCTGACATGCTTTAAGCAGACAATTATAATTTGGTCTCTGTCTCTGTAAGCTGCGAAAATTACTCGTAGCTAAAATGGTTATTTGCCTACTTTCAGGCGCCTCGCCAAGCGACTGTCCCGAAGTTGGAATGTCTATGCGAAGCGAAGCACGCAATGTAAGCGAATCCTGCGGGTCGCTCGGCTATTTATACACACGGATAACACTCACACACACAGACAGACACACACACATTCTGCTACTGACGTTTAGCTCTTCCGCTACCGTCACTAGCAAATGGACGAAGGCAACGACGACCTATTGAATGCCAAAACAAAAAACAGAATCAATACACAAAGTGTCACACTTGAAATACCCTTCAATTTACTTATTATTTATTTTTTTTTTATATAATTTACTAATAACAAGCTTTCATTTAAGGATGAGCAGAGCCATTCATTTTTAAGTTTGTTGAAATTGGGTTATAAAAAAACGTTTTTTTTTTTTAAGGTTTTCACTTTTCAATAAATTGATAGTAGCTCTGACAATTTTTAGCTGTGAATAGGGAAATAACTGGTCGGACTGACAAAGAGCTATTAACTTTGATTGTAATATAATGTAGGCACTCATTTAATTTATTTGCATTTTTAATTATACTTATTAAGTTTTTAATTTTAGGCAGCCCTTTTTTGCCATCGTAAATAAATAAATACTGGTATGGTTTCCTTTTTCTGCCTGTTTGTCTTTGCAAACTTATTAAACGATTCTTACTCTTTTTCATAAAAAGTTTTAAAAAGTGGCTGCGTTACCAAGAGCACGGGTTAATTTGTATACCCTCAACTTAAACAATACATATAGAACAAACTCACCACCGACAGTCTGCCTGTGGGAATGTGCGTTATCCGGTGAATGGCAACTTTGACCAGAGACCAGAGAAAGTAAGTATTTTAATTATGATTGTGCACACATGTTGACCAGGAAGCGGAAGTGAGCCGCAACTTTCGTTAGCACAGTGGGAAGTGTAAAGACCTATTCAGTCATTATACTCGTAACATACATTCATGGCTATTTAAAATTTCTCTCATAAATATATCAAGTACATTTGCTTCAAATTTATTAAAGTTGTTGAGAAATAAGTAAAAGTAGGGAAATTAACTAAATCAAAAGTGTCCCAATGGCTGATGAGCATGGTGTCCATGGTGGTGGTGAAGCCGAGAAGGATGAGGATGCTGACATTTTACCACGCTTTAAAGGATTACCCAATATAACCGAGGGCGTTGAGGATATCCACGCCCATTTACTGAAGCGACATGTCTATTTATATCCCGAAGATGGCACACACAAAAAATGGGTGGCTCCGCAGATAATGATCCTATTTGAATCGGGCAACATAAGCCAAGTGGTCGATGCCGTTGTCAATGATTTAAGGCATCCCATTGGCAACGGTCTGATTGCCAGCATATTGGTGCAGGAGCCATTGCGGCAAACATTGATCCGGAGACTGCGTGCCCGCATGGAGCTCATGGATGAGCGGATTCCAGATCATCCGAATTTCGTGCACACCCTCAAGATGATAGAGCGCATGAATTGCAAGACCGTGTACATTGAAGAATTCGATGTTCAAGACAAACAAAAGCTAAATGGTAGAATGAAGCCCAGATCTCCCATAGTCGTATTGGATTTCCCGCAAATCTATTTTGGCGACAAGCCCTCGGCAATTATAACACTTAATACCTTTCGTAATCTAAATGAAGCTATCAGGCTCTGCTATCGGGAGGGTATCAACTTCGACACGGTTTCCGTGTGGACCAACAAGCTGACGGAAGGATACGATATGCTTTCCGGGCTTGCAAAGTTTCCAAATTTTCGATTCAATTGCATTAACGTGCCGTTTAAAGCTAGCGCCATGATAACGGTCAACAATAATTTTCATTATGAAGTGCTTGCAGTTGGTGGCGAGTTAATAACCATTGCTTTTCCAATGCAATATGTTCTTTACGGCCCATAGATACCAAATATAATATGAAAATTATTTGTGTTTTCATTTTGAACAGTTTTCTTTTTTTTTTTTGGTATTTATTTAGACATTAATACTATCTATCAGTTGTATCAAAATACTCTCCTCTGATTTATATCGATAGCTGGTTGGGAAAATATTAGCTATCGATAGTATAATCAGCAGTGACATCCATGTTTTGCCAGCTCTAGATCCATCCGCAATTTTGGAAATAAATATAATAAAAATAAAATAAATATCTTGATAGTGCAAATGTTGCTCGATTTTGATTGATTTGTTAACGAAATGATTTGTCGCCTGTGCTTGAACACATTAGACGAGCAGAATGCAGTGCTGTTGTTCGCTTCCGCCGACAACGAGAGCATCGACAACAAGACAATACCGGAGAACTATTTGGTTCAATTGATATCAACGCATTTGTATCTCTGTGTAAGTTAACTGATTCGTCTGCGCTTGTGTGCAATATCCTCAACAAAATTTTTTTTTCTACCCACATGCGCAGCTGTCTCGCGACGATGCTATTTCCACGTCCATTTGCACGGATTGCTGTGCGCAACTGGAGAGTTTTCACAACTTTTGGAAGTTGGTGGAGCACAAACAGACAACGCTGTGCAGTCAGTTCTTGGAGATTGATTGCGATGTTAACTGGTCAGACGAGGGTGATGCTGAGCTGCAGACCACAAGCATAATCGATTTTAAGCAGGAACCTGAGCCAGACCTTGAGACAGACGCTTGTGGAGATGAAGGCAAGGCAGCAGCAGCCCACAAGTTTCCCTGCATGTTTTGCGACAAGTCTTTCAAAATGCGACGATATCTTGAGGAGCATGTGGCCACACACACTGGTGATCGACCCATCGCCTGCGCCTACTGCAACACGGCCTTTCGATGTCGCTCCAACATGTACACCCACGTCAAGACCAAGCACAATAGCCAGTGGCAAAAGGCTCGCGCTGAACGCGAATCAGCCAAAATCAACAGCAACAACAACATTCAAATCCAAAGAAGTGTCAATGGTGATAACGATAAGCTTGTGGACGCAATTACCGTGCCGCCCAATGAACTGGAATTAACTGATCAAACGCCCGACATAAGGGTACCAGTTCCGCCTGCAGCCTCAGCTGTACCTTCGCCAGCTCCTATGCCCGTTCCAGTACCCGAAAAGATACCTCCGCTTAGCATTGCCACCGTTAAAACCGAACCCATGGAGGCAATAAATCTTACGGTAGCCAAAACGCATGCAACGCCAGTCAAGCGACTAACACGAGCTAGTCGCCGCAAGACACATTCTCCCAAAAAAGTGCAACACACCGAGCGCAGCGTCAGCGCCGGCGAGGATAGCAGCAACGATGCTATTACTGATTTGCATGAGAAACGCATCAAGACTGAGCTGCAGACATGCAAGGAAAACGAGCTTATGTTGGCCAACTACAATGCTGTGGCCGCAGTTGTGGCGGCCGCAACGCAGCAGCAACACCTTTGCTCCACTATTATGCAGCAGCATCAAGAGCAGCTGCTCACTGCTATGGCTGCTGTCAGCACGAGCACGGCGGCAGCATCAGCCGTGGCGTTGACAAGCGAAAACAGGTGCGTCTTAAACAACGTTTTCTTCGCCCAATGCAATGTTTATTACAAATATATTTGACATTATTCCTTTTACAGTGTACCAACTCCAACTTCTGCTACTACACCTTGTCCTGCTCCAGCTGCCGCTCCCGTTCCGGCGTTACCTGCAGTTGAGCCATATACGTGTCACATCTGCGGCCAGCAGCTGCGCAATCAGCGTACTCTCAATAATCACCTGCATAATAAGCACAGTGGGATGCCGACATCGCCGTTGGCAACGTCCAGTACCAGCGTGGAAATTCCCATCTGCGGTAGTTGCGGCGAGTTGTCTGGCCGTAATCATCGCTGCCTAAGCAAAGCCAAATATGCCTGCGACGTGTGCGGAAAGTCTTTCAAAATGAAGCGCTATCTGGAGGTATTACCGGATTTGACATAAATAAATATTTGTCTTGCTCAGCTAGAATTCTATAATATACTTTATGATTCTCCGCAGGAACACTTTGCCACACATACCGGCGTTAAACTACACACCTGCGCCTTCTGTCCCACTGAATTTCGCTCCAAGTCGAATATGTATCATCACACCAAACGAAAGCACAAACTCGAGTGGGAACGTTCGCGCGCCACCCGAAACGCTGCCAAGTCTGGTGCCTCGGAGCAAAATATAAATCCGGAGCCAGAGAAATCACCCGCAAATTACTAGTGTGTTAAGCACATGAATCTCCTGAAGAAACTTTGTGGCCCGACCGCGGTGCCAGCACATCAGCCATTACATAATCAATAGTTACTTTTTAGCATGTCTAGCCGTACATATGTACTTATATGAAATGTGCATTCTTATTGTATTCGGGGCTTATACGAATCGCATGTGCGAGCTCCAATCGGATTAAGTTTAGCACATCGGTTTGCATCCCAGATGATATTGTACATATACTCTATATACTGCTCCCTTTATGCCTTACCTAATAGACATAAAGCACCGCTTAATCTCCTCTCCACCACCACTACACCTTTCCTAAGCGATATAAGTACATAAAGACGATGAAGAATTATTCAATATTCTTTTGTGCATAGATTTCAATTCTTATTTACATAAATGTAAACATTGCTCTTACTTAATGTTATTTAATTTATTTATTTGCTTTACTCAAATGCTAGTTGAAACCCAGTGAAGAACAGTTTTTCAATTAATATTCCATTTCCTTACAACTTTATTTGTTATGCTCTTTATATATCTACAGACGAATGAGAAAGAACCATGGAGATTTAAATGGATACATCTAGTAATAAAAATATGTAATAAAAAAATGTTCCATATAACACAATATTAATGAACAGCTACCAAAAGTAGTCTGTGGTCCTCCACATTCTATCTCTTATTTTCTCTTTTACACTTATCGCGTTATCTCTTTCTACTTTACGCCAGGCTTTCTCATACGTGCTCTTCTTGCTTAACTCTAGGGTATGTTGGGGGGGATGGAATTATCCCTTCCTGGTTGTATGTACTGTGAAGCAACTGATTGCCGCACACACTGAGATTGGTGCTTTTTGCTTGATGCATTGTTGGAGTATATGACATTGTATGTACGATAATTGGAGAATGACAGTAATAGTAACTACTGCGCCAGTCCGTTGTTGGCATTGTTACGACGCTCGTTCATCAGATCCGTAGACGGAACTGAGAATACAAACGAGAGACAACCAAACCGCAACAGGCTGCCATGGGCAAGTACAGCGGATCCCTCCCAGGCGCCAGGCACCATTGGCACATCGGGTCCGATTTGGCATCGGCAGGCGGGTTTCACAATTGGCGCCAGTCTGAAAAATAGCGGCAGTACCATTGATTAGAGACAAAATGATCAATGAAATGCCAAGCTCTTTGAATACGAACCTGTCTTGCGTTTCTATTTTGGGCTCGTATTGACGTTGTATGTGGCGACGCTTGTCGAGCAGATCATCGACACGTCGTTTAAGTTCCGCGTCATCGGGTCGCATCCGTTTGCCGGCGTGCGTGGCCGTGTGCTCGGTTAGATCGCAAGTGTAGAGCTGGCCATTGACCTCGGTGCCAAACTCTGAGTAGTTGATGAGCTCATATGATTTCGAGAATTCATCGTAGAAGATAATCGCATGTTGTGGCGATATACGGGAACAGTAGCCAATTGCCGACAGATCCACCGTTTCCGTATGCGCCAGTGTCGTCGATGGCGTGTAGTGTCCACCATAGCCAACATAGAGTGTGCGATATCTCATAAAAATGGAGTGATCCAATCCAAGGGATGTAAACCATCGACTGTCCTCCAGCATGTCCCCGAGGGGTGTTAGCACAGCGCGCGCGCGCACTTTGCATTGCATCAACTTCAGCTCAAGCCGTGAAGCCAGCTCGTAAGCCTTCTCAGTATCACTGCGCTCGCGCGGCATATAATTTTCAGCAGCGGCATCTGCTGCCGCAATGGCAGCGGCAGTGGCAAGTGCCGGATGCAGCGCCATCATGGGATCCTCATCAGCGCCATTCACATTTTTCTGTGCAAGTATTGAAGATGTTTCACTGGTGAACAAGAGTGAAAATCGCCGCATGTCCTCCGGCGCTAGATCACTTTGAAGTGCGCTCTGATTGCCACTTGGCTGACCACTCGCCGAAAGCTGGCGGAGTCGTCGAGCGGCAGTCCGATTTTTGTACTGTGTAACAATCTCTGGATGCTCAACTATTAACTGCTGCAGTCGCTGATGTGCCAGCTTTTTTATGATATCTACATCCAGATGACAGAGGTCTGCATCAATAATAATGTTTGTTGATTTGCATTCATCCTCGTCATCTTCGTAGCTAATTTCCAGATTTCCCTTGTTACTGCAGTTGTTTGGCTTTTCGAGCTCCGCTGACGGCTGCTTTGAACACTCTTTAAGCTCATTGGTCGTATTGTGAGCTGTATGTGCTTCAGCTGTATCTGGCCTTGCTGCCAACGTGGGTGTGATAGTGACGCCATTGCTCCCCCGCTGCTGTTCGGCTCCATTTTCTGTATCGCTATCGCTATAGATGCCATCGAGCTCGACATTGCCGTGTTCCCTTTGAATCTCACGAAATTTGGCACGGGCACAGCGTAATGCTTCCAGATCCTTGAGTAAGGACTCCGTAACGCTCTCTCTTGATATATCTTCAACGGCGGTGGATAATTGATTGCGTCGTTTTACACGATCATATCGCAATGTTTGCCGCATGGAAGGCAGCAGCGCTGGCGGATGCTCATAGTGGTATTTCACCATGGCAGGCACCTCAATATGGGCGCGGGAACGCATGTTTAACTTCATGCGGAACGGTGGATGCCGTGTATTGACGCGTCGGAAGAACTCCATCTTAACATTCTCATGGTCAAGGGGCTGATGAAAACGGTTCCACAAACGAACTCGCTCCGTTGCTGAAATGCTGTTGGTCATGTTGGCATCCTGTAAGATTCGCACAATCAGAAATACCCTACACGAATAGTGCAATTGAATGACTTACTATGAAATTCTCGACATGATTTGGGCACATCCATAGGCCAGCGGGCAGTGCGGTCAACGGTGGGTCCAGGCAATCCTGGTGGTAATACAGCGGACAATAGTCACACGAGATGAGTGGCGCCCGCTTACAGCTTCGTGTACAATAGAAGCAAGTCTTAGCTGGTAATGGGACCAGCCCTTGGGAGTCTAACTCAAATGGCTTGGAATTGCGCCGTTGGCTGCTGGGTTTGCGATGACCATTGCCAGCTCCGGCGCTGTGCGGCTGCTGTACTGGCTGTACCTTGCCATTGCCGGGAAACTGCGTATGCAACTCAAGCTCAGGTGGCAACGAAAACTGCTGGGGATTAAGCATGCATGCAGCGCGAATAACATCATCCAATGGCGTTTGCTTTCTATTGGGATCAAGGGCACGCTGTATTGCCAGCGGCATTTTAGACAGCAACTTTTCGGTGCTATTCCGTTCACTATTGCTGCGCTTGCGTAAGTTACGTATCTTTAACGGTATGGACTCCAGTTCGCCAGATGAGGGCGTATTGGCACGAGACCCGCTGCCTGCCGAGGGGACACGCTCAACGGAGCTGGCTTTGGATGAGCAGGCCGGCTGCGAAACTTTTGCCATGCGGCAACTGTGGCACAACCACTGCCCACTGGGTATATCCTCCTCACTGAGTGGCGGATCACTGAATAGCCGCAAATACAATTCAACAATAATATAACTTCAATAAAACTGCATACGACTGATTTTGGTCGCAATACTTACTGGCATTGCAAGTGAAAGCTGGAGGGACAGCGGTCACAGCAAAGCAAATTGCCGCCCTCCTCACAAGCATCGCATAAATCATGGTTATGTCCGCGTCCGGGACGCCTGTAATATGGATGCTTCGTATTGCTGTTACGCTGTACCATTTTCTCGTCCTCGTTGGGCGGCGGCTTAATCAAAATCTTGATTTGCTGCAAACCAAGGGAGACATGGAACAATCATTATTAGTTTCTGTATCTGTAATCTCTGCATCTGTATCCAATAGGGCGCGTTGGCAGCCTGTAGATTAAGGAAAACTAAAACAGTTGTCGGCTGATACACACCTCCATTATGCTCAGCGAACCAATTGGGTCCTGATCAGCCTTTGACATCTTTTCAGCTTTTTTCGTTAACAAAATTTGTTAGCTTGAAGGAGTTGAAACCAAAACCAATCACAGCGTTGTATTTGTTGCCAAGTAAGATTGTTGATATTATATCGATGTATCGGCAAAAGTAGCAATCGGTTCGATCATATCGATTGACGGGTGCACTGTTGCATTTTGCAAATGTCCAATCGATAGTCGATATTATTTGGTCAGCACACAAGCAAACCGCAGCTGCTGCGTAAATATTAGAATTTACTTAAAATTAACGTTTAAGTGGTAAGGTGCAGGAGTTAACTATAGTTACATACTTACAGTGAGTTATGTTTTCGCTGTTTGGTAAACGTAAGCCAGCTGAGACGCCAACCGAGGAGGCAATACAGGGCCCAACGGATGCACCGAAGCAGAGCAACGGCGATGATTTCATATTTGTGGAACGCAAAACTGACGTAGATCCCATAACATCGCCTGGTGCGATGATATATCCACCCATGCCCCAATCAGCATATGGTCCATTGCCTTATCCGCCACCCCTTGGTCCGAAACCAGCAATAGGAACGGGGCCCAATCAAAACGCGCCCATCAACTATCTGCAGGACATTCCGTTTGAGCTGTCACCACATCTAACCAGTAAAGATGGATTCAATGGAGCTCAGTCGCAAGTAGACGGTATACTGGCTTTATTGACGCGGCAAATGTCCGTGGATGCGATGGCTGAGGAGTACACATTTACCCTGGAGCGTTCTGTACAAAATGATTGTTTTTAAAGTGACGTCAATAAATCGAAAACTAATTATACTCTTTTTATAGAATAAATTTAGACTTGTTGCGATTGACCAGTAAGAATTGTATTATTAAGCACAATGACAAGTTGATTACAGCACTATTTACAAAGATGAGCAATGTTGTACATTTATTTGACACCTACGTATGTGTGCACATATGTATATGTGTGTGATTCCCCCAGTATCTTACTGTTATGATTATACATTTTAACAGTAGATGGCGACACTTGGATTTTGAATTATTCCATTTGGAAAATGTTGATATCTAGTTACCTATGAATTTTCACCTCGAAGTGTTTCAGTTCCACAATTGTTCACAATTCGTTCCATCTTCGACAAAGAAACATTAAATTTGCAGTTTTCTCAAATATTATAAAAAGACAAAAACGAAACAATTTTGACTTAATAATTTTGTTTTTTTTTCCGTGGAATTTTTACAAAATTGTAAAACTCTTCGAGTTGACAGCAATTTCAGCCCAAGCACGCAATCATGGCCAGTTCAAATGTTTCCGATTGGGATGAGGCGTTGCCCACATCGTCTACTGAAGAGGCGGAAGAGGAGGATCCAGACTATTGTAGCCCTGAGAATCGCAAGAAACGACAGGAGGAGAATGTATCCAAGCTTCAGTCATATGTACGACGCATGGCTTACCAGCCGGCACTGCCGCCCAAGGCCAGAGCTTACGATGTTGCGCTGTCGAAGCCCAAGAGAGTTACTTTGGAAGCAAACTATGAACAGTTTAAGGATTACTACGACCCCAAGCTAAGGGCTAAGCGCATTAAACGCATGTTGGGAAAATACAATGCCATCACCACGGAGTAAGTGACTTATATTACCATCGTTTTTAAAGAGCATTCTATTTAGTATGAGTATGTATTGAAACGCAGGCAACTCGAGGATGTGCTCAAGAATACTAAAAAAAAAGAGCGCCGTAAGGAAGATTTTCTAAAGCGTAAACAAGAGCTATACTACAATATGCTGTCAAAGATGGAGCGTCAATGTCGTACACAGTATCTCAATGTGCTGATTAAGAAGTTTGCCAAGTTTATAGCCCATCTGGCAACCACTATGCGCATTCCGCCGCAGCTGGTCGATCCCTATGCACGAATGCAGCGCGGCATCTTCTGTAATATTCTGCTTGCCATCGGAGTGCAGCCCACGTCGCAATCGGCAATCTATTATACCAGCCAGGATGCTATCGAATATGATGTATGCCATCGTTTGGCCCATGCACTGCTTAGTCTGATCATCAAAGCACTGGACACCGCAGCCACCCGCGAGCCTAACGATGTGACTAAGACACCGGCGGACATGGACTTCAAAATGGATAACTACATTAAGGAGCGCCTAATGTGCGCCGCAAAGAAGAAGATTCGAAATGAGCAGCGCCGCAAGCGACTGTCTACATTCAATTATGATGCTTTCCAAAAATGTTCCCGCCTTGACTGCGATTAACCACCAAACAACTCTTGGGGAACATCGTGCAAATTCAATACTCTTCGTGTTAATTTTTTTTTTTTGTTTAACGATTTTAGTCACTTCTGTTTGTGAATTTCCCGTTTCAATATACTCATAAGTCAAGAAGCAACCTTTAAGCAAAGCCACTTCTCAGGCACTTCGAACCCATCTGTCGGATTCGGCGTATATGTCTCGGAGCATGGTATGTGCCAAACATTGTTCACCTTATGTGCGCTTAAGAGATATCGTATCGGCTCCTTAACAATTATCTGGCCGGTTTGAGTTTGTGTGATAAGGGAATACTGATGTTCCTGCTGCCAGCGACGAAAGGTAGTTTTCAGTCCCGGGCCCAACAGAAAAGCATGACTCCGCATCAGATCTCTTGAGAAGAAGTCCGTTTCCTGACCGCTTCGTAGCGTTGCATACAGCAGAAACGGATCATCATGCGATCTATGTATAGGGAGAATCAAGAGTCACTTCAGATTCGAGCTAAGGATCAGAATACTTACAGATTATTGGTCAAAAATACGCTGGCATTGCTTTGTATATAATGCATGGCCGGCTTGGACCAGCTGCGCATGTGTTGACGGCCCAGGACTAGGACTCGCTTCCGTCGCTCCCTAAAATAGCGCACAACTGTGGCTAGTAGCTTGGCCAACTGCTGTGGCGGCTTCTTAGTGCCAGTTGAGTAGGCTACGTTGAGGCCATCAATAACGCAGTCGTAGGGCGCCGTCTGCTCGACAAACTTTTTGAAGCGATCCACTTCTTCTGGCGTGGACTTTTGGAACACATCCTTTCGTATGAGAACCTTGTCTAAAAAGGATCCTCGCAACTCGGCAAACTGTGTATCGCTGATGGCCACGTGTTGTAAATGTTGTTGACAGGCGGCGCATTTGCCCATTTGTTCCAAATGAGTAGAGGTTACCTGCAACTGATTGGGCAGTCGTTTGGCTAGAACCATCAGCTGCTGGGCCACCTTATCGCTCAGTTGGATATCGTGACGCTCGAGAAAGAGAAGCAATCGTTCCACCTGCGAACCAAGTGTTTTCACATCGCGGGCACTTCTGTCCAAGTGCGCCAGGTATACCTCACATTTGGGCAGCTTGCGCGTCTCTAGCATCTCCTCAAGCAGCCGCCAGGCCAACTCGGGCTGATCCGACTTAAATGCTTTGCTCGCCAGAGCACTGTAGGCGGATATGCTGGGTGCGCTGGTCACTTTCATCATTTCGAGAAATGATACTGCACGCTGCCAATGGTGACTAGTGGCTAATAGTCCATGTATCAGATGTTCACAGCTACTGACATCCAGTACTTCGTGGGTGCCTTGCAGCGTATCACAGATTTTTACAATTTCTGACTGCTCCTCGTCACTAAGCGCGCGTATGTGATATGCTGCATTGTAGACTCGCAATAGTCGGCCCAATGTCGCTGCATTTGGTTCAAGTCCCTGAGCTTGCAGGTACTTAAGGTAACTCTTAGCCACCGGCAACTGCTCTCCTGAGTTGCACATTCCTAGTATGACTGCGTCTACATTGTGTCCTTTGATGTATTTGTAGGTATCGGTTAGCGTGTGCCTCACACGCTGCCACTCCTCATTACTCAACTCGCAATTTCTCTCAAAGTAATCAGTCTTCAGTTGGTCTAGTTGCTCCGACGGCACTGCGCCCAGTTGAGGGCGTCGTTTGTGCTGGCTGGCCATCGAACGTTGAGGAGGCGTATTTGTCAACCCTGTCGCAGAGGTCTGAGCGAACCAACTATATCGAAATTGGCGTAGTATCCTCAGATTAAACATATTTACAGATCGTTTATTTTTATTTATTTCACTTGTTGCCGGTTGGGCAATCAAAAGCTTATCAGAGTTGGCAGCTTATCGGTACGATATCGATAACTGAATCCAGTTCCATAGACGAACTGCCTAATTCAGGACAAATATTCCTTAAGCATTTACTAATGAAATTAATTTGGTAAAATTAGTTCAAAAAATGTTTTGTAAGGAATCGTAGTCAGTCTGGTTTAAAATATGCAAATTTATTAGTTTAGTATACTGGGGTGCAATTAAATATTGTGAAATCGCAACCGATGTATAGTTGGTACACAAATGAATGAACGAGCTGAGTAGTTCATTCACTGGTTCGTTTAATTAAACTTGTTTTCGACGAAACAGCAAGTCTGTTGTTGTAGTGTTGCTGGTTGCTCTCTCTGGAGTGAACTACGCAAAACGTAGTCTGTCAAATTGTAAACATTTTAGTATCATTTAAATAATTCCCACGTGCAGTTCGGATGTGTTCGTGTAGAATAACTGCAAATCCAAATCCGTAAATCCGTATTCATCACCACCGTTATTATGCCGATGTAAAATGAATGCATTGCGTAATATTTTTACATCGCGTACCCTAAACTATCTACGTCAGAATGGACAGAACGCTATCATCAATGCCACACAACAACCGGCTGCAGTGGCACTGCCTGATACCGATGCGGATCAAGCGCTGAAGGATTCGCTACGGACAGCGCCACTGTCTATACCGCGCTCCATACTCGACGCCTGTCGTTTTACGGCCAAGCCGTTTGACATTGGTGGCAACAATGGGACCGGGGCCAAGCCAACGGGATCATTGTCACCGACAACGTTGAAGCGCTTTCGACGCATGCAACGTCGGATGGAGATAGTGTACCTGTGCAAACTGTGCAACACACGCAACACAAAGACCATCAGTGAGGAAGCATACTACAGTGGTGTGGTTATACTGCAATGCGATGGCTGTGCCGTCGATCATCTGATCAAAGACAACCTCGGCTTATTTGCCAATGGCGACAGCAGAAGCATGAACATCGAGGAAGTCCTTGCAAAACGGCATGAGCGCGTGCGGATCATCAAAGTGAACGAGCACGGGGAACTTATTTAGTTCTAGTCAGGGGTCAGGACAGTGACGCAGTGTCGTCATGTCGTCAACACTCGAATCGAATCGGATCAGTCAATCCCCCAGCAACAATTCTTAACTTTTGTTTTGTTTTGTTTTTCATTTCGACGTTTGTATATACTACACTATAAATATGAGAGCCGACGGCTAAATATAAATTGTTAAACGTTAAGATGTCGCTGGTCAAACCTGCCATGAGTAACAACAAATTAAAAAGTAAATCGAACAACATTCTGACTTTCATTTAATGGAATCTTATCTCTTTATAAGTATGTGGTCAATCGGCTGCCCGCCCGAATTCTGATTAATGTGTTTTCCAGAATTTTAAACCCATTAGTATAGCTAAAAATACCCTGAACGCTGAAATCGCAAAAGAGCACAGACATTGATAGAACTTTATGTACAGATATCTACATAAATACAAAACGAGCACGCGCCAGTCACATTGCCGTACTCTGTATTTTTTACACACTCGTATCTAGGTACTCTGGCACATATTGTACATACATACATATAAATATATACATATTATAAATGGTTATACGTATATTTTCCTGTATCTCTAGAGTTGGCGAGCTGTTTCTGCTACCCGTAGAAAACCAACGCGTCACGGTGAGTGGGATTGCGGGGTGCTTTCGCTAATCAAAATGTTGCCAAAACATATTCAAAGTCCGGTAATAATAATATTTAAATTTGTTAATTACCAGGCGACAGACGCAAAGGAATAATGTCAACTTGGGCCGCTTTTTAATTGACGTACTCTCGTAAATCGTAGCCTAAAAACGCAATCGATGAAACGCTTTTTAGTTTTCAATTGCTAAAAAAATACATAAGAAATAAATGATGTATATAAGTTAAAACATTTTTCTAACAACCTGTGTTTATTTGATATCTCCCTTTAACTTGATATCTCTTGTAGCTTAGTTGTTATGGCTGAATAAAGTTTTTTCCTAAGGTACTGGTTGAAATTAGCTGTGAGCCACTGTAGAAATACCTAATATTGGAAACCTTCCAACACAGTTTAATTCTAAAGTCAAAATCTAGACTTTACGTTTTAGATAAATTCAAATGTACTTTTGTCCCTATGAAAATAGGGATGATTTTTGTTGAAAAATAAAACGAAGTTAATGTTAATTTATTAAAATATATAAAACTATAGATTTCAACCAACCTTTAAAAACCATTTAAAATAGTATACAATTTTGTTATTATATTTTTTGAAAATGAAAATGTTAAGCTTTTTAACAAAATTTATACAGCTTAATTTTTGTCAACAGTACAATTGACAATATTTTTGTCTATTCTTGTAAATACAAAAAAAAGTTAAAAATCCCATCCCAATTTTAAATTAAAAACTTTCTGTCTTAATCCTGTTGGGAACAAATTGAAATATTCCGATTCATGCCTTGCATGAGAATCAGCAAATGGGAACACCAAAATTCACAGAGGTCTATCATTTAGTATTAGTAATACGGCTCGACATTCCGTAATCGGCAAATGGCTGCTGATAAGCAATGCGTGTTTACGGTAATGCTGAGGGTATTATAATTTGTGCAGAAATATGTTCCGCATATGAACATATATGTGTATATTCTTGATCAGGCCGATGTTTCAGTCGATATATGCACGTGCTTCTATATAAACCAGCATCACAGTTTTGAAGATATCTTGATGAAACTTGGTTATGTATCTGGTAGTTTCTTTTATATCCGGACTGAGTTTTGTTAAAATAAGACCACTTAGAATTGCACCATAAGAACGATCAAAAAATGTGTGGCTCTTGTTAAATTATCTAATAGTCAGCAGAACATTCCGCGGTATGTACTCAAAATATTTTTATATTTATTTCTAGTGGGCTACCAACTTGTTGAACCAAATCTCAAGTACATTCTTACAATAAAAGACTACAGCTAAAAAATGTCATACTTGAAATGTTTGAGCGGTTAAACTATCTAATTACAAGATGATCTAATTGTATATCTATGTAATACAGTTGAACTTAGCTTTATCTATGAATATAATGTAAGAGAATGATACTTCATTGGATTACATTCAATCATATTGGAGGGAAAATAAGTTAATTGAAAAATAGTTCAAAGATATGACATAACACAGTCTAAATAAATAAAATTGTAATTATATTTTATTGAAATTTACATGTGGTAGAGGTTTGCTCTAGTGATAATCTCTGTGCGCGCTTGTTTAGTTTTTATATTGCATTTGTGTTGTTGTTTTCTTTTAATTTTTGTGTTTTCTTTTTCTTATATTAATATATGTATAGTATATTAATATACACATGCACATATGTATGTCAGTTTTGTATATGCATGTATTTGTATTATTTATAGTATTTTATAGCTTACGGAAGCGCACTTTTTTACGGCCTCTTACACGTATACGAATTTGAATAATTCGTTTACAAATTTCTTAGAGCTGCTGTTAACTATTTCACAATTGTTGTTATTGAAAATAAGAATTTAAGACGAAATACGCAAGATTCCTATCACCTGCACACACATACAGACAGATACGATAAGGTTGCGGAGTGCGTGTGCATGTGTGTGTGTTTTAGCTACATACATATATATAGTCCTTAAAGCATATGAGTAAGCAAATTGTAATCAAATTTCTTAATACAAACACTTCCAGAGCTGCTGCATTCATTTATCTTTCTGTAGCTTTTTGTTGTCAATTGTGCTAAATGAACTTATGGTCTAGGGTGAATTTGTTTGCTTATAAAAAAATACATAGTTGTGTTTATGTATAATTGTATGTGTACATACATGTATGAATGTATAACTTTAGCGTTAACCGTTTCGATCAGCAGGTGCAATCGACTGCATATACATACATATGTACAGCACGATGTATGTATGACAACAAATGCACATCAAAAAAATATTTACAAAATATAAAATATATAATATGTGTTTATGACGATGTGTATGTACTCTCATTGACTTGCAAAAAGGATCACAAAAGTGAGGGGGAAAATTCCGGAACCGGAAAAATAAAAAGTTGAAGACAAAAACGATTCGATACGAATGAGCAATTATATGAGATTTGTTGCATGAATAACCTTTCGACATTATAAAGAGGAATTGGATTGTTATTGAACATAAAACTAAGTTTACATAAAATAATGTTAATAATATACATATATAGCTCGTACTCGGGAAGGGTTTCTTTTCATCTCGTTTGTTACATTTATGTGTGTATGTAAATGTATTATTCAGATTCAGTCGTTTATGTTAACTAAAACTAGATTGATGTATGTATACAATAATGTATGTATTACAATAATATTAATGTCAAAGCGCTGAGCTTAGTAACTGTTATTGTTATTATTGTTGCAGTTGTTCTTCATTCAGTTTGATGGCCCCGCGCGCACGCATTTAAATAAATATAATTTGTATGCATACATATGTAGCTGTACATAGAAAATACTTTAGGAAATACTTGATTTGACACTTATTAATCGTTTAACTAGTGTGGAATGTGTTTGCCTCATTGCCTCGTCAATGATACTTATTTAGTTACCACGATGCGCATTTTGGGGGAATGTCTTAAATATCGTTCGTGTTGTATATATTTTACATTACAAAATTATTATAATTGTTAATTTTTTAACAATGCTACCAATTCGAAATGGAGCTTTTGTTGGTATTTTGTCGTGATTTTTAACACTTTGAAAATATTCAATCAACACCAGACCTCGAGTTTGCCAACTTATAAAGTAAACTTGTTAAGTAATGCTTTAATTTTTTGTTTTCTTTGTTTTTCTCTTATTTTTTTTGATTTACTTTTATGAATTTTGTTGACATTGCCACCGAAATAAGCAGTTCAGCTGCTGTGCGAGCAAGACGGCAGATATTTTACATATATCAGATATTATATATGTATATGTATGTTTTAAGTGTAAATTTACTGATACATCATAATTTGTTTTACATCTATTAAAGTTCTTGGCTTAGTTACGGACAATTTGTAAAATACTTTTAAGCTTAAGTACAAGTGTGAACAGCGCTCCGTTAAAAAGAAGTGCAAAATGTGTTGTAAAAAAAACTAATATTATAAATAATGCGTAATCATAATAAAATATTTTAGGATAAAAACATAATTAGGTTTTAAAATAGCTGCCGTAAATTGGCATTGGAGGACATTGCAATAACTTAGAACTGTGATTTTAACTTATTTAAATTTTAACGCGATCGTGTATACGATCTTTTCTTCATCGCTCACAGTGTGGTGCGCCCGGAGCGACCACCAACGGAGCCTGTGCTGCCATTGGGACGATTGTGACGACGCTTGTGCAGGTAGAGGCCAGCGGCTTGGGCAAATGCCGAGCCGCATATTTGGCAAACGTAGCGCTTGACCTTATCGTGGATTTGTTTGTGGTTCTGTAGATTCTTGGTGGACTTGAAGCTTTTGCCACATATATCGCACTTGAACTCTTCGTTGCTGTAGTGTTGCTTTAAATGATCAAAGAGGCTGTGGCGTGAAACAAAGGATTTGCTACACTGTGGATAGTCGCATTTGTAGCAGCGTTCGCGCTCATCTTGATGCACGACGCGATGAGCATTAAGGTGACCCGGCGATGCGAACGTGCGATGACACACATCGCAGGCAAATGGTTTCGATCCGTCAGGTGCAAACATTTCATCATCGTCACCGCCAACTGCATTACCACTACCACTAACTGCTGAAGAGTCCGCATCGGCAGCATCTACATCGCAGCCAGCACTGTCGAGTATGCTGTGGTTTAACGCCAGCGTGGGCAGGAACAGCTCATCATTGTGGCGACGTAAATGCTCATCATAGTTGGACTTTTCGCGAAAACTGGCCGTGCACAGTTCGCAGTTATACTTAACCTCATTGCCGGCGCCCAAATGCAGCTGCTTGTGATTTTCAAATTCATCCGCGTTGTTGAACTGTATACTGCAGACGTTACAGTAATAACCACCGCCAAGGCTCGGCTGATGGCTCAGCATGTGCAGGTCTAGTTCACGCAGCGTCTGAACAATTTCCCCGCAATGCTCGCACTTAAAAGGTGGTATATCATCATCCATAAAGCTCATCTGATCATAGTATATGTAATTGGGTATAAATTTGCGTCCCATGCGCTCTGCATTCAAGCGCTCCATTTTCTGCTTGGAGTAATCGAAACGTAGCTGCGAAATACGCTTTGAAATTTGGATAGTGGTCACATCGATTAGCTGTTGCAATTCCATGGCCATCTGTTGCAGTCCCTCGCCGCGACGTTCCTTACTGCGATAATCTGGATCAAAGCGGTTATAAAAGCACTGATAGCGCTTAACCATGACCAACAGTTTAGCGGTGGATGTATCGTTCCATATGGCTGAAAATCGTCGTCTGTAGGACGTTTCCTGTGAAACAAATAATACTCATTAGCAATAAACTCAATAATTTACTTGCTCATTGTGCACTCAGGCTTTGCACCGGTTATACAAGAACCATAAGTTGGTTATTTAGAACGTTGTATAGTATAGAATAGTTAAGAGTAAAAAATTGATGATTTTGAGTACAGTAAAAAAAAGCAGAACTAACTAAGGCTGCAAACCTCCAAGGCCTTGGATCAGCTTAACAAAAATTAATTACCATTTCCAATTATTTTTTTTTCATGTTTGTAATGGTAACAAACCATTTATAATTTTCTTAATATTGCAATATAAATATGATTTAAAATGCTGATGATTTTCTAGTAGAAGTCGCAATTAATGGTGCAATACATATAATGTAAGCAGAAAGGTATATTCGGAAGGTCAAATATTAAATACCCCCTCAGAGCCCTATGCTCAATTTTCGCATGACTATTTCTATGCCAATTTTATTATATTTGCGGCCGCTTTTAAACAAGTTTAGCCAGAATGCACAATACAATACCAAATAAACAACCTGAGTGTTCGCTTGGGATATCTTATAAAACAAAACATTTTTTATACCAAATCAAAATCATTGAACAATCGTTTCTATGGCCGGTTCAGATATAAATATCGCTCATTTACTTCACAGCAGGCATAGCAAAAAAAGGTAATTTTGAGAAAAACGAAAAAAAATAAGTTTTCTTCTGACTCTCATATGGAAAGTATACTACCAAATTTGAACATAAAATTTTTACGACTTTTTTGAATATTTCTGCATCACTCTAAAATCTTGTATTTTGAGTCTTGAAGTTAATAAGCGAAATGTACTGCCTGCAGAAATGGCTAAAATTTAAGGATATTTACCAAGTTTAATCCAGATTGCTTCAATACTCAGAGACTAGAAACAGACGGACTATATCGACTCAGCTCGTTGTCATTATCAAGAATATATATTCTTTATGGGGTCCACCACGCCTGGTGTAAAAAACGTGAATTTGTTTAATCATTTTAATTCCTAAGCGAACCGAAGCATTAATGTGAAGCTCGGTAAAGGATCGGATTGCAGCCTTGCCTAAAGCACTTTTAGAATTACCGTGAAGATAAAATGTTAAGATGTTTTTTAGTTTATACAAATACATGCTCCAACAATTTTGACATATTCTACAATATATGTATGTATGTTTCATGGTTTAATCGTTACTCTAATTGCTTTTGTTTAGTATATCCGGTGGCAGTGCCTAGTACATGCACAGCCTGGCATTGAATTGCATGTGTGCACACTCACCTTGACAACGGCATCAGACATTTTTGAATTATAGCTATAGAGCTCGTTAAGAAAGTGCAACTCCTTGAAGTACCACAGCGTGCTAATGTTTGTCTTTTCGAGAGCCATGCGATTGCATTCGCGTTTGTAGACGGTGCGCAGATTGTCCCATTTACGGGTGATGGCATCCTTGGCCAGTGAGATGTTGAAACGGTTCTTAAACTCCAGCACTATCCAATCGAGAAAGCGTGCGCGCTTCACACGATCCCGGAACTGGGCATGGCTATGATCCCACAGAAAAGGATTGCGCTTGTATGAGTGTATCAGGAATTGTATCATTTTGCGGTCCTTTATGTGCATAGTAAGTTCCCGATCACGCTGAAGAGAAAATTAAATGGATTAGTTATTATAAAGGACAGTTATTCTCAGACTGCAAAACGTACACCAAGTAGAGATTCCTCGACCATTTCGTCATAACTGAGAAAATCGGATTCACCGGCAGTAGCGCTGTTTCCGTGAGCGTTATAACTGCTGGGATTGTAGTCTGGATATTCGCCAGAATTGTCATCCATATAATTTTGTTCGCCGTCCACATAATCGTCTAATGAGTCGTCACCATCAGCTGTTAACGGTTCATTCTTAACATCTAATGTTGACACACTATGCCTGGCAAGATATGGCGGTGGCCCCGCTATTTTCATGCGTGACCTAGCGTTGGATATGGGTAGGTCACTTTCAGGCAGTATAGCCTCGCTGTCGTCCTCAACGTCGTCTCCATTGTCATTGTCATTGTCATCGGGCACTGCTACGTTCTCATCTTCATCTTCGTTATCGCTGCTGTCCAATTCTTGCAGCTCTTGTTTAATGACCATTTGGGGCTCTAGCAGGGCAGTGTCAGCATCGGTCAAGTCTTCGATCTCATCAAATTGTTGAATGCCCCCATTGCCATAACTATGTCGCGGTTCTTCATCATCACCATCGTCCAGGCCAATTGACATGGGCTGACTCATACCCAAGCCCATACTGTAGCCCATGTTGCTCCCTGAGCCTGTGCCTTCCATGCTCCGCTGTGCATCCTCCAGATGCACTGTCTGCATATGACCAATGAATGCATCGAAGTAAAGAAATTTCTCGCTGCAGAAAATACAACGCAAGGCAAAATACTGAAAGTCCTCGGTGGCCGTCACAACGCCACAATCCTTTGTGCACTGACGAAAAATTTCCTCATCATTTGTACGTGGATATGCCAACACACTCATTGTGTCCCACGCGAGATTGTTTATTTCTCCTAGAAATGTTTGTTTTCTTTTTTAAAGCGTCCCGTTGCACGCTGGCTATCAGGGAACACAGCACTGATTTAGTTTTAATTATATTTTTCCTTTCAATAAAAAAAAAAAATTGTCGCCGAATTAGTTTCGTTTAGTGATGCGTGCTATGTATAAGTTTGCTTATCGTTATCGTTATCGAAGCCATAATGATAAATCAACGCACCAACTGACAACAAAAAATGGATTTCAACAAATATTTAAATTGATTTGTTTGTATTGAAAAAATGTAAATGCGACATCATATCAACACTTTTGTTGTTTAAATTGCTGTTAACATAGACCACAATAGCATGCAATACACAAACACCTTTATCCATTTTATATTGAATACATAGAACGTATTTAACAGTTTAAATATTTAATGTAATTACAGAATTTTCGGACAATGCAAACATGTTTTTATTAGATACTGCCCACTCGATAATTTCGATAGCTTAAAGATGACAATATCAATAATATCGATAGTCTACAAGATAATTGTTCAGAAATAGAATCTGTTTGTAATACAGTTCTTATTTGATTGGCTGCTTATATTTTTGTTCCACATCAATTCTAATAATCATGGCAATATATGTGATTAACATTTTGCGTGGTCAGCATACTATCCTTGATATCGGTTGTTCAAGCAAATGAGCTGCACATCGATTGTCGGTACTAGCGATTCACACGATATTATCGATTATACTGTAGAAATGGGATTTTTAGTTCAATTAGCTTAATATGTTCAATAGTTCATCGTAATGACTCGTTCACTTGAACTTTTTCAGAACGAAGCGACACAGCTCATTATACTGTGATTCTTCTCTGACAAGTCGGCGTGTGTTGCATTTAATTTTCCAATTTAATATTTGTTGAAACGTGAAACACAGAAATGGCTTCGATTAGCTTATTGAACCCAAAGGCCGAATTTGCCCGTGCCGCACAGGCGTTAGCGATTAACATCAGTGCTGCTAAAGGTTTGCAGGATGTGATGCGCACCAATTTGGGACCCAAAGGAACGGTTAAAATGTAAGCATCTTTGTTTTAATATGCGTTTTAAGCATAATTCCTACAAATTCACAAGTTGTACTTAACATATGTAATTAAAACATCAAAGTTAATAAACAATTTGCGACAGCTGCGGCATTGCGCCAAGTGAGGTTAAAACCACTCGCTCAATCGTGAAAAGCGGCATGCGTCATCGAGTGACTGAGAGAGCAATACCTCGTTCACCTAACAAACAGATAAAATTAAGTTTAGAGGTTTTTAAAAGAATATGCTTAATTAAAGTACCCCTGTAATGATATGATTGATACCAATAAGGAAACAGCTAATGTGCTAGCGTGCAAATAGAAACGCATAGGTCTTTCAATTGTTTTTTGGGCTTGTCATGCCTCACGCGCTGGCACACATGCAAACACACATACAAATGTTTGCTTACATGTGTAGATGAGGTGGAGCATGAGCAAGTATTATGTGCATTCTCGAACGTTCGCTGTAGTTTTTGTTGTTTGAAATCGGTTTATCGATAGTGTTTGTTGATATATCGAAAAACAGAGTCCTGAAAGTAATTCAATTTGTTTTGATGCTATTTGACATTTTCCAGGTTGGTTTCCGGTGCCGGCGACATCAAAATCACTAAGGATGGCAACGTGCTGCTGCATGATATGCAAATTCAGCACCCAACCGCCTCGATGATTGCGCGTGCTAGTACTGCACAAGATGATTCTACAGGCGATGGCACCACTACAACTGTCATGCTGATTGGAGAGCTGCTCAAACAGGCCGACATCTATTTATCGGAGGGATTGCATCCACGTATTATGACTGAGGGCTTTGAAAAGGCACGCGACAAGGCTCTAGAAGTGCTGGACAAGGTCAAGGTACCCGTCGAGATCAACAAAAAGAATCTGATGGAAATTGCCAACACAAGCTTGAAGACGAAAGTTCATCCTCAGCTGGCCGATCTGCTGACAGAGGTGTGCGTTGATGCTGTGTTAACTATTGCTAACGAGAAGCAACAGCCTGTCGATCTCCACATGGTCGAATTGATGGAGATGCAACATAAGACCGACACAGATACTCAACTGGTGCGTGGTTTGGTTTTGGATCATGGCGCTCGCCATCCTGATATGCCAAAGCGCCTGGAAAAAGCATACATTCTCACTGCTAACGTCTCGCTGGAGTACGAGAAAGCTGAAGTCAACTCCGGATTCTTCTATAAGACAGCAACGGAACGCGAGGCGTTTGTGCGTGCCGAGCGTGACTTCATTGACCAACGCGTCAAGAAGGTCATCGAACTGAAGCGTGCCGTCTGCGATGGCACCGATAAGACCTTTGTGCTTATCAATCAGAAGGGCATTGACCCCATCTCTTTGGACGCTCTAGCCAAGGAGGGTATCCTGGCTCTGCGTCGCGCGAAGCGCCGTAACATGGAGCGTCTGGCCTTGGCCTGCGGTGGCACTGCCATGAACTCATTCGACGATCTGCAGGAAGAGCATCTGGGATATGCTGGTTCTGTCTACGAGCATGTGCTTGGTGAAAACAAGTTCACATTCGTTGAGGACTGCAAGAATCCGTTGTCGGTAACGATTTTGATTAAGGGCCCAAACAAGCACACAATCACTCAGATCAAGGACGCCATTCGTGACGGTCTGCGGGCAATTAACAATACCATTGGCGACAAGGCTCTGGTGCCCGGTGCTGGAGCCTTTGAGGTTCGCGCATACAACGAACTGACCCAGTACAAGGATACGGTCAAGGGTAAAGCCCGACTGGCCGTGCAGGCGTTTGCCGATGCCCTGCTGGTCATTCCCAAGACACTGGCCATTAACAGCGGCTACGATGCACAGGACACTATTGTCAAGTTGACTGTCGAGGATAGGCTGAGTCCCGAACTGGTGGGTCTTGATTTGGCTACTGGAGAGCCCATGAAGCCGACCGACTTGGGAGTCTACGACAACTACATCGTCAAAAAGCAGATCCTCAACTCCTGCTCCATCATTGCCAGTAATTTGCTGCTCGTCGACGAAGTGATGCGTGCGGGAATGACCAGTCTCAAGGGCTAGTTCCTGACTAGCTGGTGTAGCGTTTATGAGTCACTTAAAATTAACCAGGCTAACTTAAACAACACATATATTTACACACACACACCCGCAACACCAACTATAACTCAAATAACAATGGTTTGCCTTTCATTGGCTCTAATTATCGCTACTTCGATAACTTATCGTCATGCTGTGGCGTCTATGAAGGATAGTATCACGATAAAAACTAAAATAAACTAAAACTCAAAGTATTTCACAATATTTTTTTTCGTATCACTAATGCTTACTTAATATGAACCATTGGTTTAAAAAATACACAAAACTTCATTTCAACAAAACTTTGTCAATTTAATTAATAGCTGTTTGAAGGGTGGACATTTTTTTCACAAGGGTCTTTTAAATAAAAAATATGCGGATTCTGCATAAATTCGAGAAATACTTTTTTAACAAATAAATTGCATCCCTTAAGTTGCTTATGTTATGGACGTCTAAAAAGAAAGTTAACCATTGGATTAGGAAACTGTCGCATCTTTTTTTAAGTGATGAGATCAAAATGGAATCTGTGCGAACACGGCCGTTCCCGTTATTCATAATTCATTTCCGGATTGCCCCTATTACTACTACTATTACAGCAGGGAATCCACAGGCGAATTTGTTGGTCTAAAGTGTTTATCAATGCGCCCGACAGCTAGTCAAGCATTGGTAATGAAGATTTTGTAAAAAAAATTTAAGAAACAAGCATTCAAAAATGCATGCGGAAAGCATGCAGCCTTGATCGAAATGCATGTTTTCCTAAAAAAAGGTATTTAGCTTCTCCCACTATTTACTGCGCAAATTCTTGAACTTGAAAGTCGAGTGCACTCGACAGTAAGATACCCTGAGCATGGGCACTTAGATGCTGGTTGACCTAACCAGGAATCGAACCCAGGACTCCGCACACGAGATTGAAGCTCTAGCCTTATGCTGTTGCTGGCAACCTCGATATATCATACATATGTATATATACAGTACATATGTGTGGGTGTCACAAAATTGTTAATATCTTCACTATTTATGGCTTAATCGTGTTAAAAGTGGGTTATTAGATTCTAGGCATGATCCCACAACTATCAGTATAAAAAACTCAACATCCTGTCTAGAGATGGGCACGGGCCTCCCTTTGAAGGCCCGAGCCCGAAACAAATTTTTAAGGCCCGGCCCGGCCCGGTCAAATTTTAAAGAGGCCCGGTCCGGACCCGATATTACTATAGAAAAAAATTGAATTTTTTCCTTATTCATTTTGCCGCTTTGTCGCCTTCTTCTTCCTATATATCCTTCAATCGATATTAAAATATTTTTTAAATCGTGACTTTTCGGGCCTACCGGGCCTCCGGGCTTTTGGCTTAGGCCCGGACCCGCACGAAAAAAAGCCCGTTTTCGAATTTCATGCACGAAGCCCGGGGATTTTTTGAAGTAGCCCGCGGGACACGAAGCCCGCACAGGCCCGTGTCCATCTATAATCCTGTCTGACATTATATGCAGTCTATATTCCAAATTTGGTGGTCCCGGCTCTTACCATCTCTGAGATCCTTTCGTTTACACGGACAGACCGACAGACGGACAAGGGTATATCGACTCGACTGTTGATGCTGATCAAGAATACTTTATGGGGTCTATCACGCCTCCTTCTGCCCGTTACAAACATTTAACAAACTTAATATACCCGCTCAGGGAGAGAACAGTGAAGCATGACACACGTACTATTAACAGGTGGAAGTAAAATAAATAATGAATTGATTAATAAAATCAGATTTTGTTTTAGCGCTGAAACTATCTGTAGTTCTACGAAGAGGCTAGTTTCCTTAGACCGTGTGAATAATCCCGGCATAATACCTTCTAACTGAAGATTTTCGACGAGGCTAGTTCCCTTTGGCCACGTGAGCAGTTCCGGCAGTCTTAAGCATTTGTTGTAGTGGTTGTTAGGCCAATGGAGCTATGAGTTATGTACATCCTGTGCAACTCCTGCCCTTGTAGGGTAGTCTCATGCCTGAGTACATTTGAACGTGCGTGTTGTCGGAGCTAGGTTATGTACAATATATGTATATGCGGGACCCTCTACTTTTCAGTAGACTTAAAAGAGTGTGACAAGTTTGAACAAAACCCAACTGGAAAACAAAGATTGACATTTTTAGACACATTTAATATATATTTTAGGTGAATACCGGGTATCTAACAGTCGGGGTCCTTAGAGTTAATACTTGAATGAAAATTCATACGAATATTAGGTAGATATGTAATTTGTTGGCCAAATTGTGTGCCAAAACTCAGTTTGCGTTAGGAATCTCATATTTGAATGTTTGGGTGTTCGGGGTTGACAAAGGGAAAGCAATCAGCACTTTGTGGACCTTCGCAGTGAATTATGCAAATATTGTTGTTGTGTTTCACATCAAAGCCGGAACTTGACCGGAGACAAGCACACATGGAAAAAAGGCTTAAACCAGCTGACAGCATCCAATTTCCCGACGCACATACACAATCACACACTTCTGCACACACTTACAGGTACAGGCACACACATGCATGCACACATACATATGTACATACATAAATAGCTTTCCCATTCAAAATGAATTCTTGTTAAGCTGTCGCAAAGCTCAATGTAGGACATTTGTAAGGATTTTGCATGTCTTCACCGCAAGTGCGAAATGTGCGGAAATTGATATTGAAATGTGCATGATAATGAGCTTCAAATTTGTTTGGGTATTTTCAGAACATTTCACATGTCCACAACTCAGTTCAATGCTGTGAGTGTGTGCGTGTTCGAGCGTGTGTGTGTGTGTTCTAGGACTTCATACAAACCATTTGCCAAGTTGTATTTGGCGTTCATATAATGTGCTTAAATGTGGCGCAAATGTATGGAATCCATTACAAATCAGGCACTTTTGAGTCTCTCTTTTGTGGTTCTATGGGCTGACCAGGATTTATGTTTGACATTCGCTTCGTACTCCCTCTATTTGGAGTTCACAAAAGGCGTATTATCTTAATAGTCAATATAATTCATGGTTATCTGAGACGTATTCATATTTTGTTGGGAGTCGCATCATAATAATAATAAATATTTATTGAATCCGTTTTCGGTTTATAAAATCTCTCAGCATATTTATTAATCAGGAATTCAAAGCATAACTGACACCTTACGCCGAGACCAAAAGCCGTCCTTTTTTCTAGGATCAAAATTATAATAAATTCGTTGAGATGTAACCATCGCTTTTCAAATAAATTATTTTTTATAATACATATGTAAATCTTTTGTTTTCAAAGTAAAGAATTTTTGTCAAATATGTACTATGTATTGTATTGATTTGGATCTATCAAATTCACTGCATTGCTTCACTTAATAAACGTCACTAAATTAATATTTAAAATAAAAGTTGGTGTTTAGATATTTCAAATTTCTTTATTTCGATCAAATAACAGAGGTAAGATAAGTTTTTATAATTTTAATTGAAAGAAAAAATTGTTGTTGTTTCTGAATACAATATCCCAAAGTAGTCTATCTGAGTTTTACCCATTCATCCAGATATTTTAACTTTATTCATCATTTTCTTTGTTTCATAACTTTTACAATATTTTCTATCATTGATCAATTGTCATCAACATCTTTACGAATTTGGAAATTCAAGTGAATTCAAGTGAAGATACAAAAATATAATAGTTATTTTCTAAATAATGTGAATCTAAATTTAATCATCGACATTGCCACATGTAAATTTTTTGAATAAATATCTGTTTTTTCTTGTCCTCACATTCGTAGAACGGGGTAAATCAAATATTAGTTTTATTATATTTTGAAAGTATTCATATTCCACCGAAGGTTTGGCAAAGCTAGAGGTGGGCGTAGGCCTCATTTTCCAAAACCAGCACGAACCGACCCTAGAATTTATTTATTTTTTGTAAAGCCCCAGCCCTATAAATATTTTTTTTTAATTTTTCCAGTGAATTCATATTTGTATGAAGGTACTAAAATTACGATCGTCGCATTTGAAATTGGATGTCAGTAGACAAATTACAGGGTATTTGAATGGCACGGCTTGCAGTTATGCTGACATACGCTTTTGTTACCTGCAAGGCCATAGAACCGTAGGAGTTTATGTTAAAGTTCTCTATTGAGGGCAAAGTTCACGAGCTCATCGAATTGGCTTTTGTGTAGTTTCCAAATTAATGGGCCCTTGCATAATATAAATGGTTGTGCATTTTTAAGACTTCTGTGGCGCGGCTGGTGGGTGAAAATGGGTGAGAGATTGTAAGTATTAGCTGATGGCGTTGGGCTTTCGTTAAATGCAAATTCCTGTTGCATACTCGCTGGGACAAGTTCCAAGTTCAAAAGTTTCCATTTCGCTGACTTTCTGCAAGATTCCAAATTTTTTTTTTGTCGTTTCTCCCCCAGATGCCTCCCATCAAGACAGTGACTTTATTACCAAATCCCTGGCAAGCAAAAAGTTGTCCGACTTCGACTTAACTGAATTTGTCGGCATTTTTGCGCAACTTTTTAGTTTAATTAATTTTAAAGCCGGCTCGTGGACAAGAACCCTAAAAAAAAACAAGAAAGCAAAGCAAAGAAAAAATAAGACTAAGAAAAGTTGAAGTTTATTTTTATTTGCTTATTTGATTTATGCTCTTAGCTGAAAAGCTGAAAAGGCAGCTAAAGTAAATAAATTAGTGCAAAAGGGATTAGGCAGCCAAAACGTACAATGAAATATCAAATTGAGGGCGCCTACACCCCTCCCCCCGTCGACCCTCACCAGCACCACCCTGCACACCCTAGCGCCTACCCCTGACATAAATCATTCATTTTCGACTTGCCAAAAGGCATAAAAAGCGGGCCACGCAAATTTATATTTAATTTATTTGTCGCTGCTGTTGGCCTTGCCTATTGTGGAACACACAGTTCGCATTCTCTCCCTCTGCCCCATCATTACTTGCCCCTCTTGTTCGCTGTCTTTTAAAAGCACTTCTTAATTTTTCTTTGAGCAATGCATAAAGTGAAATTGCAAATAATTCGCATGTAGGCGGAAAGAACACAAATTGCAGTTAAATTGCATGAAAATTAGATGAGGAAGAAAAAAGAAGCCGAAAAGCAACTAAAGAAGTTTGCCGGACAATGGCCCAGGACTTCAAGGGACTGTGGGAGTTGACTGAGGACTGCCTGCTGGGTGGCAGAGGAGGTGTCAGTGGATGACATTGCGTGCAAATGGCTTTTCACATGCAAAGTTGTTGCAGCAACAACAACCAACAGCAATCAACGTGCAACGAGCCGAAGCTGACGACAAAATCGCCAAAGTCGCGACGTTGTCGTTTTTCGTTGCCATTACCGCCTCTTACCTGAAGCGGCTGTCAGGTGTTGTTCTTCCTTCTCACGTTGCTATAGTTGTTGGGCAACGCGTAATTCATTTTGAGGGCACACAACAAGGGCGCCTGTCATCCCCCATATACCCCTTAACATATTCTGGTGTATACTCCAATCGCATATTCTATAAGACTGTATTCCAAATGGGATGTTTCATGTTCTTGTTTTAGATTAATATACTTATGTACAGTACTAGACAAAATTATTGCACCCCTTAAGTTATTTTTGTCAAACAATAATTTTTTTTAATTGTTTATATCCTTATTATTGATAATCAAGAACTTAAGGAATTCAGAAATTTACAATTCAAAAATTCAAAAAAACATTTTAAGCTGTAAGTCTGAGTGGACCAAACTAAAGTACCCTTTTCGGTTTTATAAAAAATAGAACATTTTTAATTATTAATTACATCCGGTGATACTGCTTCCCAGGCTTTTTTTACGGCTTCGAACAGATCTTCCTTGGTATTTGTAATTTTATCGGGGGTCGGGGTTGAAATACATGTATATGGATGTATTTTTAGATCCTGTACTTCAAAAGTACTGAGTGGCTATTAAATATATAGTCAATATAAAATACAATCCGAAATTTACTAAACTGTACTCGAACAACTTTGAAAGGTAATAAAATGAAAAACATCCATACTAGCCATACAACCACATACACATGGATACACATATTTATAAATCTTATGTTTCAAGTAAATATTTACTATAATGTAGTTGCTTACACCGATAGTCCGCATTCCCACGACTAGGGCCCGCCCATACTCATCTCTAGTAAGCAAACACATGCATACCTACTTCTATGTGTGTGTGCGTCAAAAGTTCGCATTTAAAGAAGTCTTTGACAATCGATTAACGATTTATGTGGCTGCGCATTATTTGAGCACAGCTGTTATCTGGGCACATGCCAATCCGTTTTTCTGAGAATTCATGCAACTTTCACCTACGCTCCAAAAGTAAATATATATTTGTATGTATGTCTGTACGTCTGCACATATATTAAGGTTCATTCAAAATGCTGGCAAATGAAATCTTAATGCAGATTTAACACAACAGCCGCAGCAGTACCAATAGAAAAAACAACAAGAACAACGGCAGCAGATACAACAGCGACGTCGGTGTCGTCAAAGAAGAAACTGAAATAAATTGTCGGCTTGGCAAACACGCGATAAAAGAGTGAAAAAAGCACTCGAAGTCAAAGTCAAAAGCGGCTCCAAGACGCATATGAATGTGCCCGTCCTACAGCTTCCGCTCGTATCTCCTTCCTATTATACTTAACGGGTTTTATTCCTGGGCCTCAACCGCTGTGCAAAAGTACATTTTAAATATATGTATGTACATATGTATGTATGCATGTACATATGTACATGTATTCATATACATAAATGTTTGTTTGGAGTTAGCGTTTGGAGGTGTTCGCTATGTCTTTACTAGGGTGCCAAATATTATTTGACTTTGCATGACTTTCGCATGTCTTTGAACTGCGACTGAACTGGAGTCACCCACCTCCGTTATCTCGCTCCGTTATCGTTATCCGTTATCGGCAATTGAACAGCAAAATCAATCGATCTTAATAACTAAAAAGAATTATTGAATCTTTATGCTTTGAGATGTTAGCCATCACTACTGTTTACAAAATGTCATTAATCGATTTATATCGATGTACATATGTATGAACATACACATACATATGTATGTGAACGGTTTCTGCTTACTCCGTTTAAAGTCTTTATTTAAAGCAATTGTGCTATTCCTACCCACAAATCACCCGAACAACAGCTGACAGTTTTAACTGCGTCGCAATTGAAAATTCCTTGAGCCCATAAAAACTAAACACCACTACTTGCCACGCCATTGACCATTAGAATGTGGCTGCCTGACCGAGCTGCGATTAGTCTCACACACATACACTTATCCATACATGCATTCAAGCATACATGCATACATATACAATGCACTATGGGGTATTTGAGCTGTATATGTGGCATTAATTAATAACTCCTCATCTACGCAAATATTTTGATGATGTTTTTTTTCCTTAGAAGTACTCTGGAAAAGTGGGCGTGCCACCACCATGCCCCAATATTATATATTTATCTAATTTTTATCGGCAACAAGTAAGTTTATGATTTCTTTTGCAAATTACAAATTGTGACCCAATATGTTATTAGTATTATAAGGAAAACCAATTTGTTATATAAGTATAGAATGTTGTGAGCCCTCCTAGATGGCTGTGAACATAAAACTAAAAAAAAAAAATACTTCTAGTAGTATATTTATTACAAGAAAAAAACCGCATCAAAATATCTTGTGTAGCTTACGAGTTATTAATTAATGCCAGAAAAACAGAACAAATTCCCCATAAGGCAAGCGAATAAATCGGCATTTGAAATTGTGAGGTTAGGTCCTAAAATATTAAATTTCACGCAAAGGGGACTTTTTAATAACAACTATTTGAACAACAATTAAATATTCTACAACACACAATATTTTCATGGATGGACTCAACTGGACTCACTTTGAATACCTTTTGAAAAGTGAGACTTAAGCGTCCGACAGACGAGCACTTTTTAACCGACACTTTTAACCGTCGGTTTTTCATCGATGCTCACCGATGAAAATATAACACGTCCTATTTCCATCGGTTTTTTCATAATTCAAAGTACGTGCTTTGCAATTGGAACAGCTTTCTTTATACTTGATATCTGCTTATTGGAAATTGAAATTTCTGGTGCGTAACATTGAAGAATATAAATCTTTTGCTAACGCATTGCATTCAAAAAATTTTCGAATTGGCGACTTTCGGAAAATGGGTTTTAACCTCACAAAGTGGTCAAATTTCCCATAGTACAGTCGAGCACATAAAAGCGGCAACACAAAAGTATGCAACAAAAACTGCGACTAGACAGAAGGCGTTCTCATGAATGGCATTAAATTAGTGATATGTTTTATTAATTAGTATAATTTCCATGCACTGGCACACATTTGATTTATGCTGCCAGCCTGGGGTCCCACAAAATCACCAAAGGGAGGTTTGATTGAAATCTACTCGAATATACCAAAGTCATAAGTATTTATTTATGTAATAAGAAATTGGCATGTATTTCCAAATTTAATTTAAATTTGCTTTCAAGAAAGAGGCGATTGTATTTTAATTTGCTTCAAGTTTAATGGGATGTTGAAAGTGTCATAGTTGCCAACTCTTTTAAAGTATTACAAATTCATCACTGTCCACTCCTTGTAGTTTCATGTACAGTACGTGCTCGATGATAGTATCCTGAACATTCTCACACTTTGATAGGCATTCTGCTGGTTTTAAATTATTCACTTTTTCGAGCTCATGCTGCACTCGATGTTACGGTTTCATTATATTAAGAGCAGCAAGTGAAAACTAGCCAAGCGAAGAGGAAATAGCAGTAAGAAAAACTTGTTAAATGGAAATTGATAAATTAATTAAATTATTTATTATTTAGCAACGCCTGCAGAAATTAAGCCAAGTTTATCTGAGGTCTTTTAAGCTGCTTGTTGTCCATACATAGTAAGTAATGTGGTTTTATTAAAAGTTCTATGTATGTACATATGAATGATTGACAAATTATTCTATTTATTTGCACTATGAAGAGTCATCATTAAGAAGTTGGGTTGATTTGCAGTTTGAAGTGGTTTCTTAATAACCATCATTAATATGAGTGCTTTCCTCTATAATTTATCTCAGTGTACACTGCCCTACCCGGTGCGCGTGGAGCGCGTGTAACAGATATGACTTTTAAATAATGGTCTGAATTTTAATATTTATGCTTGACTCTGATAAAAGGCGCTGGAGTTCACAGCTCGAGTTTAGAAACGGGAGGAACATTTCTTTTTCATTTCACACCTGATCAGGGTACATCTGAAATGTTGAAGTATACTTAAATAAAATATCGTTCAATACATTTAAATCTGTCATTAACTTTAAATACGTGATTATAACTTAAAAATGCAGAAATCTTTCTAAAATCTTGGTATGTATGTACATACATACATATTGTGTTGAAATTGCATATTTATATCTTGCAAATTGTTCATATGAGAATAGAGAGATTCCTCTATTTACTGTACTGATTTGAAAACTTGAAACGCACTTTCAGCATAGCCCTCTTTTTTTGAGTTTTGACTGCCTTGAAGTAAACGAGCGATATGTGTGTTCGAAATGAAAATGCGAAAGTCACATAAAGAGATGTTAATTCGACGTCTTATCGATTGTCGAAGTGGCAAACAGGCGTCAGGTGGAGGTGTTACCTGTTACCTGTTACCTGTTACCTGCCCGGCGCTTCTTTCGTCATTTACCAAATGAACACAAAAGATAGCAGACAAGGAGCCCAACTGAGTGTGCAATAAAGGTGAGAGCGAAAATGAGGGAAATAGCAACTAAAAATACTCCAACATGTGTATGACGATACTTCATGATACCCATTGAAATTGGTCTCTTAGAAGCTTTTTAAGAATTTGCACGACATGACAAAACGAATTGAGATATTATATTATCGGTCAGATGACAATAACAAATTGCAACAACGAAATCGATAAATACAATTCTCTGTCCATCGTGATATTTAATACTTGCCCTGAAAAAGAGCAATCCTTATCATCATTTTGCACACTTCCTGAATGGTTATTTACATTTGCTTCCATACTATGCAATTCCTTTGAGCTTTTCATCGGAATCATTGTGCTTGGATGTTAGGTAACATGTTTGCATCCTTGGCACCACTGGGTATACAATTCGGATTCCTTTTTATTTTTAAAGGCGGCGGTTCAATGGGAAGGGGAAGAGGAGGAGAGAGGCGTGGCAGCTGCAAAACATATCCGACAGCTGTTCATTGGCTGCCTGTAACCGATGAACAGGGAGGGGACGGGCAGGTAGACCTAATACTCTCGCTGTGCTTTATGTATTTCCGCAGTTTGCTTACCATCGTACAATCGCAAACTCATATTAAAGCAACCAAGTATTAAATCCCCCCTAAGAGGTAAGCAAATTGGATTGAGACATGTAGATAAACCTACTCGGCGTATGCTTAATACAAATAATAAATCGCCTTCCTTGTCTCTAAGAAATCTTCATTGCATCAGACGTCCAACCTAAACCTTATTCTACAATTTTAAATCAAGTCTTCAGTGAATCAGTTTTAGTTGCTATGGCATAGCTTAATCTTAATCTTTCAGTTGTATTAAGTCATTTTAACTGTTTCGGAAATAACTACGGTACAAACAATTCCGTGCTGTCTGCAAAGTATTGCAATCCAAAGTAATATATTGGGAACAAATTATCGTGTTAGTTATCCGACATATTAAACTAACGCCTTTTTCAATATCTTCTGTAACAGTACGTTTAGAACCAAAAATGCGAAAGAAAACTGAAATTTGCAAAGAAATAAAGCTCCAAGCTATGCCAATTAAGACATAATTATGTTGAAACAAAAAGGAAAAGAAAAAACAAGCGGGGAGACAAGGAGTAAGGTTGTTAGGGCTCAGACTGCACTTATGTAATTACCGCATTTTGGGAGCATTTATCAGGCGCTTCAGAATTAAAAGCAAACATGAATGGACAGCTTACCTATCGAAAACGTAATACTCTTTTCAAGCCAATACGAACGCTAAGAAAAGTAACAAAAGATTGAAAAAAAAAGAAGTTTTTTTTTATTTCGCCATTTTTATTCACCAGCTCTAGGTCGACTGAATCCGTAAAGCTTTGTCGAAAGAAACAATCGATTCGAGTAAAGAAAATATTGGTCAAAATATCTATTAATCAAATAATACCCAAAATAGACATATAGAAAGTAACGGATTAAATCTAAAGGAACCTCTAAAATATCTCTTATGTAAATTACTTTTTAATTTACTTGTGATAATAATGTCACACCTGTTCTGACCAAGCTATTATGTCTTCTGTTAGTGTATGCTCGTGTGTGCGTGCTCAGGTGTGCTGCGAATGTATGTGTGTGCTACAACACACCTGGGCCCAGGAGTCGTCGTCGCTTTTATTTCAATTACGTGTCGTCGTCGTTGGCTTTTGGCGGCGTGAAGAACTCATTGAGTCAGGGCTGCCAGGTAGCTCTCCTGCGCATTTAATTAGCAAACCAAAGTTGGGCAGGCCACAACAGCAACAATAACATGAAGCAGGAAGTAAAACATTTACGACGATAAAGCCAAAGCCAAAAACAATGCATCGCATGTAATGGGCAAAGGCAAAACTTTTGACTCTTGCCCCAGAAAAGTTAGCCAACAACCCAGAAGCAAATCCAAACATCAGCGACCTGCAGCAGCCACAATAACAATAACACATCATATGTAAATTGGGAATAAAGCGAATAGTGTTGCATGCACCACTGCGGTTGATTGAATGCGACTCTGTGATACCCTGTAAGCAGTGTTAATTCATCAAGCATGGAAGGAATTATTGTATATAAACTGTTCAAAATAGATTTGGAAACCAGGGAATTAAACCGAATATCGAAATATCGGTTCCGGTTCCGGGACGTCTCGAAACAACTGTTTCGGTGAAAGGTTCTACTTTGATTTTGCCCTTTCGGTTCCCGTGTTAGAACCGGAACGTACCGGTACAAAAATAAAATCTTATATGTTAAGGGGATCCCTTTAAAAGGATATAAAAAAAATCTAACATAGAAGCCGTAAATTACTGTTGAGTTTTATTTTGAGCGATACAAATAAAAATCATGAATAATCATTATTTTTGAGATTAATTTTGTTTATCAAAAATAATGATTATGGTCTTAGTTTTAAAAAATAACTCTAAATTAATTATTATCATTAAAGAAAAAAAGTAAAAATTGGAAAATAATTAATATCGTGCAATTTTCATAAACTAACTTATAATGATTACTGTCCCTGTAAAAATCAATTATATTTTCCAGAAATATACATACCTAAGTATATTTGTATTTTATCAAGACAAAGCTAAGTTTAATTTTAGGTATGTTTTTGAAATTTAAAGCCCAATTATATATGTATAAGAATAAGAAGCTTTTAATTCAGTACCACCTTGCAGAAAAATGAAAAATCTGTCGAAGGTCAACTTAAGAAATACAGAATACATATACAAAATACGAAATATTTCTCTTGAAGTCAATGAGCGTTGTCAATAGACATCTAGAGCCTAGACAGTTCAGAAATCCTACTCAGTTCAAATATGAGCATAAGCAGCATTACTCCATAAAGTAGGAAAAAAGATCTAAGATTTTAGATAACAACATAACCATAACCACATGCGATTGCATTAACTGCAGCACCCTCCCAGTTTTTAAAGCATACTATTTAGAGCTCATCAGATTTTATAGACCTACTAGAACTAAATAACAGTCCAAAACAGGGTAGCAAACCGAAACGAATATCGGTTTCAGTTTCGGTGTCGGCTATGTTCGCATTAAGGTTTTTGGCTACGCAAAATTGGTTTATATCGGTTACGAAACCGTTTCCGGTTTTTGTATGTTTCGGTTTTGAAATACCGGTATGATATCGACTTACAAAACAAATTCTAAAAAAATGTTATAAATATTTAAATTTGAAAACCAACACTCGAAAATTTTAAAAATAAAGATATTTTTATTGGGATCAATATATAATTTAAATTAGGACAGAAGTAAAAATTTTATTTTATTTTATTTTTTGTCCGAACCGAAATTAACCGTTATGCAAGAATCGGTTTATTAACGAATATTTAGGCAAAAACAATTTCGGTTTTTGGGTTTCGGTATAATGAAAACGTTTTCTTTCGGTTACGGTTTCAGTTACGGTTACCAATTTCAATCTGTTATGGTTATGGTTACGGTTTTTAAATACTTATTTTATTGAGATTGATTTAAAAATAAAATGGAATCATTTTTAAATTGCTTTAATAAAGCAACAACTGATTTTAAATTAACTAATTGCTGGTCTCTTGCAAACTCAAATTTAAAGCCTTTTAAATTATGGTATATGCATCTTGATATTTGAGAGCATTTTTCTGTATGTGTACACGAATTTCATTAGAGTCTTATCTGCTTAGGCCGAGCCCGCAACATTTACATGCCCCAACAGTCAAAATATTTATAAATATTATTATATTTATATTTATACGCATTTCGTTTTGTTGGCCTTCTTTTTTACAGCACAAGATATGTTGCTGTTGTTGGTCGGTGTTATTGTTATGCATATTTTAACGTGGCACCAATAAAAAATATCGCGTGAGTTAATAAAATTTAGCAAACATTTTGTTGAGTTCAGAAAATGTCGATGCTTCTGTTGTTGTTGTTGTTGGCCTTTGGGCTCATTTTAATTTGAACGTGTGCAATTGTCGAATGAATTTTACATTATCGCAAAATCTTGTTCACCTTTAGCCTATGAAAATCAATCCTGCGAATTATTGTTGAATTCTTTATAATAATACCTGCGCTGTGTCCTAATTCTGTTTGATCCAAAAGATACACATGAAAGACGAAAAACTCAAAAAATAATCAGGCCTGTTCCGGCTTTCACTTTCGGCCAGATTTTTTGGAAGTGAACTTTTCCAACCGGCTCCTATAATATTTCGGGAAAATCCTGTGGATTGAATTCACGCTGAGTTAATGAATATATAATATAAGTACTATACAGTGAAAAACAATAATTTGTAGATGCTTAGCCGTAATGAAATTTGAAGAAATCAGGAATTAATACTGTTACCATAATCGGAACCTTTAACCAGTATTAACCGATTGCAATTTGTAGCCGTAACCGCTTGCCTTATCTTAATACCCGATTTTTAGTCATCCAGATTTGTTTAAGCTCTTATAGTTTCTGAGATGTAGGAGTTCAGACAGACACGACTGTATTGACTCGGCCGATGATACTGATCAAAAATGATCAAAAAGCTTTTGGCAAGTTTTAGGCAGTTGCGAGTTACGCTTTTGGGGATTTCGAGATGCTGCTGACTGTTACCATAACTAAGCAAGCATTACTTTCTCCTTTTGCCACTTCATTTCAACGATGAACCCACTTGCACCCGCTCCATCCATTACTCCATTACTGTGCCAAGTTTATGTTTTGAATGCATTTTAAGTTGCATTTGTTTTTGGGATTTCACGGCGTATTTGGTGTCTACGGGTCCTACAAACCAATCTACGCCCTCTCTATCGCTCAAAACTAAAGTGCCAAAGTGCCACTGATTTTGGTAAAAAGGAAGTGTACCTAGATGGTTTTTAGTGGGTTTTTTATTATTCATCAAACACAACATCTAGAGTCATAAGTTATAGAAAGATGAACACTTCAATAATTGCACACTCAGCGATATAAGAAATTCAGAAGCAACTGACATCTGTTCTTCTCCCAGTCCGTAAACAGAAATTCAAAGAGCTTGATCAACCAAATTTGGCACACACAGTTCTAAGGATAACCCTAAGCAGATCAAATAGGCTTGACATTTTTCCATGCCACATACACGGATCTTGAGATACATATGTATAACGTTTTATTTAATGTTATCTGTTATTATTATTTTTATTCGCAGCAAAATAAAATAAATACAAGCTGTGTAAGCGCCTGAAAGTATGCATTAGTAGCTTTAAATTAATAGATATAATTTAAATGTGTTTATCTAAATTGTGTAAAGAAATTCTTATGCTCAGGGTCTTGACTATAGCCTTTCGTGCTTAATTTTAAGCGAACATTTTGATGTTTTTTTGAAAAACAATGGGCAACACTGCCGCGGTTCCCCAATGCCACGATTTCGCACTAACAAAGACTTTCTACCTCGGCGCCTTGGCCAGTTGCCACAATTTTCACATGCAAATTCGGGTTAAATTCGAGGAGTCTCGTTTCAAGCGAAAGTTTCTGCTCCTGATTTTTCTTCTTCTGAGGCACCTTTTTGTTTGCTTTGCGATTTGGAGGCAGTGTTGAACGTGGAGTCTCCAGCAGCCACAAGTCAAAACAAAACAAGCGAGAAAGGTTACAATAAAGCGTACTCGACAGCACAGATACCCTGTGCCAAAGCAGTTCGATTCCCTGATACATATTTGCACACACACTTATACACGCATACAGTCATCCCTGCTTACCTGTAAAATTATTGATGAATCTAACTTTGGGATGTCCTTGACGTTAATGCGTCCGTCAGACGAGCATTTTTTAACCGACACTTTTTTACCGTCGGTGAATTTGCCTTTCGCATAAATCGCATCGGGTTTCGTACCAATATCCCATCGGTTTTTGTTCTCACAGAGCCTGGTCACACTCTGAACCATTTCCTATAAAAAGGTTATATTCAAGTAGGCATTTGATCGACACAAAAAGCCGATGGAAATAGGACGTGTTCTATTTTCATCGGTGAGCATCGGTTGAAAACCGACGCTTTTTAAATTCTGAGGGTTCACACGACACCGTCGGTTTTTTAACAAAAAGTGTCGGTTAAAAAGTGCTTGACTGACGGACGCTTAATTAATTGCCACCTTCAGAAATACCAATCACCAGTGAATAAAAACGCAATCATTTACAAATTATAATTTGAGAAATTTTATTGAGTATACTATACAAATAAAAATAATTTTTTGGCAGGGAATAGAACCGTTACCGTTTGCAGGTATTAACCGATTTAAATACGCCGTACCCGAAACAACATTTTTCAATTATATCTAAATAGAAACACCGAAATTATTTAAACCGAAATAACCGTTTAGTAACCGATTCATGCATAACGGTCAGTTTCGGCTCAATCAATCGTTTCATTAAATTTTTTTTGCTAATGTGTCTTCGGCTTTTTGAAAAATAATTTTAGATTTTTATATTTAATTTGAATAAAAATCCCATTGAATAGAAAAATCTTGTCTAAAATCAAAGAATTTTGGTTTATATATTAACGTAATCGTGTACAAATTTTTCGAAATCGAAACAAACAAATAACCGGTAACCATTCCTAAGACTTTGCGTAACCGATTACCAAAATGCGAACATTACCGATGCCATAACTAACACCGATATTCGTTTCGATTTGATACTCTGCCTTTGGTTATCCAACTCAGTTTTGCAGGCACACGATAGTTCTGCGTTTTTGAATTTAAAGTTTTAGCTCTTTTAATCAGTTGGATGGACAGACAAACGTGCATGGCAAATCCAACGTGACTGCTTTGAGACTAATCAAGAATATATATACTTATCTACATTATTGTATGTTATATACATACATTTTACCAAAAAAAAAACACCTATTGGCGCATTATTAAATGGCTCAGAGTATATACAAATAATTGTTGTAGCCAAACAATAGGCCAGCACTAGAGCCTTTGGCCAACTTTAAAGAGCCGACCAGCATGGCGCCGTATTTGTGGCATGCCCCAAAGTAAACGCCACGCGGCATGCGCAGCTGTTAATTTAAATGAGTTGGCGACTAGCGAAGCCACAAGCCAAAAGCAGCCCCGACATGACAATGCCAAATGGCAGCAGGATAAACTGATTCTCGGAGCAAATAGTTGGCTCCGTCCGCACTCCGCACTCGATGTCCATGTCGATATGCCACAAACGCAGTACTGTGCAGGCAAACAGGGCAAGCCATTTCCTTTTTAAATTTTAAATAAAACACTTATAATAGAATTGGATGTTGGAATATTTTGAATGACCCGAATGAAGTATTAAGGCATTCCGGAAGCAGATGGAGATTATAATTATATTGAAGCATATCTTAATAGGACCCTTTTTGCTCACTGATTAGATATTGATTTCGTGAATTCGAAAAAAGGCGCGAAGAAAACAAAAGTTTTAAATGAATATGTGAAAACGGGTTTTCTAAGTCCCTTTAATAATACAGTCGAAATTTCATAACTCAAATTTTCTCGCGAACTAAATCGAGTGGTAATAGTGGCAATAAACTTGAAAAGAAGTTCTATAAGTCGAAGTCTCCATAATTGTGACCTCTTTTTAGGATAATGATAATTCGATTTAGGGAAGTTCGACTGTAGTTGGCTTGCGAAATAGTAGTATTTGACTGTTACCATTTATTTATAATGCTTTAGCTTCAATTAATATACAGAGGTATATTATCCCCTCTTTGTTATTTCCGCCTTCTTTAACCAACCAATTAAAAAGTTGGATTTTTCGTAACGTCGAATCCGGTAACGGAATAGTCAACCGAAACAAACCGTTTTATTTCTAATGCCAAAACCAAAATAAATTCTTGATCAAGGACTGTATAACGAAACTTTTGTACCGATACGATTTCGAATTTGTTTATTTCCGAAATTTTTAGCTGTTTTTTGTATGTACATATGTACATAATTGGTTCTGCTAATAAATTTTATTATTTTTTTTTCAATTGTATTGTTTTACTGGCACTTACCGATATTGATACCGAAACCGAAAAGACCGAAAAGCCAAAATAGAACCGTTTATCGAAATTGTTGTTTTGGGGCGTACCGGCTCCGAAACCAGACCAGATTTTAGTTTCGGTTAGATTCCCTGGAATAAATCGCTATAAGAGACAGTGCACCTCCAGTCACGCGTGATCTGTAAAAAAACGATGACAAATGAAGATAATAAATCCGTAAATAAATCACCCTATACTTGTGATGTACACTTATGTACTACATACATACATATATACAAATGAGTCACGCACAGGCTGTTCTATTATTTCAATTTTAGTGTACATACGAGTTTTTATTTTTTTGATGTCCCACGAATCCCGCCCAGCGGTAATGTTATTTTTCACAGCTATTGCCAAGGAGCGAGCAAGAAGAAAAATGACCAAGCTGCTGGACCGGTAAAGAAGTGGAGCGTGGGCAGGGGGCGTGGCATATGCGCACGTCACATCAAGCGAGAAAATGAAATTAAGGCGACGACAACGACGACAAATCCCTTTAAATAAATCCTGACCGCGCGTAGCAGTAAAAATTCAAGCTGGGAGGAATGAGTTAAAAATAAAGAAAAATTAAATTATGCTCATATACAAGGACGTAGGCAATGACCTCTTGCCCCCACGCTTGTAGGAGCGGTGTTGCATCATCAGATTTATTTTTAAATTTTTATGTACATATTTGATTTCTAAAAACTCTTCTTTTGCTGCTTGAACGCAAGAATCTCAGAGACCATAAGAGCTAGAGACTCCAAACTTGGTATGTGGATAAGACCACTATACCGTATAGCTGCTATAAGAATGATCAGTCGAAAATCATGTTTTAATACGAAAAACGTTTATGTTGTTTGAGAAATCTCAACCAAACTGACAGACTATACATATGACCAAATTAACATCCTGACCAAATTTGGTTGAAATCGGACCACTGAAACATATAACTGCCAGACTAACGATCATTCATTAGACGAAAAACGTTCATGTTGTTTGAGATATCTTAACCAAACTAACAGAATATGCATCTGGGACCTGACCATCCTGACCAAATTTGGTTGAAATCGGACCACTATACATCGAACATTAAGATTTAGCATGGAATCTCTTTGTTGTTTTTGGAGATATCTAAAACAAGCTCACAGATTGGGAATTTTCTATTGTCTTTTACATTGTCCGAATTTGGTTTAAATCGTTTCACTAGATCATATAGATGTAATACAAACAATTAGTCGAAAATATGCACCACCATCAAACTTTTGGCGTGCCTAAGGGCAAATACGTATTGGGCTATCGCAGTACCAGGGCGCAGGGTATCCTACAGTCGAGCACACTGGACAGCTCAACTGTAGGATACCCTGTGCCCTGGCACTGCGATAGCCCAATACGTATTTGGCCGCACCTTCCCGCGAGTGAAGCGAGCCTTGGGTATGCGAGTGAAGCGAGCAGGACGTGGAGCCCCCTTGTTTGGGTAACAAACCTTAATGTCGGTAAGACTCTAACCTAAAGTGATTGTAATTTTAGTATATTTAAATTTGTTAGTAAATAGTTTGGAACATATTTTAAAAAACAATTAAAGTGTTTTTAAGTATTTAACAAAACTGATTATTTTTGTGAACAAACACTGCGCAATTTTATTTCTGATATTTCTCAACACTGAAAATAAGCCGCACTGTCTGATTTGCTCAGAACATTTTCAGCACTATTTTGCTGAAATTCGTCAGGCAATTCGCAGGAAGTGTAAAGGAAATTTAAGAGAAATTCGATCAAGTCTTGCGAATTGAAGTTCGTAAGAAACAAGTGAAACCCGGAAAAGGCCTGGGTAATTCTCTGTTCTATGCCGAAACTCTTAAAAAAAAAAAAAAAACCTTAGAAAGAGGGCGATTTTAGATGAATTTAGGTGAACAAATTTTTAGGGGGTCTCCACTACTTTTTTTTTAATGAATTTTGAAATTTTTATAAAAAATTAACTTTTGCAAGGTTGTTTTGTGTTTTGCATGGTTGCTTTTCAATAACATGAAGCGTTTACCAAAACTACATTTACTGTCGCATGTCAATTTTGGCATTTCCCAACACTTTTTATAACGGGATCCGTACAAAAATTTTATTCGCCAAAAATTGTGGAATAATGTCGTGCACTATATTGGATACTTGACGAAATTCCACTTTTTAAAAACTTACAAAAGCCATAAAGAAAGGATACACGAGCTTTTTATGGCCATTGACAAGCTGTATGATCCGAATAGAGCAGCTGTTATAAATGTAGACGCTCATGGTGCCGTGGTTAGTCGTATGAGATTAGCGCGCCGCAGGCGAAAATTTAAAAAAAAACAATCGCGCGGGCGAAATTTTCGAAAATTTCCCCACTTTTCGGATATATATATTAATATGTTAAGTCTCTAGAAATGTTATTAATTATAAATCTTTACATCTTCACCACCCTTTAGGATGATGTTGATGACGATGATGATAACAATTACTGAGGATGCCAGCAATGTTATTATAATTGATGACGACCCTTGTTTTTTGACCTGACCTTTCTCTTGACCCAATTTTATTGAGGATGCCTTAGGACAAAATCGGTACTTTTCAGGACCACCAAAAATTTCCTAAAAGAGATTTTCTTATTTTCTTTATCTTATTTGCTTATTCACGTTTTTGACATGATTCCGTTATTAAAAGTGTTGGAAAACGCAAAAGTTCACATGCTAGAGAAAAATTTAGTATTGATAAACGTTTCATATAAGTGACATCATGCTCAAAACAATCTAGCAAAAGTTAATTTTTTATTAAAATTTCAAAATTCAATAAAAAAAAAACTAGTGGAGACCCCCTAAAAATTTGTTCACCTAAATTCATCTAAAATCGCCCTCTTTCTAAGGTTTTTTTTTTTTTTTTAAGAGTTTCGGCATAGAACAGAGAATTACCAAGGCCTGTATAAAAGAAATGCAATAAGCACTTTTGATAAGTTGACTTAAAATGATCGGTCCTTTTTTCAGTGTAAACGACTTTCGCTACAGCTTTTTGCCTATCGATCTCAGACCCGTTTTCTCAGAGTATAATTGAGGTGTAAAACGTATAGAAATTAATGTAAAATTAAAAAAAAATATCTCTAAGGTAAAACTTATATATGACTTGAAAACTCGGTCCTCAGTATGAAGGGTATTACGGTCGCCGGCTAAAGATTTATGAAATGTCTGGCAACGCCGTAAAGCCGCTCAAAATTAGAAAGCAGTTATTGATAAATTTGTCAGAACTCAACCAAATTCATTTCAGTTGCTCGCTTTTGATTCAGCAAAACTGTATAACGTGTAAGTTTGGCATCGGTTGTATTTTCCAGGCTGCTGTGAAATTAATTGTATTCCAAAAATTTATCGCCATTAGCGATCATCGGAAGCTCTGCTAAAATGCCACGACATGTGCGACAGAAGAAACGCGCGGAGCGTCGCGTTCAGGCAGCTGCCTCGGCAGCCACAGCTGCTGCCGCTGATGAGGCGGCGCAGGAGTTGGTGAAGGGGAGCAAGCTGGACAGCGAGATGGATGAGAATGCCATGGGCGATGGTGAACTCAACAAATGTAATAACAATGGCAATGGCAATGGCAATGGCAATGACAACAGCAACAACATAATTAACGAAGGCCTCACCAGTAATAATAATAACAATATTCATTTGGGTAACGCCAGCTCGAGCAACAGCAACAGCAGCAGCAGCAGCATCAACGTCGGCATCGGCATCGGCGTCGGCATCGGCGTCGGCATCGGCGTCGGCGTCAAGAAACCCAAAGCATCGCGGGCAGATCCCATTCTGGCCTCCCTGAGCAAGAACGCGGTGCGGATGAGCGATGTCCAGTTGCTGCACGGGCCGCATTGGTTAAATGATGCGATACTCAACTTTTATTTCGCGTATCTGGAGGAGGTCAAATACAAATCAAATATGGACTTTCTGTTTGTGACGCCAGAGCTATCGCAATGCATGCTCTATATGGATGATAAGGAGCTGCACTCGCTGCTTGTCACACAGCACAAGGCCATTCGCAAACCATTCATATTCATGGCAATGAATGACACCCACTCGCGTGATCGGGGCGGTGCCCACTGGACTTTGTTGGTCGCCTCGCGGCCAGACAAAAGCTTCTTTCATTTCGACTCGTATGGTGGCAGCAACACGGACAGCTCAATGGAGCTGGTGAACAACGTTAAGGACGTGCTGGACATGCGGCATGCTCGCTTCCGCAGCATGCGCTGCCTCCAGCAGAGCAACGACTACGACTGCGGCATTCATGTCATCTGCATGGCCGATCAGTTGACCGACTACGTGAATCGGTATGACAGTGTCGATGGTGTCCAACCGTTGCATCAGGATGTGATCAAGGCCAAGCGGAATCAGCTTATCAAGCTTGTCGCATCGCTGGGTCAACATATTAAATATTAGTCATCAGTGATACAACCAATCCAAGATAACACCGCATTCACTACCCTAACAACAACTACAGCAGCAACAATTAACAAAATGAAATTGCACACGCCAACAGCAATGAAAACGCATTTTCCTCAGATTAGCGATGGATCTGGCTCCCACTGTGCTGTTATATATACACTCCTCTTTGCCTTGCTTCCCTCCCATCCCATCATTCCAACTACCTTCCTGTGGAAAATACGTTTTCACACACACACACACACACACACACACACACACACACACACACACACATACATATATATATATATATATATATATATATGAATATACACATTCACATCCACACATTGCAATATCAACACCGTTGACGGGTTTTTATTGGTGCTGTAACTAGAAATTCATTTCATGATCTTAACGTAGACATTAAATGTATTCATATGTTCAAAGACACATCTCTCATTGCGCTAACAGCCGCTCAGGGCTGAATGACAGTCGTATACTATAAAATACAAGGTTAGCTCAAAGTTCAATACCAAATAACTAAATAACTCCTAGCCTGACCTCACCCCAGTTCACAGTTCTTTCGCTCCTGCTTTGGGTCATTGAACAAATAGGAGCACGGTAAATACTCGTACTTCTCGATGTGCTCGCACGTGCTGCCACAAATCTTTTGTTTGGTATTTGGTAAGATGCTCCTCCTTAAAGTGTAAACTCAATTTACGTTATCGAATTTTTTCCAGGGCACTTTATGTGTAATCAGGTTCACAAAGTGTTCTCGACACACACTTCCTTCCACAGTCTCGGGTTTTTAGTTTTGTTCGGGTCGAACGCCATTTGACAATCTGGTACTTGGATAATATCCAAGTGCTCCAATGTCTTACTCTATATCAATAACTAACTCTCCTACTAAAATACATATTTGCCTAATTGGCTATTTAAGAAATGCAGACGGTGTATGAAAAGCTTAAGAATATATATATGTAATGTGTATATAAATATATAGTCCCAACCGCAGTAATAGTGACATTTATATCGTTTTCAATTGAATTTATCTCCAACTCCAAATAACATATCCGTGAATAAGGTTACGATTACTTTAGGCGAAACCATATATATTTATATAAACTGTCATCTGTTTGTCCGTTTTTCTGTATGAACATCTCAATTTCAGACACTATACATTTTAGATACATTTGTAGCAAACATTTCTAGGCTTACGAATTCCGGAATAAGTCCAATACGCCAGGAAGCCATCTGAACGCTTCGATACAAACAAATATTCTGACTTTCATTACATTTTGGAAAGACGAATAAAAATTGAAAATGTTCTAGGAACTGCAAATAATGAAATTATGCATAGATCATTCTTTTAGAGTTACTTTAAGAAAACGAAAAATATTACTATACTCCTCTTTAAGGATAATCCGCCATTTTTACAATGATTTACAAATTAACAATTTTCATTGATCCCAAAATATTGATAACAACTCACCCAATAATTACAATATTTGAGCAAAAAAATAAAGCTCATACATATATTAATGGTTATTCCTTGAGTATTATTTTTTGATTACTTTGGAAATAAAAATAAAGCTCGATTTGTTATTCTGACTCTTTCATAAAGTTTTCAAAATAAAAAATGGATTATAGAGTTTCGTCTTGGGAATACATAAATGTAAATAAAATAGGAAATACCACGTAGGGTATTTCAAGATTCGGCTTGAAAGATGATGCAACTTTCAATTTCGAATGCGACGACTTCTGGTAGATTTTTGTTCTTAAATTGTGTATTGCGTGCATTATTTGCCCCGTTGGCTATTACGAAGGGAGCGAGGGAAGGAAGAAAAGTTGGGTGGCGGGTGAAGAGGGGGGGGGGGGGCTTCGAGTGTTGTTTTATTATTTGACTTGTGGTTTCTTTCACTCGTTGCCGATTTTTATTATGTTTATTTTGCTCTTTATAGATGACTCGTCTGTGTCAGTGGCTACTCAATGCGTGCCACACACACACACACACACACACGCACACACACATACGCACACACACATACGTGTGTCCGGGAGTCTTAAGTGCACTCCAGGACATACGCAGCTCTGAGAAATGTATTTCCTGTATCTGTGGATAAGTCATTATTCGATATTCGTCTCTGCTTACTGGAAACTCGTTACCGTGTTTTTTTGTTATTTCAATCTATGTATTTTAAACAATTTTTTTTTTTAATGCAAATCGGTTGTCCAACGAATATTTCGGATTGATGAACTGAGGTTTCGTAGTTTTGGTTTGGTTATAATTTCACTTACGGTTACCAATCCGAGTCGGTTAAATTAACAACAAGGAATGTAATCCGTTGATAACTTTGAGGCCACAGGCTGTGGTACAAAGCGCTCTCATGCTGTGGCCGTAATCGCAGTGAGACCTCCGAAATCGCACCCCAAGCACTTGGCTTGGCTTTGTCTGGCTTTCTGGCTAATGGCGCATGAGTCAAGAGTACACATACATGCATGCACATATATACCGACCAACACGTCCTGAAAAGGACGACAGCTCACTTCGCATATACAAACTTTTCGCTACCAACATTTTTGAGCTAAAATCAGAGTCTCATGTGCCTCACCCCTCTTATGTGACTTTCTCTCCGCATGTGTAAAGTGATTAAAAATAAATGACATTTTCTTAAAATACTAAGCCAGAAGTCCCCTTTGAAGATCATGGTGGTCTTCTTCGCATTCTATTAGCAAGAGTTGCTGGGGAATCCCATAAGGCATTGGACAAATCAATCAATCAATTTCGTTGGAAACATCTACTGGCAACATCTGGCGAGGCAACCTGGCAGGCAAGGTGACAGTATCTGGAAAACTGAAAACCGTATGCCAAGTGGCGTCTCACCTGACTCTCAAATTACATCGACCTGAGTCTGAGTCGGAGTCGGAGTCGGAGTCGGAGTCGGAGTCTCTTGTTTACTTGTATGTGTACGTCAGTGATGCCAGCTACTCGCGGCATAAAAATATCAGGACAGGCCAAACTGAATTGAACGGCAAACGAATCACAAAAGATTTACATAAAGCAATTTTCTTAAAAGCAGGGTATCAATCCGAAAAGATTATCGGTTTCATTTACGTTTTTTTTTTTAAATGTTTCGGCTTCGAAATACCGGTATGAAAAAAAATTAATTCAAATGTTAAAGACATATAAATTTGCAAAAATAATATTCAAAAATTCAAATCTTTTTATTGAGGTCAATATACAAATTAGAAATAAAAATCCAATTTATTTTTGAAAATCAGGAGTATACTTTAATAACACAATTACATTGTATTCTTGACTGATCCGAAATTAACCGTTAAGCATGAATCGGTTTCTTAACGATTATTTCTGTTGGTTTTAGGACTTCGGTATAATAAAAAGGTTTTGTGTCGACCGGTTAATACCAATTAACGGTTACGGTTATGGTTACGTGTTTAATCCCGGCATAAAAACAATTTTTAAATATATCAAATGTGTAGGGATCTTATCAAAATAGGTATTATACTTATACAGTGCTCGTCAAACGGGATAGATTTTCCGATAGAGGGAGATCTTTAATGAACGGAATTTTCGGAAAGCGCTAAATCAGCATCACTGGTGTATGTGTGTGTGTGTGTGTGTGTGTGTGTGTGTGTGTGCGTGGTGTGCACGGCTCGGAAAACTGATAGCAGCTGAAGCAATGACAACTTCGCTGGATTGCCTTGATGTGACCGAGGACAGAATGAAAGCATAGTTGACTGTGGCCCAATACACTGAACAAAATGTACAGGCATATTCGTTGGCGGCGTTAGGGTGGTTAAATTATTCGTGTTTCTGTACTTTCAGTGTACTCGAGTATTCAAGCATTTTGGCACAGAGAATGATGCAGAAGCAGAAAAACAGATGCGCACAGAAAGAAGTGGAATATGGGCAGAAAAAACAGTTACAGCAGCAACTGCAGATTCGTGAGATACTTCGTTCTTTTGAGATACTTTAATGCCTTGCAAAGAGATATAGTAGAATATTAATTACTTACAGTGTGATAATTTCAAATTTATTCGCCAACTTAACTCAAATTACGGTAGATCATTTTTAAATTTATCTTTGAAGACTATATGCATTTTGTATACTGATCAATTACGAGCTCAACTAACGTACAGTGCAGTTTTGTGACACCTTTTAGGATTCCACTTACTTTCCTGCGAAAAAAATAAATAATAGTAAATAAATAAAGTAAAAGAAGGAAAAGAAGAAGAATTCTTGATTTAAATTTGATTAATTTGTTTTTGGGTAAATTAGGCCGATGAGTTTTCGAAATAAATAATAATTGGCAAACAAATAAAAAGGAACGAAATTTTATGTAGTGAAAACTTTATATTTTTGATATAAAAATCAAAATAAGTTTCTGCTTTCTTTTCAAGTGATAAAGTATGATACGAATTTGAACTTTAAAATAATTATACTCGTATTTAATTTATTACGAAAAAAGAGCTTAAAATTGCAAAGCCAATTATACATAATTTGTATAGATAACAGAGAAATTCTTCTTCTTCTTATTAGGTTTCAACTAGAAATACCCACAAACATTTTTATAAAACTTTGGAGATTGAATTCGCAGAGCAAGCTTGAAGTATAACAAATCAATATTTTGAAATATTTAATCTTTTTACTAACCGAAAGTCTTTAACACCCACGCAAATAAATCACGTCCTTTAACAAAACAGCGTTGCGTGATTGTCTTTACTTTGAAAGTTTAACTATTCAAGTGCAGAGTTTAAGATTGAATTGTACTTAAATAAGATCGAGATCTTCGACTAAAGTTATTTCAATCTTAGTGAGAACTCAAGTTTGAAATGTGGCGCTTTAAGTTCGAAATACTTAATGTTTTTCGCTCTGTGCAAGTACAAGGACATTCAGCAATATTGTCATGTTGACTTTAACAAAAATTTATGTTGTTTACTCGGAAATAAGCATACAAAAGGCAAAACGAATGATGGGGAATCCCGGCTACCCCACGATGGATGTGCAAAGCCAGCTTCACGTTGGAATCGACAGCACAGCAGGATATACTTTGCAGTCCGAGCACACAGACACAGACACACACACACACACACACACACACACAGACACACACACACACAGAGACAAATGACACTAATGCCAATGCATTTGCGAGTGCAAATCAAAAGATATATGGGCATTATTCTCACATTCTACATTCACATTGTTCCAAATCCCAATCCCAAACCCAATTCCAATCCCAATCACAAAATCAACGACATCTCGCAAAAGTTAAGCAGGCATACCTGGATGACAAGTTCAGTGACAGAGGGGGTGAGATGTGCTGGGGTATTTAGACGTTAGATGACTTGACGCTTCTAGTGGGTAAGGCTGATTTTCAATTCTGGTATGCAATGCCACAAAGCGCTTATTGAATGATTTACGTGACTGCACACCTCCAATTAGCGGGCGATTTGATCGCTCTTTGGCCTTGTCAGTGCACTATGGGGTATTTGACCAGTTTAAGTGGCATTAATTCAATTTTCACTAGTACGCAAATTTATGAATTTTCAATGCTAACCCATTATATACACATCAAACTGTTTTGTTACATACCAGAAATGTTAACATAACAGTCCAACGTTAAAATATTAGCTGTTAAAGTCCGTTTTTTTTCTTTTGCTATATACACCCTAAGAAGTATTCTGGAAAAGTGGGCGTGTCACCACCCCCGCCATACATTTTATTTTTAATTTTATGCTCACAGCCATCTAAGAGAGCTTACAACTTTCTATATATAAGAACTACGCTTTCTATATAATGATAATAATATATAAAGTCAAAACTTGTTATTTGCAATAGAAATCATAAACAAAATTGTTACCGAAAATATTAAAAATAAAAATAGTATAGCACAAGAAAAAAAACGGCATCAAAATATCTTGCGTAGTTTTTGAGATATTAATTAATGCCACAAATACTGGTCAAATACCCCATAGTGCAGTGGCGCCCAAAACAGCCAAATCACACTGATGCAAACGCAAACGCAAACATAAATACATATACAAACACAACACAGCACAACACAAAACATTTTACATTCAATGTACATAGAAACATCATATGTATTTGGTATAATCGAATATGCCAATTAAAAAGAAATATGAATACAGTGTCTTGGCAGGGTGTTCTGCAATTCAGCTTTATCTAAATAGGATAGCTGCCTAAAAAATGCTTTCAAAAAATTGAAAGGATTAAATGACAAGTCAAGTTGAAGGAAACAACCTTCACTTACGAAACGAATTCTGCAAAAAACTGGTAATCTATTTAAACGCTTTACAGGCGAAACTGAGTCTGAGAACGTCGCAAAAATATGAGAGCCAAGCACCATTGTTGTGTCTCAGCTTGTTTTAATTTTTTTTACTTTCTTTCAATTTCCAGAAACCCAAACAAAGCAAACGAACGAAAATGAAATAAAGTAGAATGAAGAGGGAGGGGAGATGAGAGGAAAACAAGGACATTGGGGCTTGCGAAGAAGGGGATATGGGTAGTGGGTAGAGGGTAGAGGGTAGAGAGTAGTGGGTAGGGGGTAGGAGGTAGGTGGACGACTGACCAGCAACAAATTGCACAGCGGGCAAAACAACGTCAAGCATAATAAAGCAATTTAATGCTCGAACAGCAACAATAACAATAACTGGCTGGTAAAGGGCGTTACACTGGGGGCGTAGCAAAGTTCTGAGACAAGAATGAAGAATGGAAACTCAAAAGCCTTGGGACAATTGATATTGGTTGCTCATGCGTGAACTTCGACACGATTCGTTGTCGGAATGCAGAAAGAATAAGACAAAGTCGCGACGTTACATTTTATACCCTATAGAATGTTTTAAAGTTGTTTACAAAACATTTATAAGGTAATTAAATACCAAGATGAAAGCTTTCTACAAATTGGTAAATTGCAATTCCAGAAGCAGTTTTTAAGATGTCTCCTAGACTATTTCCGAAAGGTTCATCTGTTCATAACCTCTTAGATCGTGGTATACTTTAGTCGACTAGTCTCTATAGTATTCCATGTACATAATCACTCTTTCTTGACTACATATCATCATTACGTGCTGTTCATTTAACTACTATAGCATAAAAAGTATAGTGCTATCAAAATTGACTTAATTTTGACTTAACGGAGTCTCGCTTTGTGTTCCGTGATAATCCAATGATCGAAAAGAATACAACTCTCGAATTTTTACATTTTACGATTACAATCTAATCTTCTAAAAAATACCTCTTTACGAGGTAAAATTCTAGTGACGAAAACATTTCCATGCCCCAAAATTTCTGATATCCAATTTTGTGACGAACGATATTAAATTGAATATATAACTTATTCTTAAAAAAAAAGTTTGGCATTGGGCACTGCGCAAAAAAGGTTATTTTTGTTAGGTAAGAAGGATAGGGACTTTATTGCGCAATGTGCCGAATGCCAAACTTTTTTTTTAAGAATAAGTTATATATTCAATTTAATATCGTTCGTCACAAAATTGGATATCAGAAATTTCAAAATACCTTTTCAACGATATATAGAACATATCTGTAGCTTCTATCGTTTGGATACTAGGGTGGTTTTAAGTTTAGCAAATTTTAGCGATTTCCCGCTAAACTAGCTTTTTTTCGAAAAAGTCGTAGAACAAAAGTTTCTAGTTTTATAATTGGGAATAGATCCTCATTCACACATTTTAGCTATTTCAACGCTTTGATACAAACAAATACACAAACAGACAAACAGACAAACAGACAAACAAACAAACAGACAAACTGAATTTTCATCTCATTTTGAGAAGGCCACTGAAAATTAAAATTTTAATTATCTTTTGAACCACTGAACGGATTTTTATGATTGAGGTGTCATTCGACGCGTATTTTTGATAAGAATCGTAGAAAATTAAAAAAATGTACCGAAGGGCTCCAACGGCCCCATTTGCTGCAATCATCTAAATTTCGCCCCTGAAAGCGGAGTACTTTATAAAACAGAAGGCATTATACGAGTACATGACATAGGGGTCTGGCACTACTTGTTATGCCATGTGCAACAGCTGAAAAGGAGCGGACATTTAACATTTATTTATTTATATCATTTCAAGAAAAGTTGTATACGAAAACGCTTGCTCAATTCTCAGTTTTAAATTTCAAGTCGAAAACATGTTTTACTTTTGTAACGTTTTGTCATCGGATATTTTTTCCCATTTCTTTTAGTCATAAAAGTTGATTATTTTTATCTTGCTTTCTAAAGCGTCCGTCAGAAGAGTACTTTTCAACCGGCACTTTTTGTTAAAAAACCGACGGTATCGTGTGAACACTCAGAATTTAAAAAGCGTCGGTTTTCAACCAATGCTCACCGATGAAAATAGAACACGTCCTATTTCCATCGGTTTTTTGTGTCGGTCAAATGCCTACTTGAATAAAACCTTTTTATAGGAAATGGTTCAGAGTGTGACCAGGCTCTGTGAGAAAAAAAACCGATGGGATTTTGGCTTGAAAACCGATGTGAATTATGTGAATGGCAAATTCACCGTCGCAACGGTAAGAAAGTGTTGGTTAAAAAGTTCTCTTCTGACGGACGCATAAATATACATAGTTCAACTCAATTACTACTCAGATGTAAGAAAAACTTTTCATTTTTTGTCTGTCACATTTTGTCGCACGACTGTCACGTTAGAGGATTGTTATATGGGCTCATTAGTAAAGTTAAATACGAGAATGCTACGCGATATAAACTCATATCAACTCTACTTGGCAACTCTCTTCGGCAGGTGTTTGCAATTTAAATGAATGCCAAAATTCTTGGAACAGGTTGGCCAACTGCACAGAGTTTTCTATAAATATTTGATATTTCTAATATATACATAAGTATGTAGGTAAATACAATATACATATATAGAAGGACTCGTCGGGTCGGGCGATTATTTATTTATACGCTCGATGGCAGGCAACACTTTTTGTGCACTCGGCTCGAACTTCTGGCCTCACGGAAAATGAGCAAGCAATTGGACTGCAGGACGAGTGGACGAAAGGACCAAAAACAAGGATAAATGTCTTGCAGTTGTTAAGACTTCTGTCATTCGCTGTTGGCCCTTTGTTATGGACAACAACAGTTGAAACTGCATTTGGGTTACTTAGAGTTGAGTACCTTTCATCGCAGTAGTGGGAAGAATTAATTTCGTTTCAATTGAATTTCAATTTCAATTGCGGCTGACGGCCAACCCTGTTGTGACCATTGTTAGCCAATCTGTTTCAGCCTCAATTCAATTGCCCAGCCTGGTGGCAATTAAAACAGCCCAAAACACGATCCCTCAAAACAACAACAGTTGTAAGTATGAATGCTCGACTAGGAAATATCCTGTACTGCAGTACAAAGTACTCAAACGCTTACACAAAAAAATCCATGATACAATTCGAGTGAACATTAATATACAGTACAGAGTACAGAATATAATAATAATAATTTATTTGAAATTATTCAGAGACAGTTGGGAAGTCAATTGAAGTTTATAATTTGGTGTTTCCGTTATTCGTTGTGAGAGGCGACTCACAGATTGCGGCGAATCTTAAAGTTAACTATGGGGAGTTTGACTACTTTATGTAAGAGTAATCAACTATTCACAAGTATTCAAATTTAAGCATTTTTAATGCGAGCACGTTATAAAAACATCAAACTGTTACATAACAGTCAGTCACATAACATCAGTGTTAACATAACAGTCAACAAAACCCATTTAAAATGGTATACAGTTTCGGTTTTTTATTTTGATTAACAGTCCAATGTTAAAATAACAGCTGTTAAAGTCAGCTGTTGCGACCGAAGAGCATGTATTTGAGCTTGCACTTTAAAATTAACAGATGTTCAAGAAAATCATTTAAAAAATTAAAGCTTGTAATGTATATTACGTGTTTTGGTTTGTGCTTTGTGTTGCTTAATAATTTGTAATTTTAGCAAAGGGTGTCAATGGATGAAATTTCCACTTATTATTGGTTATTAGTTATTGGGTATATCCATGTTGTAGAGTCATAAATTCTTAATCCAGAAAAGTGGAACTCAAAGTGGACTTTTTTACTACTTTAAATACTTGTATTTTAAAACAGGAAAAAGAAACTAACTTTTTAACGACCAAATTAAACCAAATTTTGTATACCCTACGAGTTACTAATTATACCACAAAAACTGATTAAATGCCCTGAGCAAATCACTCAGCGAGCGCCGTTCTCTTCCCCTCCCACTGAGGGTGTGTGTGTGTGCGCGCGCGTGTGTGTGTGTGTGTGTGTGTGTGTGTGTGCGTGTGTGCGTGTGTGTGTGTGCGTGTGTGCAGCCAAACGTTAACCATGAAGAGACTTTTGCACACGCTGCTCCTATTGCCACCTGCCCCTACGCTTACACCACGCCCAGACGGGAAGGGAGAACACCGAACACGAAATACGGAAGCTATCAACGCCGCTCAGGCACAGGCATCTCGAGTCAGTCATCCGCCGAGCGTTGCCAGCGCTGCTTTGGTGGCCGTTGATGTGCAGCAGACATTTAACTATAATAAACAATATTTCCGTCACATGCTGACAAGCTGAGCTACAGCCACAGCCAGAGCTACAACCTCGACAGCGACCTCCCACTTCTGCTGCCATTGCCATTGCCATTGCCATAGCCACTCCCATTCTCATTCTCATTCTCAAGGCAGCCTCTTCTGTCCTATTGGTAATCCAATACAGTGCCAACTTTTGTGCGTGTCCCGTGCCAAATCACTTTACATAATTCTCTACAGTCTTAGTTGGCCTGCAAGCAAAAAACTTATATATATACACACATACATACATAGTATATAGTGTACACACTCAGAAAAAAGTCCGGTCGAAACGATAGAAAAACGTAGTGAAAAACAACGTGACGTAGTGATAATTCAAGAACAGCTTAAAATTTAACATTAAGTCAAAATATGGTTTCAATAGTTACCAAAAACCTTATTTAGACATTGATAAAACGGGGATTACTATAATTACGTATCCGATTGGCATTAACGTATGTATAAACTTTCAGGGGAGCTAAGAGCTTGTTCGCAGTATTCTATAAGTAATTGCTGCTCAGGTTAGGAACATTTGTTCGCTACTTTAGAGCCGCGTGGGGTTTAACATTTATACCCTTTTATTTGAATTTGGAACGCGTCGTCGCCTTCTTTTCTTTTTAAGCAACTGAAAATGTTTTAACAATTATCGTTAATAACATGTGAACGGCATTCTCGATTTGATGGCAACTCGGCAAGATTAATATGAAGTCAGCTCCCATTTGAATATTCAGTTATCATGTGTCAAGAACACGTGTTCATATTGGTATTTCATAATAAAGAGTAGTCGTTTTGGCAACACAATGAGCACGAATCGCTCGAGAATCACAAACAATTGTGCTTGTTATTTCCCGTTAATTTCTTTTTTTTGAGTGCAGTAATGCTGACATAAGGACATCAGGAGGCTCGGATCAGACCAGGACCTGCAACTTGACCAGGCCACATCTTTGACTCTGTGCACCGAGACTGACAAACTAGTTCACACAGACTGTCTGAATGCTATTTATTATTAGCGCTGGCCTTTGCTTTTATTATTTTATATGACCCTTTGTAATGTTACAGCAGTTCAGTGATGCCAACTAGTCGCCACAAAAACAGGATTAACCGACCCGAACGGGAAGCAGGGATGCGAAAAATAAAAAAGAATAGATTATAGAACAACAAGTTTTTGTTAGTCATGATTTTTAATGTTACTTTGGTCCACGATAGTGACGAAGCATCACGAATAGGCGACTAGAAAAATGTGCAGGAAGAATGGAACATTTGCTGCAGAATTCCAATCAGATCGAGCTATAAGTTAAATTCTTATAAGTTTTTAGTTTATAAAAAATTAATCTCTATTAAGTCCAATAGGACTGTTCTTGTTGGTTACAAATTTTAGACTAATTAAGCTAAGCTAATAAGATCCCTAAGAGAGCTTGGTGAATTGGCAGCGACGCGTCACGACGTTGGCAGCGGCAGCAGCAGCGTTGCGACAATTCTGGAGCACCTGACTTGTTGCCAAATGTTCCGAGAATTTCGGCAATTGGGTTGCGCGTGCGGGAAGTTGTCCAGACGCTGGGCTCAGCGATATTGGGGCTACTGCACCTGACGGCCGGATGTTGTTGCAGTTGCAGTTTAGAGTTTTATAATATTTTCGTTCTTAACTTATATACTGCTCGAAGTGCTGGGACAGTGCAGAAAGCGATTTTTAAATATAAAGGAGTTGAACCTTTTTGAGCAATGTGCGAAGAGTCAAATATCTGTGTTTCCTTTAGACTTTTGGAGGTTGAATATGCTATCGTCACTTAATTTGTACCTCGTGTAGAGGTTTTCTTATCTAATATATGAATACATTATCAATCGAATAGTATATCATTCTAAAATATTTGTCTGTTTTCATTGGTTTCACGAGGGCAGAAATGATTTTTGGTGCCCAAATAGGTACAGTTAGTGAATGCTTAATATTTTTTATCAGCTGAAGTAGATTTAAGTTGACACTTCCAGCTAAAAAGAAAATGCCAAGAGAGAAAAGTAATAAAAGCAATTTAATTCCATTTTGGAGATTTAGCTAGTCTACTATACTAACTCTTTAGGGACGATGGCGCACCTCAATTTGTTTAAACAAGCTGTTCAGTGTGGGCCGATCCATTTCTCTGGGCTCTCAGCTACCAATGTGAGCCTCCGTTTCGGTATTTGTTGGCCTCAATAAAGCGATCAATGACGAAATTTATTGAGAACGAGATCATTAATATCTATCCAGGTAACTTTTGGCCGCAGCCCTGATCCATTTGACACAGAAGATACCATATACTTATTATGTACTATTTACTTATTAATTTGAATATTTTATGTTCTTTCATAATGGAAGTGATTTACGGCATAAGTTTGAGACTTCACACTCGAATTGCGCAGGATACTCGTACAAGCACGAAAATAAAACCGAACTGCCGAGCTAGCAAAATCAAATGAATGTCTTTGGCCAACATTCGGTGAGATGGTCGAGTGGGTGAGAGAGATGAAACGTAGGAGGCGTAGACAGCGCAGCAGATAAAAAGCTAGGCGAAGGCAAATCAAATAAATTACATTAAAAGAAAAATATGTAATAAAATAAAATATGCTCGCCACATATACATGTATATGTACATATGCATATACGTATGCATATACACACACGCACACACAATAAGAAATAGGCAAGGAGCTGGAAGGCCTTGGGAACAAAGCACACAAATGGCCAAGTCAAAAGACAGACAAAACCAATACACACACACACACACACACACACATAAATATATACTCACAGAAGTGTACGCAAATCAAAAGATGTCCCCGAAAATGATAAATTTTCATTCAAACGAAATGATAGTGACATTGTTATGTATTTTCATTTTTTTTAATCCGTTTTATCTCAGATCTATATTTTGATATTATTATTAAAATTCCTAGCATTAAAAGAATAAACTAATTACATACCTTATGTGCTTCTTACTTTTAAATAATTCAACATTTAGTTATAAGATAATATTGAGTTAGGTCTCATATGTGTTAACTGGTCTTAATTGTCTGCCCCTCAATTTATCAGCATGTAAACAGTTCGTAATAAAGAAATAATTTCCAAAATGGACACAACATAAAGGTCAGACTTTGGTCGAGCATTTGGGTCATTCAAAGGACCTCAAATGTAAATTTCAATGATTACATTTTTTAGATTTTGTTAGATCTTAAAGCCCAAAACTAAAAGTTGTCCCACATCGCATTGGCTTTCAGTTGGCTGAGAGACGACCCTGGGCATTAACCTTGGCAGCTCGTTGCCTTTTCTATGATAAGATGGCAAGTTATTGTGCTTCAACGTGCTGTTTTAATGGTCCAACTAATCCAGGCTGAAAAAACCAATAAAAAAATGCAAAACCATTAAGCAATTTTTGCAGAATAAAGCAGAAAAGCCATATACTCGTAAAATAAAAATAAGGAAGCTGCATGCGTAAAACAACGAGCGAATCCCAAAACAAATTTCATAAAACTTTGTTCAATTCGAATATAAAAAAAACAAAAGCAAGAGAGTTTCAGTCGAGAGTGCCCGACTAAGCGATACCCTAGTGGCATATCTATTAAAAATTGTTGTGATTTATTATTGGCAATCAGTATCAGTATATATGTATTTCAAAATGAATAAATTCTGAATGGGCCTGCACCGCCATCTTCTGCCTGTTACATGCTTTGTACAGACTTAATATACACTCGTCCAAGGTATAATAACGACTCAGGACTACAACAGGACTACTGTTCGCTTCAGCGGCGTATTCATTGTTATCCCGACGCGTCGTTTCAATGGTGCTCAATTGAACGGCCATTGTGTGGCTGTTTCTCCCCATCACCATCCCTTTCCCCTCCATCATCCATACGATCCGTCGTATGTCCCGTCCCAGGTTGCCCTGTTGCCCTGTTGCCGTGCCGTAGCTGCTCATAAGTAGGCTATGAAAAGTGAAGCCGCCTCTCATTTGTCCTTGACTTGGTTGGCTGGAGCACCGTTAGACATTCAGCTAAGTCGCATAATCCGGAGATGGCCCCCAAATTGGTGTGCCTATACAAACAGCGGCTACATTTACCTGCATGCCACTTAGCGTCACATATACACACACACCAATACACACACCAACACACACACCAACACACACACCAACACACACACAGATCTCAGTCTCGTAACGGGGCTCAACTACTGGCATTACCGGCAAGTAGCTTAAATCCTTTACGTTATTTCACATGTAACTGCTTCTAAGCTTGCCTAAGAATCAAGTCTACTCGTATCAACCCATTTGGCAGGCTGGCAAAAGGGGCAGCAGGGGAGGCGTGTGGCATGTGAAACGTGGCATGTGGCATGTGGCATGTGGCATGTGCCGGCGTGTTACAATACTGCTGCCCTTACAATTAGAGCTTCGAAATGTAACTCTCGTAAGAGAAAATTGCCCAAAATCGAAGAGAATACATTGAAAACTGCCTGGAAGTCGTCTATTATTATATAACGACTTTATAATACCCTGTATTTGAGCTTGGAACTCTAGTTGTCATGTTAGTAGTACACTTGGCTTTATTATATTCTATTCTATTCTATTCTGTTATATAATATTATATTATATTATATTATATTATATTATATTATATTATATTATATTATATTATATTATATTATATTATATTATATTATATTATATTATATTAACGTATAAGTACTAAAATGTGTAATACAACTACAAATATTTATATTAGTTAGTAAACTATTATTTCATCAAGATGAACAAACATTATTATAATATTAAAACTAATCTTGTTTATTTTTGTCTATTTCTAAAAAAATCTTCAAATGTGTTTTTATAAAGAGTTTAAACGCAAATTGATTTTGCCTTTTTACAAATATGCCTAGCATCCGAATACTAATATATTAAAATTAATTTTAATAAAACAATGCTTTCTCCTATATTCTGTACACTTTATATTATATTTTATTGTTATTTACCTGCAGGGTTTGTTCTGCATTTTTGCTTCTTAGATGTTGCGTTACCAAACGTCCCACAAAACATATGAGCCGTGATTAAATCAAGAGCTTCCAAAATTGGAAGTCCGGAGAGTCGAATTGTGGTGAGCGAGCATGCAAGTAAAGAGAAAATTACCCAACACTGACAAACGGAAACCACAAATTGTAATTCAAATCCGATTGCATCTGCTGCTAGCGGCTTCGTTTCGTGGTCTCATTTTTGACATCTATAATGTAATTAATTGCAAATAATGATACTTTTGATAATGACTGCCAAACTAGTTTGTCAAATCGCCCTCCGACGTTCTGTCCAGTTCTTGTTTAAGGTACAGTCCACCGAGTCTATAACAAACATGAAAGGGTTTTGACTGTGAGTATAGGAGAAAAATGTACTGTCTGTAAAAGTATCTAAACATAGGTATCTAAAACTAAAAGTCAATAAATCATTTCTTCTGCTTGTTATATACATGTGCACAATTAACTTGAATTAAGTTTGAGCAATTCCATAGAAAGGTCAACCGCGGCCAAAAACTTTAAATTGTTCAAAAATTCACATCTCGAGAAATTTCCTTTCATTCATTTATTCAAGATATACGATAGCAGAAATTCACTATGATGAGCATATCGATTCCACATTGAAATAAATTCACTTTTTCTATATTTTTGCCCATTTTCTTAAAAGTTGACTTTAAAAGTGGACCGTTTGTATTATAATGATAGCACTAAGTAAGATAGTAAGATTCTAAAATGAACCATTTAAATACTTTTCGCCTTTTGTCAAAAGAAAATAATGTTTTGGCATTTGTTTCTTTTCACTTTGAATGCGTACGAATGTCGCATTCTACGTTGGAGAATTGCCTATATACTTAGGTACACTTTTCTGACCATTTGCGTATTTAAATTTATTTTTTTGTATTCAAATACATTTTTGACAAACTTCGGGTATGCAGAAGAGTATTTTAACTAACTAAATTAATTAACTAAAGAATTTATTTTGCAGAAACTGGACTGCATTGTATATACATATTTTTTATGGAACATATAATAAAAGCTAAACATTATCTTTTTCGAATAACAAACACTTTTCATTTTAGTGATTATCAATATTATATTTAGCAAGAAATAAGATGCTTTAAAACAAAATGGAAAAATTTGAAGCAAAGGGGAATTTTACATTATGTACTATTAAAATGAGTTTTTATATTTCTTATGCCCATACCTAAAACTATAGTTTTTCTTTTCTTTTTTACTTGCCAGGTACTGAAAGTAACTGTCGTAAAACAAGAGTTCAACTTAAACAAGCGATAAACGCTATACTCAAAACCCCGACTATGCGATACCCATTAAAAAGTTTTAGGCTCTTTGTTTGATCGTAAGGACCAAGCCAATCATTTGAAGCAAAATTGTACTGCGTGGGGCTAATAGAGATCTGAATCTCTTGCTTTTAAAGTTTCTAAGATCAAGTCGCTCAGACAGACAGACGGACGGACAGACAGACATTGCCTATATATACTCAATAGAGTCACAGGATCTTCTTTCTCCCTGTTACACACATTTTAGGGAAAACAATTTATCCTGTCACTTATTTTATGAATTATATGAAGAGTTCACTTTGTATTTAAATTATACCAAATTATTTGTAATTAAAGAACTTTGGCTAACAACTTAAAAACAGGCTCTAATTACATTATTGGCCGCTATTGCAAAGCTGGACTGTCATTGAGCATTAAGCATTTCATTAAGGCGATGATAGCGACCAACGCAGAATTCTCGATTTTCGACAAAGTAATTAATTATACATTTCAAGCAATTATCTCTTCATTTGAATCTTGTTGCAACAGTTGCACAAATATGTGCGTGCGGTGTGTGTGTGTGTGTGTGTGTGTGTGTGTGTGTGTGTGTGTGTGTGTGTGTGTGTGTGTGTGTGTGTGTGTGTGTGTGTGTGTGTGTGTGTGTGTTACCAATGTCTATGTAACGTCAGTGGTAAAATTTACAAGTGTTTGGCCAATGTTAACTAATGGCCAACAGGCTATTAAGGGAACATAGCAATTGCTGTCATTTCTTCTTGGGGCCAAACACTTTTTGATGAATGCTAGAAAGCAGCATTTGTATTTTCTTGCTAATTGGTTTTCCTCTGCGAGTATTTGTCGAGCAGTCCACAACCTTATCACAGCCCAGCGCTCTAATTAGTCGCACAAGTTATCACAAACGTTTACGTGTCTCATCAGTCAGGGAAATGAGAACCGCACAAATGCTCCTGTAACTGAAACGAATGTGGCAAGTGCAACTGCGACTGCAAATGCAACTACAACTGCAACATCAGTACTGAAAGCCAACAACAAACAAGGTAAAGGTAAGGTCAACAGACAGAGGGAAATAAAGGATACCCTGTGAATGAAATCAAGATCTCAGCTAGCTACAGAGCTATCAATAGAAAACACACTAAATAGTACTATCAATAGTGTTACAGTTGTACTTTGATTTATACTCCTAATTTGATATGTTGCAGTGAAATATGGAGGAACACTTCTATATTTTCTTTAATAAACTACTGTAACAAACAATTAAACTTAATATACTACAAAATCGATTATTCAACATTTGTTCATTAGGACAACGCGAAATTTTCTTTTTTTAATATTCTGTAATCTGGACACCAGGCACTAGGAAATAAGTCACATTAGGCGGGAAATATTCCACATGTGACTGGAAATACAGTCAGATTTGGCGGGATAAAGCCAGATTTACCTGGAAAAAGCCAAAAGTAAAAGAGTCCAGATTTGGCATAAAACAACAAAGTTTTTCATACTAAAGGTTTATTTGCATCCGATTCTTCCTATGGCGGCTATTTGATATAGAAATCCGATTTTGGCCACGATGTAGCAAGCAGTCCCAAATAATCTGTGACTTTGTTTGAGTTCAAAAAAGTTTTTCATTCCAAGCAATTTATTGAACTTAGAACCCGAACTTCACCCATTTACAGGTCGGATTACGCAAAACGCCGTGTTATTGCAGGATAAATTTATCTCAGTTATGTTGTGTGAAAATTTCAGCTTTCTAGATTTAAGCGTTTGGCCTACACAACGATTTTGTTTCAGTCAGTCAGGACAATGAGTTTTATATATATGTATAGATATCATATAAATATGTATCTAAAATACTGAGTATAAACAGACAATTGAATAAGAGGCGGGAACTGAAAACGAGGAATTTGTATTTGATTGCGTAGTTTTTTTTCTTTTGAAAAAACACACAGAATCTCACACTCCAACACACACATATACATACATACAAAAAGTGTTCTTTCGCTTTAATTAGCTCTTCCAATTGGAGAGTTTTTTTCCCTTGGCTTCTTTTGAGGGGCAGATTCAGTGATGAGACATTTCGCAAAGCTACGAGTATTCGTATTCAAGCCCTCGTTGGCTGATTACACACACACTCTTTTGCCTTATTTGATTCTTTATATGCTGCAATACAAATGACGGAAAAACGGAAGCCAGAGGTTCTTAAAAATATTTAATTTGTGACAACAGTGACAACACAGCTGCTGAGGGGTAGGGGTCAAGGGGCGACACAAACACTAAATAAATAATTCAATCAGAATCAGAGGCACTACTGCTACAGTACTCCTTCCAATGGACCAAAATTTTGTTAATGATATCGTAAATGATGCTTTTGCGGAATACTATAAGCAAGTTAATCGTCTGTCGCTCAGTTTGTGGTAGCAAAAATTTCAAACGTGACAGCTCGAAAAAGTATCGTTTTCTGGACTTTTATGATATATTTTGCGGATCGAAGATGTCCAAATCTCTCGCTTGCGTTGCAACACTTTGTTAACTCTAGTTAAACGGAACCTCTGCGTTCTCTCGTATACGATCCGTTTTCGGCCCATTTTCCGGTTTGACAACGCATGTTTAGCGAAAGCTCGATCGTCGCGTGTTGTTTGACCGCATCTTGTCTGTTTGTAAGCCAGCTCACGAGCGTCTGGCGAGACTCTCGCTGGTCCACTGGGTTTGGCATGTAGTTCACGTTCAAGCCAGTCGGACTGAGTGTTACTTATGCCTGTGTGTGTATTTGGTTTGATACACAGCCAGATGAATATATGTATGTATCTACTTAAGTGAGACAGAGCCAAGGCCTGTAAACAAATTGAGCGTGCGTGCGTGCGTGTGCGTGTGTGACAGTGTGTGTTTGTATGTTTGCAAGCATTGGTGGGCATTAAATGCACAACAGACATCAACACAAAAAACCTTTCAAAAATCGAGTAACATTCGTTTGGCGCACACATTTCAATTTCCGCTTCATTTACGCTTTTTTCCTCTTCACTGTGCTTTCAACATATTTTCACTCAACTATTGACACACTCACACACACACACACACACACACACACACACACACACACACACACACACACACACAAAGAGCAATACCAATACCAATACCAACAATGAACCCTCTCAAATGTGTGAATGAATGTCGGCTGTTCATTAAATTTTAAGAGGCGTCAGAGAGATTTTCACATTGCATTCAAGTGTCACAGCATGCAGCTTTTGATGAACAGCGTCCAATCGAATAATTGAGGTTAAGGTTGCTTAAGAAATTATATTAAATAATCTTATTACACATAAACTTTATACACAGCATGTTTATAAACATCGATTTTGAATTATGTGAACAATTTAGTTTTCAATATAATGCAAAATGTTTTTTCCAAATTAAGTGACATTTTAGAAATCATAGCATTCAAAGATCCTCCAATTAAAATGCATGTAAAAACCAATTTAAGCTGAATATTAAATGTGTGTTTTGATTTGAGACCTCTAAATTTTTTCGAAGCTTTCAAAAAAGTCATACGAATTTAAATTTTTAGAAAATTCAAAGTTTTTACAATGCAGCTGAGTCTTGATCGTTCTAATGATAACTATTGCCTTGAATTCAGCTATCTTTTTACGGTTTTCTTTTATATATTCACTGTGAGTTTTTGTTGATTCTTCGCCTGTTGCACTTCAGGTCTGTATGAATACACTCAAAACGACATATGAAAATCTTGATCGAATATGAATGGGAGAGAAGTGGAAATGGTACTGAGTTCATTGGTTTTTTTATAAATGGTATAAAGTTAATAAATTATACTATATAAGTTAGCATTTGCCTATTTTGACTCTAACCCCATTAGGTCAACAAAATGTTTTCCTTTTTATAATGCAAAGTGCAAGACCAAATGATGATTTTAAGAAATCGTGCGTCCATTTGTCGCATATTCTTGAGTACCCACAGCATTTACAAAATCAATAATTAGTAAAACTTCTTTAGACCATTTTGAAAAAACAAAACTGCTCGCTTCGCTGGGTTGCTACAGTCCAACAATATAATATATTTAATATAATTATGCAAAAATACTTTTCGCCTAAATGTATTGAATTTACATTAATAAAATTATAAAAGAAAAAGTTAATCAACGAAGAATCAAAATTAAAGCGAGACAGCTAATTTCTAAAACAAACTTGATCAGCTTGCAATATAGACGAACCTATGTACATACCAAGTTTGGAGTCTCTAGCTCTTATAGTCTCTGAGATCTAGGTGTTCATACAAACAGACGGACTCAGCTGTTGTTTCTGATCAGGTATATGTGTCCTTAATAGAGACTGCCACGCCTCCTTTTGCCTGTTACGCACATTTTTTTTGCGACAAAGATAATACGGGGTCTAAAAAGACCCAAACTTTGCTGCTCCCTCTCGAACCACCCAAGCCTTTTTAGCAAATACAATACAATAAGATTAAGACTAAATCACACAAATAATACACTTGCAGTCTCCATCCTTGCGAGTAGTCGTGGGAAAAGTTTAATCGAAGCAAAAACACAGCTCCGCAAATTCAAGCTTCGCTTTTGCACCTGTGTTCATTCGAAATCATCTCATAAGCATGACAAACATTTCGAACTCAATTTTCTCAAATTTCGATACATGCAGTCCACTCATTCAGCATTGATCAGTTGCACTCAACTGGACTCAATTGGACTCAATTGGACTCAAATTTTGAGTGAACGCCTCTAGTATTATGAAAATGTTGAGTAAAAAAATACAGTATAGCTTAAGGGGCAGCAGAAAAAATAATCAGGCCTATTCCGGTTTTCAATTTCGGCAAGATTTTATGCATGGATTTAACTTGATATTTAGCTAGTGAGTTTGAATTCGAATGGGATAATCAAAGTGAAAACAAAATATTTATTAAATACTCCAATGTTTTAGGAGCAATGTTGCATCATAAGATACATCTAAAATTACTTATTTGAATTTGTAAATTATTTTTAAACTAAATTATAATCCAATATCCGTAAGCATTTGTGAAAGTGAATGGGAAATTTAGTACGGCTGCCCTTGTATGTGAATAAATTAGTAAATAATTTTGTACTTATTCGAAGCAAACATTTAAGTGTTTTCAAGTATTGCGTGAAATAAAGAATGCAATTCATTAATTTTTAAATGCAAGTTTGGACATTGTTCTGTTCAACTTAAGGCAAACCACGCAGTCTATGTTTGTAAACAATCACTATATACCAATTGACAACTCTGCAAACATATCTTTCTCAACTGTGAAAATATGCCAACATTTTTAAAGGAGCATACGAAGCTTCAAAATCAATACCAATGCTTGCAAAAACATTTTGATTTGAGTGGATGAATTAATATTTAATTAACTTATAATTAATTCTTTTGACACTAAAGTCTGATTGTCTCAAAACATTTGCCAGAACTACTGCAGCATGTGCATATATCGAGTAAACACTGTAGCACACACACTTTGTTGCAGTGTTTACGTAAGAAACAGTAACAGTGACCCAAAACTCTATTCAAGTGCAATTGTAATGCGATCCTCCCATTACTACATTTGTACATACATATGTATGTGCAGCTCACCAACGCACTATGGGGTATTTCACTGGAATGTGTGGCATAAATTCGTATTTCACAAGTATGCAAATTTATGAATTTTCAATGCTAACCTATCATAATCACATCAATCTGTTTTGTTACGTACTAGAAATGTTAACATAACAGCCAAATGTTAAGATAAAGCCGTTAAAGTCAGCTGTTGCAACCGAAGACCTCGTGCTTTCATTAAGTGCAAATTTGAAGTGCATTTCAAATTGAAACACAGAAAAGAAAAAGTCAAATTTGCAATGGATGTTACTACGTGTTTCTGCTTATTTGTGGTATCAATGTCTGATTTTGGAGAGGAACGTTGAACTTTGCAAATAGTTTCAAAATCTATATCCATGAGGTAGAGTCATTAATTCTCTATTCAGAACAGTTAGTCTCAAGGTGCACTTTTTGCTCTTTTTGAGAAAATTAATTTTTTAGGAGCGTGTCAACTCCCCTGCCCCCAATTTTTTTTTTAATTTTATGCTTTATATAAGAGGGCTTACAACTTTCAAAATCTAACAACTTAACTATATTCATAATGCTTATAGTATATAAGGTCAAAACTTGTTATTTGAAAAAGAAATCATAAACTTACTGGATACCGTTAAAAATTAAAACAAAATTGGTTGCGGGGCTGTGACACGCCCACTTTTCCAGAATACTTCTAAGGGTGTATACAAATATAACACAAGAAAAAAACCGCATCAAAATATCTTGCGTACTTGACGAGTTATAAATATATGCCACATATACCAGTGAAATATCCCATAATGCAGCGTTCTCATGCCCAAAGCCAGGCAAATGCCACCTCTCTCTCTCTCTCTCTCTCTCTCTCTCTCTCTCTCTCTCTCTCTCTCTCTCTCTCTCTCTCTCTCTCTCACACGAGTGCATAAGTAAATATGTACATATAACAGCATATAAGGCGTCACCTTAACAACTTAACATGGCGACCGTGACATGGTTCCTGGGGGACCCAGGACAGTTCCAGTAACATCGAGTATCCAGTATCAACAACGAGAAAAATACAAGACGACATTCTCAGGGAACAGGAGAATCCAGGACAAAGACATAAGACTGAGTGAGTAGTGTGATTTGTGAAAGAAATTCGTTGCCCAGTAGTGTTTAAAAAAAAGATTCTTTATAAAATGACGAAAACCAGACGCGAAATTGCTAAGCTGAAAGAACTGCTAAATGCTGAAAATCCACCAAGTTCCTAACTTACAGCTAATAAGCTACAAAAAAAGATCGACCATTTAGAGTTATTCGTCAACACAAGACGGGCGCACAAGAAATCACAACACGCTAACTTACCATCTTACATAGAGAAATTTGAAAATATTACTAAGCCACCCCAAAAAAAAACGATCCCAATATAGAGGAAATCGTGCACAGCCGACTGCGAGGGACCACTATATAGTGCGTTCTGCCATAGCACCTGCGGCAGCAACTAAGTGCGAGAGGCGCAGGGTTAAAGTGCGAGAGGCATAGGTCCAACACTTCTGCCCACCCACAGGGTGTATTAGGCTCGTGTGTTTTAGACACGCAAACTTAGCCATTAAGGCAATAATAATCGAAATAATATGCAAATACAATACTTCAAAAATTAAGCTTACGAAAATATTGTACATTTCCAACAAAATTCAAAAGTGTTGTAAATAAGAATCTATTCTTTCTGTCTATCTTTCTTCGGGAAACCAAGTAACAACTGAACATGGTTGTATTGTTGTTGTAGCTTCTGTTCCTCTATATTGGTCTAGTCCCCTAATAGTGTTTCGATATCCGTTGTTTTGGTAATTACCTCTGCCACGATATAATTATATCGGATACCTCTCTTTTATATCGAATTTGTCAGTTGTTGATAATACAAGACAGAATTCTGTACAGCTGCTAACAAATTTGGATATGACATCATTCATAGTGCTAAATGTGCCTGACTGCTGACTGATAAGTTTGACATTAACCGTTGCGCAGTTCTGAGTCATGGCTTTAACAGATAGTGTTGTGCTGTATTTATTGGCCAGATCGGGGGCAAGTCCATCATTGATATAAGCTCCATCCAGAGACTCTGTCAACTTTGCCACCTCTTTTGTTGAGGACTAAGCAGCTTAGCTGTAATTACTTCAACAGATTCGCCTATCATTGTACTCGACAGTTTTGTAATGATAGCAGCAATAGTCTACTCATTAACTATCTCCAGACAAAAGGTAGAGACATGACAAATATTTTGGTCGTCCTAATTGGTCTAGGATTTCTTCGACTCTTGACAGTGGGTACTTTTCAGCTAAAAGTTGTTTTATTTATCTGGCGATAATCAACTACTAAACGGCTTTTTTCTCCTTCGAGCTTGAAAGATTTCTTGGGTACCAGAAATAGATGGTTCAACTATACCATCTTTTATTAATTTTTCGACCTGTCTGTTGGTTTCTGACTTATATAAATTTTTTTTTATTTAATATTTTTTTATGTTATTATTATTATTGCCTTAAGAGCTAAGTTCGCGTGTCTAAACACACGAGCCTAATACACCCTGGGGGGGGGTTGGGGGCAGAAGTGTTTGACGGTGCACATATTTTACCTATTGATTGTACGGCTTCATGGTCCGTACGCTACTGTGCTGCTTAAAGCTCAGTTTCACAATCATCGGGTGACTTGAGCTTTTGTCAAGTCACTCCCTCGCAGAGCTGGCTTCTTGTTTGCAGGTGTATCTGCAGTACACGCTGATGAGCGTAATAATACAACACCAGTCAAATGTTGTTAGTAATAGCCTAGAAAGCCTCAAGATCCTTTAGGTTCTTGGAGTAGCGCTATTGCTGCTCCTCAGTATTTTGTAGTTTCATTAGATCCTTTAAGTGTCGTCTTTGTTGAAGTAGTTTTATGCGCCTGCAACGCTTTGCTCAATAGGAGCAGTATCTTCTGGTCTTTTGGTCTCCAGTTTACAGCTGCTGGTCATCGCATAGGTCAATATTAGAAACCAGGTTAAGTTTAGTTTCATTTGATATTTGTGCACTTTTATTAAGGCACTTATCTAACTCAATACGTTGTTGTTTATCAAAGGTACATATGTATTTCTTTTCATTCCATTCAACATGTGGTAAATGTAAATAGTTTCATTAAACTCTATACACAATTTTCTGATATTCAAAATTTGATTTGATTTATATTTGTAATTAAACTTGAATTCTGTAAACATTTTATATTAATATTTTATTTAAATCGAACTTAAATTTCTGATATTCAAAATTTGATTTGATTTATATTTGTAATTAAACTTGAATTTTGTAAACATTTTATATTAATATTTTATTTAAATCGAACTTAAATTTCTGATATTCAAAATTTGATTTGATTTATATTTGTAATTAAACTTGAATTTTGTAAACATTTTATATTAATATTTTATTTAAATCGAACTTAAATTGTATATAGTTCATTTGCGCTGCTTATATACTTTTACTTCAGAGATTTAAAGTTTGCACATAATAACACGACAGTTATTATCAGTAAGATTGTCATCACTTTCAATACGGACTGGGATACCTCGACAGTATTTATTTGCGGTTGAATCCGCTACTTTTGACTAGTAGTCCAACATAATGGATAACCCGTTACCTATAATTATTGGGAGATCCGTTTTGGAAATAAAAAATGTGTAATCTTATATTAAAAATCAAAAACAATAAGAACAAATATAAAACATACTTAAGATAAATTCAATTACAAACTATATATATATATATATAATTAACACAACAACAAAAAACTATAAAAAAATATATATATTGTATGTTGCTTAGCTTAATAAAAAATTATGAATGTTATAAAACTAAATAGTAATAATATTAATGTAGAATAACTCCATTATTGGTAATGACGTTATTCTTTTAGGGGAAGATGTAGCATGTGCATATATCGAGTAAACACTGTAACACACACACTTAGTTACAATGTTTACATAAGACCCAAAACACTCTTCAAGTGCAATTGTAATACGATCCTCCACTTATGTGAGAGTGTATGTGTAAGTTTAGGGCATGGTAAAAACAAATTTTATACGCAACTGCATGTTTTGAGAACGATAAGATGAGAATGATTCGGTCATGTGTTTAGTAAACGGTGCATGATTTTTTCCGATTCTTTTTCATGAGTATACGGATGAATTTATAATACGCATTGATGTTTACCAGTGCTTTTTTTGCTTGAGATGTTTACCGATGTCTGATTATCTCTTTCGAAGATAAAGATAGGGTTTCCAATAAAATTTCGAACACGTTTTTTTTCGAATTTATGGCGGCAAACTTTGACTTCCCCCTATTTGACTTGATGAGATTTTATTACATGGTGTAAATTATAGCAGCCGATACATGAACCAGGCGAATTGGTGGGTCAGAAAATTTAGATTCGCTCCAAGTTGAGTGCTCTAAAATATTGCAGCCGATACATGAACCAGGCAAATCAGGCGAGTTGGTGAATCAGTATTTTTCAGAATTTTATTTACTGCGTGCTAAATTAATGACAATGTGAAATGTAGACATAAACCAGCGTATATAAATTAGACACATGCCCCATATTATTTAAAGTGAAAAGAAATGAATAATTTAAAAATGTGAAACTCAAAAAATTCTAAACAAAATATGTATTCACAGTCTTAAGCTGTAACTTGAAATTTGGGTAATATTACAAAATTTCTAAAAGTACCTTTCTTCTTGGAATGTAGCCTTTGATTTAGACACCTACGTCGGAGTTCGAAAGAGACCCACATACAAACCCAATAACAAATAAATAAAATAATCACAAAAAACCATTGACTTTTTAACTGAACAATCTCTAATTTATGTATTTTTGCTGTTTTTGTTGGACTGATCGCATTTTGTGGTTGAAATATGTATATAGGTATGTATGTATTTAATATGCATTTGCTAACAACTGACTAACGGTTTTGAAACTGGTTTTTAAGATGGCTGCTTACAGTAATACGTGGCTTAAATTAACGGTTACTCTCTTTCCCGATTCTTCTTAACTACTACATAAAAATTGCATGTACATCTAGATCGCGTAACATAGGTATACATATCTGTATGTATGTTTGTATGCTCGTATTAATGCATAGTCTGAAATCGGTTTAAGTACACCAATTTGCTTGCCAGCTATGCCCGTTGAGATTAACATAACCTCACTTAAACATTTACACTGCCTAAACATCTAGTGTTGAGTAGGAGGATGGGGAAGGGGAGGAGAAGATAAGGTAGGCGACTAACACTATGCGTAAAATACATTGAATATATATGCATATGTATCAAAGTAGTAACTTAAATCGATATTTATAACATTGAGGGTAAAATTAAAAGAAACGATTTTGCAAAAACTAAAAAAATGATTAACATATTGGACAGAGAAGTGTCGGAGAGGGGGAGTGGGGGAGAGGAAGGAGATAGTTACAACTACACACTAAAAAACTTGCACTGCCCATTCGAGCTGATAAACTGATAAGCCGATAAGCTGGATAGCGTTTAGCGACCAGAGCTCTCCGAGCTAGGTTCCTAGAAGCGCTGCGGCAACAATTCGCTCTTGATGCCCCGCATCGAGTGCTTCTTCTTGCGATGCGTTGACAGATTGCAGGACTGCTTGAAGGAGGCGCTGCACATATCACAGTTGAACCGACGCTCCTTGCTGTGCACCACACGATGCAGTTCCATTCGTGATTTATACTTAAACTTCAGGCCACATGCCCCATAATCGCAGATATACCAACGCTCCCCATCATCCGATGAGACAGCGCTGCTGGCGCTAGCCGTCGTGCTGTTCGAGTCCTTTGGCGCCAGCTCTTGCCCCGCCAACAGCGGCATGCCTCCCGCCGCCGCAGCCGCCGCCGCTGCAACAGTCATGCTGAGCGTGTTGCACGTCTGCTGCATGACCGGATGGCTGACATTGGCATTGACATTGGAGACTGCAGATGTCACAGCGCCGGTGACTGGGCCAGCAAGTCCAGCATGCGGTGGCGTTGTGCTCACGACGCTAACTGCTGTGGAGGTGCCGGCGCTGACGAAATTCGGTGTTGGCGGTGGTGGCGGCGGCGCGGACACCACCTGGGACAAATGATAGATTGTGCTGTTCGCTGCTGCAGCGGCAGCTGCCGCTGCTTGCATTTCGGGGGGTAGCGTCAAGCTGGTGGGCTCCACTTTAATATCGATGGCGCTGCTGCTACGTGCGCTGCAATCTCCGGCGGCTGCCGCTGCGGCCACATCTGCCGCAGCCGCTGCTGCCGCATGCAGCTCGTCCACAGCCTTGGCTATATCACGCTCCTGCTGATGTTGGTGTTGCTGATGCAGATGGTGGTGGTGCTGGTGCTGATGCTGTTGTTGCTGCTGCTGTTGTTGCTGGTGTTGTTGCTGCTGTTGCTGTGCCTCATGCAGCTCAACTGTGGCCGCCACCTCACGTTGCTCCTCCTCGCTGTATTTGGTGGCACAATGGTATAAGGCCAGCGGCACAGTCACTGCTGTTACACTGCCCGCCGTCGCCTGGGCCGTTGTGGCGCTGGTGGTGGCAGTCGTTGCCTCAACATCCGTCAAGCAATAGCTGGAGGTGCGGCTGTGCTCCTGCTAGTGAGTAAGCAAATAAACATAAGTATGAACATCCAAAATTTTAGGCGCCAAAACAAAGCAGTGTAGTACAGGTGTGTGCGTGTTCATCATCTTGCTGCGAACGTAAGCGAGATTGTGAGACTCACCTTGGCCACGCCATGTAAAAAGTTGTGCTCATCTTGTATGTGTTTCCAGAATGCGTCCTGTGTTTGCAGCTCTTCCTGGCAAGTGTGACAGACGATCCAGAAGCTGTCGCCGGATAGACAGAACTCACCCAGTTTTGTATATATTTTGTTGTTTTTGCTCAGAATTCGCGGAAAACCCATTGCGTTGACGTTGTTTGGCGACGCCTCAGGGCCGTGAGCTGTGCTTTATTATTATTTATATGAATGTTTTGTTTAGAGTTGTGTCGTTTCGTTCTGAAAAAGTTCAAATGAACGAGTCATTAAGAGGAACAATTGAACTTATTCAGAAAATTGAACTAAAAATCCCTTGCCGATATAAAACCATTACGATGCCTCCACCACTTAAATTAAAGAGGTATTTATCAATGGTGTTATCGAAAATTGGTCCCCTATTTTTGTCTCTAATTTTTTCAATTCATTTTCAAATTAAAATTTAAATAACTAATTAATTAAAGAACAAATCACTAAGCCAAGAAAATCCGAAATTGTCTAAAATTGTTAAGTTTATTTCAAATTAATTTGGTGCACCTCACTTTTCGCGTGGCGAAGAAATTCTACAAGAAAAGGTAAGAAATTAAAAAAAAAAAAATTTTTAAGTCGAAGAAAATTTAACAAAAATAACGCTAGAATTTAAAAAATGCTTCCTTCAAAATTAAACAACAACCGTATTTAACTCTTTTAATAAAAGAATTTAAATTGTGTTTTATGTGGTCACCGTTGCCAGGGCTGCCACAATGTTTTTTCTGTGGCAGCCTTGGGCCAGGACTGCCACCTTGTTTATCCATCTTCCAAACTTGGTCCAAGGTGGCAGCCTTGTTCTTTTAAAGGGAAAATGACGCGCGCAAACAAATTAATAATACAAATTGCGCAGCATTTTGCAATATAGATACATAGCGACGACTCCCTGACATCTATGCCGGGTGCAGAATTTTTTAAATTGTATATACGATTGAATAGAGTTGTGTCGTTTTCGTCGTATTTTCCTGCCGATATATCGATATATTGATAACCGCCATTCACCAAAAAGACAATAACAAAACATTTTGGTTTCTTTTTTTAATCATTAGCGTTTGTTTTCAAATTTATTTTGCTTTATTTTCTGTTGGCCTTCCAAAACAAAATCAAATAAATAGAAAAAAAAATCAATTTATAAATACTTTGACGGCTTCAACTAACAATAAAAATATATATGTATGTACAAATGTGTGTATTTATGTACCTGTACATACTATGTACGTAAGAATTATAGGACATGGAAGTGTGTATAATAAATTCTAAACGGCTGAAACTAAAACGAAAATTTGTTTTTAATCATTTCCCATCTAATTTAATAACAGCACACAAAATATATTAAATATCTAGAATAATGATCCAAGTATGTTATAATAAAAATAATAATACAAATAAATATGTTTAGCGTATTTCTTGTTCTTTGCCAAATAATCCTTAAAACGGATATCATTTACGTAAATTATACACATATACATGTATGTATACATATGCATGCATATAGATTGCTATATAAATACATACATTGTTAACATAAGCATTTTTGTATGTTTTAAACATATTTCTCTTTTTGTTAGTCGTTTTTCTTTCAATTCTATTTGTGTGTTTAGAATAAAGTTAAGACTTGGAAATTGTTTACTTACAAAGTACATAAGTAGTTGGTTGCTTATATGGAACATGTTCAACGTTTGCTTGTGCGAACTCCTTCCGAAGATAAATCGGCACAAACTAAATGAATTGGTTTACACATTTGATTTTTTATGAGTAGGATACAAGAAATTTAATTTCTTGCTTAGAATTACAATTTAATGACTTTATATATGTATGCATATGCCTATAAATACATATATTAATATATATCAAATAAAAAAAGACTTTTTTTATAACTATGCAGTCAGTTTGACGCCAGCGAACGAGCTGTAATTGTTGCTGCTTTTTTTCGTGTTCGTTTCTTCGAGCGGGCAGCGCGCATTGAAAACAGAATCAAAATTTAGAATTTGTTTTATGTTAAGTGTAGCTGTGTGTGTTTGTGTATGTGAAAGTGCTGACCTTGAAAAATGTTACAGTTGTTATTGTTATTAGTTGTAATTTAATGTAATCAGTTCTTTGAGTTCTCAGTGAAAAATGTCGAAGAATTTTAAATGAAAAGAAAAATTAACGATAGTTTTAGGTTGCGAGCGCCGTTATCGATACTTTTTCATGGTTTATCAATTAACGATTAGTTTTGCGACATATGATGCCCAGAAATTAGTTAACCTACTTACGCGCTAAACAAAAAAAAAGTTTTGAAAAAAAATGTAGTTCATAAGATTAATAAATATAACTTAGGCATAGACTACAATGTACATGGAGCGTGGAGCTAACCGGAGCGCACTTAGAACGCATCGCCCGCATACCAGGGATGCACCCAAGGGGCCGATGGCGGCGGCGTGGGTGGATAAATGGTCGGCGAGGGCTGGCCATGTGAATGATGTGCCGCCGCCGCTGCCGCTGCAGCGCTCATATGATGATAGGGCGCCGAGAAGGCGCCATAGTAGGAAGCAGCGGCTAAAGCGGCAGCTGCTGCCGTTGGCGAGGCAGCCGCCGATGAGGAATTCGTAGACGATGCTGGTGACAAGCTGGCGATGCCTGCCGCCGCTGCTGCGGCCGCGCAAATGCTGTGCCGTCGATGCATAATAGCATGACGCTGCTGTCGCTCAGCTGCTACGGCTGCCGCTGCAACAGCTGCCACACGCGTTGCTGCACCGCTCGCATCCTGTGCCAATGGCAGCGGTAGCGGCGGACAGCGACGGGAACGCTGCTGCTGCTGCTGCGGATTCTGCTGATCACTTGTTACGCTCCAGTCAAAGGCGTTGCCGCTGCTGCTGCTGCCGCTGCTCATGTGTCGCTGTTCCTGAGCTGCAGCGACTGCGCTCAGCGGAGGACTGAGCATATTGGCAGCCGCTTTACCATACAGCGTTGACAAATATGCGTGTTCCGCCTCTGCCATTTGCTGTGCAGCGGATTTGGCACTGCTGCTCTTGGTAGTGACACTTGCACTGTTGTGGTTGTGGCTGGTGGTGCTGTTGTTTTGTTCCGCGTGCTGTCGCTTCTTTTGCTGACGTTGCTGCTCCTGTTGCTGCGGATGTTGCTGCTGGCGTGTCACTGGTGCTGGCTGCGTGGCCTGCAGCTCTGCGGCATGCAGCGGGTGCGTATGCGATTGTGGGTGAGGTTGCGGGTGTTGGTTGTGGGAGTACAACATTTCGTATGTATTGTTGTGTGCTGATTGTTGCTGATAGTGTTGCTTTTGTTGCTGCTGTTCTTGTGGTTGATGATGGTGGCTGTTGTTGTTGTTGTTGTTGTTGTGGTGTTGTTGCTGTTGTTGATGATTCTGCTGCTGCTGTTGTTGCTGTTGTGGTGCTGGTGGCGGTGCCAAGTGTGCCATATAAGATGCGGGTGTTTTTTGTTTGGCATGCGCATCTGTTGATGCTGCTGCCGTTGTTGCTGTGATGTTTTTGTTGTTGTCTGTTGCTGTTAATGTTGATGTTTTTGTTGTTGCTGATGTTGTTGTTGTTGTATTAGGCAAATGTTGTGCTCCCCAGCTTAATTCCTAGCTTGTGCGCGTGCGCTTCGACGGCGGCTGCTCCGACTGGCGTGTCATGAAAGTCAATTGTGTCATATACTTGATAATGTCGCGCACCTGCACCAGAGGCATGTTCTCATTATAGGAACGATCGTACTCCATGAGTATCTGCACCTGTCGCCTGTGTGTGTCATAGAGAGAACAAAACCGAAAGGACAATTAATATCAACGAGCCATTAAGTTACAAACAATCAAATTTGTTAATAACTACGGCAGATTAAAGTTGATCAGAATAACCTAATCGTCTTATGGGAGTTAAGTATGATAAACATTTAAAAAAAACTTAAAAGTAACGTGTAAACACAAATAATGTACGTGTTTGAGTTAAAGCACCGTATAACTTGAGAGAAAGGCTTTCTTCGGCTTATAACTAACTGCAGAAACAAGTAAAATTTGCACACTACAGAATTCTTTCCAAGAATTGTTCCGATGACATCTATATGATATAGTGGTCCGATTTGCACCAAATTAAATCAGAATGTAGAACGCACTATCAAATGCATATCCTGTGAGTTTTTATGTGACCCTAGCATTACTTTTTCTACATACATAGATATCTACAGTTAGTCAATTAATTGCTTTGATAAATTATAGTTTTTTATATGACGCTTAGGACAAATTACAAAATAATATTATGAAATCCGAAATAAGACCTGTGTTTTTATAGTCTAATTAAATTTTAACTGAAACATGAACTTGAAATGAATTTCTCACGTTAAAGAATACTGCGATTTCAAAAATTAAGCCAACTGTACATAGATATTTACTCGATAATTGTAGTCACCAAGTTGAATCGCTTCTTTTGTGGCATAATCGAAATTCGAAGAGCTCTCAGCTCTTATTATCACTTACCGATTCGCTTTGTAGAGCTCCACGCCCAGCGCCTCAATCAATCGCTTGCAATGATCGAGGGCGACAGAGGGGAAAAAGTTCTTTTGGAATTCGGTGAGCGTCATTAGCTGCTCGGAGTCATTGTAGGCCTTCATATTGATGCACGGCACCAAATGCTTGTCAACGCACACCCTTTGAACCTTGTACGGGGTCACGTTCATGTTGTTGGAGGGTATCTCGGGTATGACGCACAACCTTTGTGTCCCATCACCCGCCGCACTGGCGGCCGCTGCGTGCGCTAACGCCGCATGCCGCTGGAGATGCATTGAGGCGCTGTTTGCACTGGAGCTGCCACTGCCACCACCGGATGTGGAGCCACCGGTGGATCCGCCGCCGCCGCCACTACTACTGCTTCGTCCGCCGTTTTGCAGGTGCTGCGCATGCTGCGCCAACGCGGCGGACATGCGCTGATGCTGCGCCGCTGCCGCCTGCTGTTGTTGTTGTTGTTGCTGCTGCTGTTGCTGCTGCTGTTGCTGCTGCACGGCCGCCTGCTGTTGCTGATGGTGCTGCTGATGAAATGCGGAGGCCGCTAACGACCTTCGGGATGAAGACAAATCGATAACGTCAGTAGGCGTGGTGCTTGGTGTGATTGTTGTGCTGCCTATGCTTTCCAAGTGGCTACCGATACTAAACTGATGGCTGTGTGACTGACGCCCGTAACCGCTAATCGATTGCTTATGTCGTGAACCACCCGAGGAGCCAACGACACCGCCACCACCACCTCCGCTAGAGAGCGAGAGTATGGCCAATGGCAGTGAATTGGATTTGGTTGAGCATATGACGCTCTTTTGACGTGCTGCACCAGCGCCAACACCGGCAGCAGAAGCAGCAGAATTAACCATGCTGTTGGCACAACTGCTGCCCAGCGGTGAGGCCGCCGTCGTGGATGCACTTGAGCTCGAGCAGGAACTGGAAGGTGAGTGCAGAAAGTGACCTGGCAACTGGGGTGTTATGGTCACATTCGGATTGGATGCCAGCGACAAAGTAGTAACATTGGCGGCACCAATTGCCGGCGACATGGGCGGCGAGATATATGAGGGAACAGGATGGGGATTATTATGGTTATGCGTTGCATTCGCATTCGCATTGGTTTGTATGGACGTGGAGAGATCGGGATTGGCTAGCACCTTGTGTATGACGGCCCGCATCTCGTCCGTCATATTAAATTTCTTTTCAAAATCCTCTAACGCTTGCGTGGAGTTCAATGGTATGGTGGTCACACCACCACCAACTCCACTTCCCCCACGCTGTTTTTTGACACTTGTCTGCTGCTGTTGATGCTGCTGCTGCTGCTGCTGCTGCTGCTGCTGTTGTTGTTGTTGCTGCTGATGGTGCTCATCTGAGATGAGTGGCGGAACATTGGGTTTGGTAAAGGTACCGCCACTAGTATTGCCAGATGACTTATTGCCTTTATTGCTGCTGGCCTGCTTATTCGGATTATTGTAGTCCAACATGGTTATCAGATCCGTGTCCAGTGGCAGCGATGGCAACGGCGGAAAGTTACCGCCCAGCGAGCCGTGTGACTTTTGCGAGGCATTGGCAACACCGCTGCCACCTGCAATACAGTTGGCAACACTGCTGCCGCCAACGCCAACGCTAATGCCGGCGCCTTTCATTTGCTGCGTGAAAAGCAAACGCTCCGCCGGCGTCAGCTGATTCCACAGAGCCAGATTCGTGTAGTCGGCGCGCGTGGATGGCATATTGTAATTGAAGGGACTACCCAACAGGGCATGCATATTGGCAGCAACTGCGGCAGCAGCTGCCGCTGCCGCGGAACTTGGTGAGCAGTTATTGCTTGCCGCTGTGGGATTGGCAGCAGAGGAGGAAGAGGACGAGGAGTTGCGCGAATTGTTGTTGTTGTTATTGGCAAGGACATGGCCGTGATGGCTACGTGGACTGTGCGTGTTTGGGGAGTGTTGTGCATGGTTAAATGTGCTATTTTGTTGCTGTCGTTGTTGCTGTTGTGTCTGTTGTTGTTGTTGCACCAGTGATTGCTCGACATTTGACCTAGAAACATTATATACAATACATGAGTCGCTTTTAACTTGGCTGCAAAATTTCCAGTTTTTGTTTTGTTTTTGATTTGTTAAATTGTTGTAATTTGTTTCCTTTTTTGTTTTTGATTTAAAGAATTTTTTTCAAATTTTGTTGATACGCTCTAGAACTTATTTATTTGTACGTATGCACTACATATACACTCTAATAAATAATTGCATACTCAAATCTTAATTTTCAGTGTATACACAAACACACAAAAAAATATTTAACAATATTCAGTTATCGTTTATTGTATATCGAAATGATTTGCGACCTTGTTATTTAGCATTTCTTCCTCTGCTGCTGCTATCGCTGCTTTTGTTTTTGCCTGTATTCGTATTCTGCTGTCCAGTGTTCACCTACTGCATCCTTTCAAAACCAATTTATATATGTATGCATGTGAACGTAGCACAAACGATTAAAACATTTTTTAAAAAACATTGCAGCTTGTTTTTTTTTACATTTATTTGTATTACTTATCCTGACCTAACGCGCTTTTATTAACCCACTCACACAAGCACACATGCTTGCGTAGAATGTGTGTAATGTGCTTGTCTGTTTGTATGTGTATGGGTTTTGCATACATCACAATTCAAATGTTGGATGAGTGTGTGCGTATGCGTGCGTGTGTTTGTGTGTATTGTATTTTGTGTGAATGGGAGTGTGTGTGTGTGTTTGTTTGTATGTTTTACGATACAAAATATTATTTTATTGCAACCTGCAAGTTGCATATATCTGAGTTTCTTTTCTTGCATTTCTTTTTCTTTTTGGTATGCTAAACATGATACTTCTTGTTCTTATACATCTCAAAAATTCAACATGCCTGAGGGAACATAGATTAATTAAGAGAATTTTTTTAATGCCAATTATCAACTTGTACACGCATTATATATAATGTTATCTTGATCTCTCACTGTGTATGGGGATAGTTTAGGTATCTGAATCTGTGCAGATGGTTTTAATTGCGGTTCTTGTGTTTTCGATTCGTTTCTTGAGGCCGGGGTTGAGGTTGTGTGTGTGGATGGGAGTCTCTGCCATAGGGGGAATACCTGTCACCAGAATTTCGGAAATTCCATTTATTGTTGTTGTTGTTGGTTTAAAATTAATTGTTGTTGTTTCGTTGTTTTCGTAATTGTTCTCGTTGTAGGAGTCATGATTGTTTCTTGATATCAGTTCAAGTGCAACAAAAAATATTAGGGGGGTAGTCAGTACACACAGCCATAAATTATGTATGTATATATGTTTTCAGTATATTTATATATTTATATTAATAACAATAATGACAATATATAAAAGTAATATTGGTCTACATATTGTTAAATCAGCTTTATGCGAATTCATGTTTTTCAAAATATGTTGTAGTTCCTTTATCAGCTTTTCGTCTCAAAAATCTCATTGAAATTAAGTAATATATTGTAAACAGAAACAAAGCCGGAAATGATTAATTACCGAAAAAATGTATAAGAGCAAACAAAACAAAAAAATAAGAAATAGTTTATGTTTGTATGTACATACATACATATATTGTTATTTCATTGGATTACAAGACTAAATAGATCAGTTAGATAATTTGAGCAAGTATACCAAATATAAATTGATTGAAAAAAGCGTTCAAGTTGAGGGCATGCAAACTAAATTTAAGAAAATTACAAAACTTAACTACAAAGTGAATTTGAGTAAGTTGGTTTGAGTGTGTAGTATATGAAGATTTTTAGGTGTGGTGAACATACAAATCTAAGAACCTCATAAGAGTACATAGATAACTTTCAACAGTTACCCCAGATTGTGTAGTTAAGTCTGAGGAAAGATCATTTTCTATATCGATTTTATGCACCTGAACCCCCCATTTGAATGTCAAATATAATAAATTATACTTCATTAATATGTGGTCATGTTTTGTGTTTTGTTGTATGTTAACTCGAAAAGAAATTCATGTTAGTAACGAAAAAATGTTTGAAAAGTAGGCTTTATAATTTTTCATTTTCGTTTAGTGTTTTCGTGGATATTTTGAAAAACATAAAATGCTGTGAGGCCCGTGAAGCAATACGTTAATTACATATGTATATACTTCGGGGTCTTCATTGTAAAATTGCGAATGCGATGAAAAAAATTTTGTTTGTTTTTTGCTTTGACTACAACAACAATAAGATAAACATGGAAAGATTTGGTTTTGGATTTCACTATAGTTAATTTTGTTTAGAATGTTGGAAAATTACGAAAAATAATGGCGTGACTTTGGGGTAAATGAATGGTCGTAAATAAATTATGCAATTATTTTTCATAATTTCATAACATATTTTTCAAAAAATGGTAAACACAGTCGTAATATTTATATAAATTAAATAAAATGCGTGCACAAACGCCGATTTCTGTATTTATATTTTCTTATTAAAACTAAGATGAGAAAAACCAATTGGTGCATAGAAGAAAAGAACAAAAAAAAATTCTGCTGTTTTAAATTTTTTTTTTTTTTTAATTTACACGTGGCACGCTGATGGCCGAATAATATCAACTTAATTTAGAGTGAAAAAGTAATGTATGCATGTACACATAATAAACGAATTACAACAAAATTTGAAAAACACAATTTCTGCTCAAAGAATTATTAATTTTTTGCGTTGATAATCAATCAATCAATCGTCAATCAACAAATATTTTATGTATGTTATTGGTTCATACATACAAATGTATAAAGAAAAGCAAAATCAAAGTAAGTAGCAAAAATAAACTAATTGTAACTTGAAATGCAAATTGCTTTGATTTAAACGTCGCTTTAACAAATCGATAGCAACATTCGATATATCGATTTATTGTCATACTTACATGTGATTGGCATTCTGTCCTGCCGCCGAACGAACTAGCGGCGGCGGCGCATTGCCGCCACCACTATGACTATTCACAGAAGACATGGAAATCGCAGGATTGTTGTAGGTGTATGCTTGACGGCTGTTGCCACTCAACATCATATTGTTTAGGTGTTCGCGGTAGGTGCCGACGCGGTTGGCATTCGCATGCGTTTGTTGCTACAAGTAGGAGAGCGAAGAGAGAAAAAGAACTGTGAACAAAATTGTTTAGATAACTTATGTGGGAGTGGGAGTGGGAGCGGGATAGTGAGAGTGCGAGACAAAACCTCAACAGGTTGCTACACAAAACACATGCACATCACATTTCTATGTGTGTATTTACATCTTGTAAGTATGAATATTCATGTACATATGTATGTACGAGTATGTGTAAAATGCTCGCTCTAACCACAACTACAACCACCGAGTGAGCATAGCCGCGTGTATCTGTATCTATGAATGACCCAGTTTCTAAGCTGCTGTAGCCACAGCCGCTCGGCAATAGTCTTTTGCCAAACTGTGAATAAAAAAGTCAGCAAAAAACACATACATACATATGTATGTACATACTTGCATGTACAAATATTACATATTTATGAATGTAGTATGTCTGTAATTACAGACGTGGCTATTAATGTGCTTCCAAATATACAACAAAAAATACTTTTGCTACTGCTGTCCTCTCTCACTCTCCCTCTATCTATGCCTATTGACTTTAAAAAAGGCAAAAAAAAAAAAACAACCATAACAACAAAAGCAATCTCAAAAGCATTTATTAATGAAACTTTTTTTTGTTTTTGCGATATCAAACGTAGGCAAGCATAATAGAATACGTTGGTATTGGAGAGGGAGAGCAAAATGAGCACACATACGCGCACGCACACACATACACAATCACTCTTCACTACGGCGTACCTGTTGTATTGGAGCTAGGGAAACAAACATTTGCACTATCGATAGTATGAATTCTCTTATATCAATTGTTTTCTAGACGTTAACAAACCCAAATCAAATTTCATAGTGAAATTACAACTTTAATGTTTTTTTTTTTTTCTTAATTTTATATATTTCTATTCAGTTTTCAAAATTTCTATGCTTAAGTGTATTAAGCTGTTTAAGAAGCAGACAATTTTATTTAACACTATAATTTCGATTTTAGGAAACTTGTACTACGTAAACAGCAACGATGACCAATAGAAATAAAAGTTATCAAAATAATTATAAACTTAGCTCTCTCTCTAACCAAACAATTTCGAAAAATCTTCGTTACATTCGATATTTGTAAATCGTTTGTTTCTATCGATATATCGTTTACACTGCTATTGAGGCACTGGCTACCAATCGATCACTCATTACTAACATTTATGGATCAAAAATGAACTGAGTTGTATTGCAAACTACAAGAATAATACGAGTATGTACAATTACTCACCAACATTTGAGCATGCAGCTGCGGCACGTTGTTCTGCGAATTCATCCAAGCGCCGTTGGCCAGAGCCTGCACTGTGGCCTGTGTCAGCATTCTCGTGTTGCCCTGCGTTTGCAGCATGGCAGCCGCAGCTGCGGCTGCGGCCTGAGAGTTAAATGCTGCGGCGGCCGCTGCAGCGGCTGGTGAGGGGAAATTGCCAGCGTTTGCCACACCATTTGCACTGGCCGCTGCCGCTGCGACTGCAGCCCGTTGTTTCATCAAATGCTGCTGTTGCGCCGCCGCTGCGCTGACGGCAGTGGAATGCTGCTGTGACTTTTGAACGCCTGCGCTGACGGCGGTGCCACTGCCACTGTTGCTATTGACGCCACCGCTGCCAGCTACCTTTGGTGGTGGTGCCGATGGTTGTCGCGTCCAGTTTACCGAGTTGTTGACATTGGCCCGATTGCCAATTAACAGATTAGAGTCAACCACTTTGCTGGGCCAATAATCCTCAAATTCGGTGCCATTGGGAAAATAGCTCTTGATATCAGTTAGCGAAATGACCGCAACGTTCTCGCTGGAAAAGAGCTCATTACGAATGCCCTGCACTTTGCAGCAGAACTTTAAATAGGCTAAATCCCAACCATTAAGTAGCTCCGCTTTCGTCTTCAGATTCTCCGTTTCGCCCTCGAAATAGAAAAGCGGCACCACCTGCTGATTGTTGCGCACCGTATATGGGACCACGGACTCCTTGTTGATTCGTATAAATCCGCATTTTTCGGATGGCGTCTTGCTGCCCGACACTAGCTTGCGATAGCATATGTCCAAAAATTGATAAAACTTGGATGCATCGCTCAGTCGGACCACGAGATCCTTTTGCGTGAAGATGTCACGACCAAATTCGCCATCGCAGTGCTTGTGATTGATCTCAATAAATAGACGAGCCTCCGCGTCCGTGATATAATAGCTTCGCACGCACGTGCAACTTGAATAGATGTCCGGATGCAGGCAGTTCAGGTACTTGCCGAGCAGCTTTAGCTCGATCATTCTCACCGAGCAATACTTTTCCGACTGCCTGTAGATGTAGGGTATTGACACCTTGCCGAATTGCGCCCAACCAAAGTGACCTTTGATCGACTCCTCATCGCAGGGTCCACCGCTCGACTTCTGTCCGGATTTCTCGCTGTCTATGGCGCCATTGGCACGCCCATTTGAGGCTAATGCCGGCACCACTTGCATTGTGCCATTAGGAAGTTTCTGGTGACGTGACAAATAGCTCATTATGTTTGTCTGTCCGTTGCCATTCGTCATTGGTGGTTGCATTGCACTACCAGCGCTAACAGCAGCACCACCACCATTTGCATGTTGCATGGCTGCTTGACGGCTCGCCTGTTGTGCTGCCTGTTGCTTTTGTTGCTCCTTCATTTTAGCGGCCAATTCACGTATTTCGGCATCATCGGGACGCTCCTGCTTAACAGGCGGACCGAAGGAGCTGCCAAGGCTGTTGCCGTGCAGCGGCAGCGACTGTCCATTGGCGTCAACGACGCTGGTGATCTGCACATCATCGTTGCTCGACATGGCGTCTGCTGCTGCTGCTACTACTCTCACTCAAACTCTCTCACTCTCTATATCTTTCCTTCTCGGATTCCGCACACACTCTCTCTTTGCTGTATGCTTGAGCAGTTCTTGTTTCAGTTATTTGGATGTGTATTTTACAGTTGCAACTTTAATGCATTTTGGATTAGCTGCAATTAGGCAAAAAAAAATAAACGAGAACTTGTTATAAACACAGAAAAACACAAAATATGAAGAGAAAAAAAATTAATCAAATTGGTGAGCAATTGACACACACGCAGGCACTGCAATAGCTGCCGCCGCTGTTCTCTCTTTCACTCGTTCTCCCGGCATGCGCCAGCTCTCAGCTGACACAGATATGGCAACACTGGCTTGGCCGTTGGTCACATACACGCACACATACACAGAGAAACGTGCTGCTATGTTGTTGATGTTATTTTGTAGTTGCCTTTTGCTTTCGACTTTTTGTTGTTGTTGTTTTTGTTGTATATAACGCTGTTTCTTTTGCGCGCACTTTTTTGTTTTTGCTTGTAGTATGTATTTGGGCTTCTTGTTGTTGTTTCGGATTGTGTTATTGTTGTAGCGGCGGCAGAGGCTAAGAGTGCGAGGTTTATGATTTGCAAATTTCTTTTTTAAGCAAACGCTTAAACGAACATAAATAACGTATTATGTACATTTGTATGTATGTGTACATATATATATTTATATTTAACTCTTTTCCTTAATTGGCACTTACAATGATTTCTGATTTGTTGAAGTTAACATTATAACTTGAAAAAAATATACACATCGCCATAGTCGCTTATTACTTTTATTTACACTTTAAATTTATATGTATGTATATAAACTTTTTTTTTATAATACACCGCCGACGCGACGCCTACAACGACGACGGCGAAAAACGACGCGAAAAAACGCTGCTTTTTGCTCTGCGGACTGCGACGAGACGTCCTCCCGTCTTCGCAATACACAAACGAGTGTGATCGTTGTTACGAAAATTATTTCAACGAAGTCAACTGAAAAATGTGTGCGGCACACGTACAGTGTACGTGCGCGCGCGCGTCTATGTGTGCGTTTGTGTACATAGCAGCGACGCCAACGCCGACGCTTGCAGCGCAGCAGCTTTGTGTGTATACGTTAAAATACATGCAGACACAAACACATACACAAGAGTAAAGAGAAATACCAAATACATAGAGTCGCCGCCGCTGCAGCAACAACAATGACAACAAAAACAACGACTATGACGTCGACGCAGAGACACGAGCATGCAACGAACATTTTGCCGAAATGCTGCTGCTAGTTTTATCATATTTGTTGTTGTAGTTGTAGCTGAATTTGTTGTTCTCCACCACCGCACACCTTGCAACCCCCTTGTGCACTTCTATCGACTAGCTTAGCGGCGCTGCTAGCTACAGCTTCTACAACGGCACAGTTACAGTGGTTCCATTTGTTTTGCAAAGCAGCTATTTCGGAAATATGTAAATGTGCAAAAAATAAAATTTGTTTTTTCGAGTACACAAGGAATATTGCAAGAAAATAAAAAATCCACTTATATAAAATTTTGTTATAACAGGAGATTATATTAAAGCAATCGATTTTTGTAAGTGATAAGTGATGGTGATAAGTGAATATCAGCGAGGACCACGAGCAACATATACATACATATGTACATACATATGCACAACAAAAACCAATGTTAGAATCATGGGTCGGTTTAGATATGCGTGTAATAATAAAAATAATATCACCGTCATTGCGAGCTTCAATCAAGCAAAATTTTGTTTGTGCATCTCTCTCAGGCGCATTCACTGTTTGCGTTCTTTAATTAGTGCGAGATCGGCACCTGTTAGATCACTGGGAACAGCAGGAGCAAAATCATGCCCACCTTTGTTGTACATACGATGACAAAAAATAATGGATACGATAATTTTTTTTTTTTCTTTTTAAATTGCTGTGGAATTTTATATTTATGCGCAGATTTTTATTTTATCATATTGTTAAAAATTGGTTTGACATATGGAATTATTATTTTTTTTTTTTTAAGTTCATTAAGTTTATGGCCACTTGATTTCGTTTGAGTTATAGTAAATTCGAGTGAGGGAAGTTCGAATGCACATGAAATGCAGTGTAAGAATGAATACGGGGATACATATGTATGTATGTACATATACATATGTATACTTGGACCACATTATCATCAGTCTATTACCACTGTAGAAGCAAAGCTTAAGCCATGTACGTTCTGAACACATAGAGCTAGAGCTGATGGCGGCGACGTCAACGGTTGCGTCGGGCGCTGGCTTTGGCTTTGGCTCTGGCTCTATGTTGTGCTTTGGCTGAAGCGTGGGTCAAACATGCCACTGCCACCGACCGTTGTGTTTGTGTATGTATACGTACATATGTATGTATGTACATATACATATGTACATCTATGCGCGTGTGTGTGTGTATCGGGACAGCAGACCAAACAGCAAGCGGGGGCGTCTCTATTTTTGGCATAGCCATGCTAACCCCGTCCCGACCAACAACCACCGTCACCATCACCATCACCGTTAACGTCGACACCACCCGCCATAGCCAGCGACCCAGGCCCGGCAATAGACATTTGTGTGGCATGCAGCATGGCTCGGGAACGGGTATGGGTATGGGTTTAGGTAGGGGTAGGGGTAGGGGTATTGGTATTGGTATTGGTATTGGTATGGGTATCGGTCGCAGGCCCTGGCTCTGTGCACATTCCCTTTCTCCCTCTAGCACACTGAAGTGCTAGCACGCTCACTCGCTATCTCGTTCCCAGTGTGTATGCAAGAAGTTTTCGTTATTCGCGCACTGCGCTCAAGAAAGGCCCCGCTTCAGTCGGCAGCAGCAGACAAGACAACAGCTGCCGACGACAGAGCGGACACGAGAGCGCTTCGTGTGTATGTGTGTGTGTTTTTTTTTGTTGCTGGTCTCGGCTGCCGCTGCTGCTGCCGATGCGAAGGCAGCGTTAGCTGGGCCATTGTACGGTAAAGCAAAACAGCTACAGAGTCGACGACGACGACGGCAGCGGCTGTGGCGTCAGCTGCACAGCGCAGCGCAAAAAGGTCGCCCTTTGAGTGCATTTCTTTTAAAGCCAAAAAGCAAAAAAATACATTTTATGGTCCAAAGACTTACATGCATACATACATACATATATATATATATATATACTATATGTAAATATGTACATACCTGACCCATTCCACAAATCAACTCACTCTCCCACTTAGAAGTTTGCTCTTTCTTTTTGAGCTTTTTCTTTCCAGCTGAGTTTAAATTTAGACAGATTTTCTACGGGTAAATATAAAGTTTATGAAAACAAGCTCAGCTTTTTAAAGCGCTATTCTAATTAGTCAGCTGTATGGGTCTTTCCCGTATTTGTGAATCTTAAATGGGCTACGTCCGGAATGTGGTGTTTTCCCGCTCAGATTAGCGACCCTTAGGTACATACACACATACATACATACATATGAGTGGGTTTCATAAATCAGGCACATACATACATATGTATGTACATATTTACATTTATATTCTATTTATATATGTAAATGTGAATATATGTATGTATGTAAATACATACACAGATACATAGTCAAGCACGCACAAGCATCGATAAGCGTCGTTTCGTCGTCGTCGTCGTCGTCGTCGGTTGCCGGTCGTCAACAGCAGCCCGAACAGCAGCAGCGAAAGGCGAACGGGCCAAAGGCCCCGTTTCGTGCGCGCTTTGCTATGTAAACACAGCTAAACATGTACTTGTGTGTGTGTGCGCGTGTGTGTGTGTGTGTGAGTGAAAGAGAGTGCCCGCCATCTCCCATTAATGTGGAAGCGGGTCGGTGAGAGCTATTGGTAGTTTGCCATGTTGTTGCTAGTTTCGCACTGCCAATATCTACCTCACTTTGATATTAGAGAAATGGATGGGAGTGGGAATGGGAATGGGTAGAGGAAATTTACCCACAGCTAAGGCCCAGCAACGTGAGACATACACACATAAATCAATGTAATAATTAAAGTTTCCCTCCTCATGGGCCACTATGAATAATATATTATTCTACCACTAAATGCTGAAATCACAAATAATATGATAATATGACGACTTTCGAAAGCCTTACTAAAATTTTCAAAATTATGTGCATATGTACATATGAGAATTCCGATCCTTTCTTCCAGCGTTGTTATTTTAAACATTCCATACTCTCCTTCCAAAGTCTACAAAGTTTATACGTACACTTTCGTGATCTGGAGTATAAATACAGTGTTGGCCAAAATTTAAGCACCCTTTCAGGCAACATATGGGTTTGGGCTTTCTTCTCTGGACAAGGGATCGGGCCAATTCATATTATTGATAGAGCTATGGATCGTTCCAACTACCTCGACATAATCATGAACATGACGTTGCCACTTTCTTAAATATAGAGTTGCCACACCAATGGAGGATCCAGCATGATAACGATCCGAATCATATTGCAAAAGTGCTTAAGCTATGGATGGGGATTCCAGTGGGATGGAAGGTAATTGTTGGCCTGCCCAATCGCCCGATCCTAACCCAATTAAGAGCTTTTGGGAGATGGTTAACCTAAAAATCAATCGAAAAAATTGAAAAAACAAAGGAAGATCTATTCAAAGCTGTAAAAATAGCCAGGGAAGCAGTATCACCGGATATAATTAATAATTGAATGTCCTATATGCCTAAACAATGTACGTGTGTCATTCAGAACAAAGGATTTGCAATGTATCCAAATTTTTTTTACTTAGAAAAAGGGTGCTCTAATTTTAACTACTCATGATAAAAGAAAACTAAAAAAGAAATGTAATAAGTTTTTTTCATAAAAAAAATTATCGTTTGAAAAAAAATATCTGAAAGGGGGCTTAAGTTTTGGTTTGTATGTTGTATGTAACCCCATCTGTCTGATAATTAAGAAATAAGTTCTAATAATTTTGTCCTTTTTGGGTATAGAAAAAAAATCGATTTAAAAAAATCAGTAATCAAATAAATATGAATAAATAAAGTAAACACACTCTTCGTTGACTTATACATCTTAAACAATTTGTGGTACAGAATCATTTGTTTGCGGCTGTCATTTTATTGCATTCTTAGTGTGTAGTTTGAAGTCCATAATCTATTTTCATTTTATTTTTGAAAGAAAAGCATTTATTAGATTCCTTAAACCAATTTAAGAAATAAGGACAAAGTTTTTATGTGTGTTATTAGTCAAATCGGCTTTAGTTAAACAAATTTTAGCTGCCGTATAAACTAAGTATCAATAATAATTTAGATATGTAAGGTTTTTGTTTGGAGAAAGTTAAAGAAAGAACGACGAATATAAATATAAATTGTAGAAATTGAACACAAACACAGTTATCGACTAGCACTGTTCGTAAATATTTCAATATTCTCGTCACTTACGCATCCCACCAATTACAACTTTTCCAAAAACTAGTTTAGTTTTTGTTTCCGTTATCATTGTACACATCTTTGCTTATCAGTGTTTTGTTGACTTTGTTGGTGTTATTGGCATTATAATCTACATTTGTATGTAAATAAACGAACTAAAGCAGAAGGGAGAGAGAAGAAAGACGTGCTTAATAAAATTGTTTACACACCCACAAAACACTTTACGCCATGCCATCATGCACTTTCATTCGCTTGCACATTCTTTCACTGTCCCGCTCTTTTAGCTTGCGTAGAGTGAAACTTTTCGCAAACCTCTCTCCCACGACCATCGCACACAAGCACGCATAGAAAATACTTTACCATCCATTGCTCATTTAGGCACATGTGGAGTGGTTGTTGTTGTTATACCTGTAAATATCCGGTACTCTTCGCCATAATTTTTGCGAGTGTATTTAAAGCATTCAAATGCTCCACAGAATCATGAATAATGAATGAAAAATGTTCCTGAGGTCTGATATATCCTTCATTGACAACTGACAGCGTTGCCACCTTGTGTCAGAGCATGCAATTGATATTGTCGCATGCTGTGAGTGTTCGTGTCAGCTGCATCTTCTTTTCGCCAATTTTCTATTTCGCGACGCAGATGTCGACGCTGGCAGCGAACGCGAACGTGAACGCTACAACGTCTGTTCGTTTTTAATAGCTGCTCTACAGTTGTTTTTGGTGTTGTAGACGTTTGCGCTTCTTCTGTTTATGTGGGGCTTGTTTATGTTGAAGTTTTCCCTCGACTCTACATTGTACATATGTACATACATATGTATATGTATGTGTACATATATGTATTTATTTGTACGTAGACAAATATTTATATACCATTAATATGTATGATATACATATGTATGTACATATGCATATGCTCGTCATTTAAAATTAAAATAATCATAAAATTATTATTACATTCATATGTACATATATACGTATTTTAAATATAATTTTACCAACGAGCATTCTTATTCGCACATGTGTCAACAACTATCCTTGTTTAAACGTAGCGCATGTCAAATGTCAAACAAGCCGGCGCAGCGAACTTCTGACCCAAACAAACAACAAGAACAATCGACAACGATAAAAAGACGCGAAAAAAAATGTAAAGAGCATCATAAAGAAAAAATCGAAAATCGCGCAAAACGTTTAGCGACGTCGGTATACATATGTACATATGTACATATACATATGTATATGTATATGAGTTGGTGGGTGGGGCTGAGGTTGGAGTTCTGTTGAAGCAACCGAGAGACGATGCATGTACATACACACACTCACGCATACATATGCATGCGTACATACAAACATACATACATATGCACATACAGTTAGACTTTGATATAGTCGAAGTGTTTTCGTCATCAAACTTCGTATAGCTAGCCGAATATCTTTGCTTTTTCTTCTTTCAATTTACTTGTGCACAGATTGGCTTACTCACACTCATGCATACATGCATATACATGTACATATCTTTGTATGTGTTTGTATATAAGCACGCACAAATACATTCACGAATGCGTCGCAGTCGCTGTCGCCGTCGCTGCTACTGCCACGCAACGTACACTCCGCTCCGTCATTTTGGGCTATGCGTGTGCTTGTGTGAGTGCGCGAGTATGTATTTGTTGTTTTTTTTCTGTTGTTGTTTCTTGTTCGTTGTTCGCTCGTTTGCCGTCGGCTGCCTCGATGCGCATATTTAAACGTGTCGCATAGTCTCTTGCCAGGCTCTCGTCAGTCGACCGCCAAGCAAAAGCAGGCAAGGCGAACGGTCGTCGTTGTCGTCGGCCCGTCAGTTCGTCACTCATTCAAGCACGCTGCTAGCTAGGCACACACACGCAGATATGTACATGCACACACAAACGTACACACACAGCAACACACAAATTCAATTGGCCTCAATAATGAATTAACGAAAAAAGGCAGCTACAACAACATCAGCAGCCGCAAAAACAACAGCAATATACATATGTATGTACATACTAACATACGTACATTTGTATGTAGACGCAGTGTGCGAAAGGCAAGGGATGGGGGAAGGGGTAACGGCCATCGGAGGCATCAGAAGCAGCATGCTTGGAGAGAGATAAGCGAGTTGTGTAAAGTTGTGTTGTTACTGTTATATGGCGTCCATATAAAAGCATTTTTACGAATTTCTTAACATTTTTTTTTTTGTAATTAATGCTGCCTTAGTGGATTTTGGCACTTCAGTTTAAAATAATATGTATGTATCTAATACAAATGTAGTATATTCAGTATCATTAGTTTAGTATATATAAAACCGTATCTATGTACATATGTATGTTGACACACACATATACACATGTACATACGATGTTTGTATGTCGTTGTCGCTGCTGAAAAACTTGTTGTGCCTGGCACGCGAAACGGGGCCTGCCTCGACTGCGAGTCTTTGGGCTCTGGTGACTCTCGAGATTAAAGAGCAGGCGAAGAGGTAGCGGAAAGAGAGACGAAAGGCGGAATGAGTAAGCGAGCGCGTTGCGCAAGGCCGGCCATTGTATTAGCTGGTAATGACAGAGAAAGAGGAGAGAACAGCAAAACGAAAAAATATATGTACATATATAAATTTGTACATATGCATGTGTGTACAATGTGAGCGTACATATTTACAAACAGTTAGACAAGTAATTAATTGTACAGTATAAAAAATGCTTGTATTGTTTTTGTAATTTTATAAAATACATACATATGTAATTAATTTGACAAAATAAAAAATACATACTTACGCACACTCAGCTCAATATTTATACGTTCACTTCAAATTTTAAAGTATATGCTTTTATTTACATACATACATATGTACATATGTGCATGCTGTTTTAACCAAGCAAAAAATCAAAATTTTCGTTTTTTATTTAATTCTTATATTATTATAGTTATTAAAGGGCTCAAGAACATGTTAAGAAAAAGAAATAATGAGATCGCTTGGATTCAACTTTTTTAAAAATTAAAAAAAGACAAATATCATATTTTTTTAACGGTTTCAAGAAAGTGCTTTGACCAACTATTTTTGAGCCTTTTAAAAGATAATACATTAAGTACATATATAAGTTATAATGTAATGTATATAAATTATAAGACAGTTTCTTGACATTCTGTAAACAGTAAAACAGTATATAGTGCAGCAAAACTTTTGTTTACCGACATGATTGTGAAATGTTTGTAAATATTTTTAAAATGAAAAAAATAAAATTCGTTAAATAAAAGTATTAATAAAAAGAATTACTAAAATAGGTACACAGAGTTGTAGTTGTAGGAATATCTATGTTACACTAATTGTATGCAGGAAAACAACGATTGTATTATTATACTTTTATACAACTTAGTGTATATTATAACAACTTAGTGTACGGATAAATATTTGGCTGACTGTTTGTGATTTTAATAGTTTGTCAAAACAATAATTTGTCTAACTGTATGCGCATTGAAATTGTGTACATATACTATGTACATATGTATGCAATTAAATATAGAGACATGTCTATGTACATATATGTATCTGTGCATACATTCATACATACATACAAATATACATACATACAAAATTTATTTATGCACGTATGTATATTTGTATGTACATACAAATTAAAAAAATAATTTAAAACCTTTGTTTTCATAAAAAAATTATAATTTAAAAAAAAATGACCTGAAGGGGTGCTTAAGTTTTGGCCAACACTGTATGTATGTATGTATATTTGCATGTACATACATACATACATATAAGGCGTCATCCCAATCGCTAGTTCAAGCACCACCCACGTTCCTCTGGCAGCATTGCTCCCGGCTGGACAACGATTTTTGGTGATTGATATCTTCGTTCGAAATGACGATGACAACGAAGACGACGAAAACGACGACGACGCCGGCTCGGGGCCTTGTGGGTGGCATTTGACCGACCCGTCGCCACGGGTCGCGTGAGTGATTGCATGTGCGTTCATTTCTCTCTTTCGTTCTTTCTTTCCCTCTCTGTATTTTTCTCTCTCTCTCTCTGCTCTATATACATATGTACTTCGAACTTCCCTAACTCGAATCACCATTATCTAAAAAAAAGTTCGAATTATGGATATTCGGCTTATGGAATGATTTGTTTTTTAAAGTTTATTCCCACTAAATTTTGTTTAAGTTAGGGAAAATTCGAGTAATAAAAGTTCGACTGTATGCTTATATTTTTTTTTTTAAAGCTTGTGAATGTGTGTGAGGTTGGTGGGAATTTAACTACATAGTTTTGGTTTAATTTCCTTTCGTTGGCTTTCTTTTCTTTCGTAGCTGTTTATTTGCGTTTAGTGTTCTTATTTGCTTGTGATTTCATTTTCTTTCCATACTCTTTGTCTTTTCTGCCAACGAAAACAACGGTGGTGGTGGTGGTGACAACCCGTTATAGCTCTCATAAGCGCTCTCTTTATTTTGTTCCGCTCTCCTCTTCTCTTTCTTTGAAATCACGAACAGCACATAATAAGTTCACACACTCACACATACAAACATCCATAGGTATGTACAGAGCAACTGCAGTCGACGTCATGATTCAACATCATCGTCATCAGTGCTAGCCTTGCGTTTATTATTATTGTTATCAATATTATACCGTTTGTATTGCCCTACACAGAGAAGCCTGCTGTGTGTATTGATAAATTCGTGACGGGAAAGAAGAGACAGTTAAAGCTCTCCTCCCACATGTGTATATATGAACTGATGTACATACATACATATGTATGTATGTAAGTATGCAAAGCTTTTCTGTCTACGCATATTACATTATTTGACAGATTGCTGACGACCTTGAGGAGCAGCGCATGCATGTGTCTCACTGGCCGGCAATATTTATTACAGCACAGTCCCAGTCGTGCTGTCTGCAGTGCTGTCGATGACGACGAAGACGACGACGACGACGACGACGCTGTTTGTGTTGGTGTTAGTGCTTGCGCTAGCTTTGGCGTTAGCGTAGGTGTTGGCGTCGACGTCATTGACAATGCATTTAAACTTATTTATGTATGTATGTACATACATTTGTATGTATCTACATACATATGTATATGTACATATGTATTATTCTATATGTGTATTCTCAATTTCTCGTACTGTTGCAACGATGGGGATTCGACGCTCGCTTAGATTTACAACATGGCGACGCCAAAGAGCGAAAATTTCAAGTGCTGCGCCGCCATCGCTGGCGCCAACCGCAAAATTTTCCCATGCAGAAAAAGCAATAACAACATAGCGGCGACGACGACGCCAACGTTTCCGCATGCTCCAAGTCAAAAGCACAGTTATAAGCTTGCTGCCATTGTGCAAGTGTTTGTGCATGCGAATGCGTGTCTGTTTGTGTACATATGTATGTATGTATATGGGGGAACTCTTATCACACACATTCACGCAAGCACATTGATGGGCAAGTGTTGGCTGATACCTGGGCATGGCCTATGGGTCTGTGCACGGTCTTCATAGTTAGGGCCAGAAATTTGATCGTAGACGACTGCTGCCATCTATCGAGAGAGAAAGAGAGAGTGAGAGTGATAGAGACTGGCAAATTGGGTGTAGAAGAGGCAGACTTTCCATGTGTGTGTGTTTGTATGTATATATGTACATATCCATATGCACAATGTACATACATATATACATATACATCCACACATACATGCATACATATGTATGTGTACACTTATACATACAGTGGCAGACAAAACTCTACGTACGATCCCTTTTTCCCAAATTTAGCAAGTTGTAAAGCATTTGAATAAAAAGTAATTATGCAGGTTTATTTAAATCTTATTATTGTATAGCAACAAAAAATATATATCTACAATATTACCTTTTAAAGTTATTCATAAACAAAACATACTGAAGAAAAGCACTGACAACAAATAGTGTACGAACAAACTCAAAATATAAGAAGAAGAGATGAGCAAGGACCTCCTTTTAAAGACACGGCACAGACCTGGAAAAAATCTTTAAGGGCCATTCCAGGCCCGGCTCAGTACAATTTTCAAGAGGCCCGGCCCGAGCCCAATATTACTATGAACATATACATATAACAAAAATGTTTATTTTTTATTTGATTTCTTTTGAGAGGAAACTTGTTAAATTTAAGAAAAAGGAGGTCGTACGTAGAGTTTTGTCTGTCAGTGTACATATGTATATGGTGGCTGTCCAGTAGAAGAATCAATGAGATTAGCAAAAGCAGAAAATTCCACAATAGCTGACGCTAGCAGCGATGCCGGCGCCGGCGCCGGCGCACCCAGCACTCCAAACTTTGTTCGTTTTCACATATTTTGTGTTGCTTTTTTCGTTACTCTTTTTTTTTTTGCCAATTCATGTTTTTAAATTAGCAGAATGCTGTATAAGAAGAGAACAAAAAAGGGAGAGAGCGAGAGGGATAAAGATAGAGAGTGAGAGAGAGAGGGATAGCGCGCAAAAGAGTGTAATGGAGTGGGGGCAAGGGTAGGGAAAGGGTGGACGCTCTTATGGACCGTATTTGTTAGAATATGGGAGGTCAGGCATCTATTCAAAATATGAAGTACAGTTGCTTGAACGAAACAAGCGAAGCCTTTTGGTAGCCATTTTTGTTCTCTCTGTTGCCACTTTCTGCGATCGAGATACAGCGCAGATCCGCTAACTTAATTTTTAAGTCAATTTTTTAGACCCCATACTTCAAAAAAAGTTTAGGGGCCTATCAACGTTGTCAGAAAAAAGCGCATAATTAATTGCGTATTATTGTTGTAAATCTAATTCTATTAGGATTTAACAAAAAAGTATTCCATTTACACAGACGCTTAACAAGTAATCAACGAAAAACAAGAATTATTGACGATATTTTTTATGTAATTGTGATGCTCAAACTTCCAACTTTCATCAAGGTCCACGCGTCATTGTTAAATATGGTCCGATAGATAGTTACCAACTCCAGACGTCATAGTCCCCCAAACCTTCAGATGGTCATTGCCAGTAGTATTACGAGTAATATAGCTAAGGGTATGTAGATACATATGTGCATATGCATTAATGTAGATCAACATTTTTTTTTGTTTGTTAATGAGATACTGGAGCAGTTCTCTGCTTAGGTCATGGGGTAAATCATGTAACTGATTTAATCAAGGCTGCAAGCCATCAAAATTTTGAAAAAAGGTTCGGTTGAGTGGTTTGAGCTATAGAGCAAGATTTACGTTCTGCTTACGAACGTTTTAGTTCGAACCTTAGTTTAGTTTCGAAATGCCAGTATTATTTCGTCTATAACAATGATTAAGTTCAAGAATTTTAAATATAAAAAAGAAAGAAGATATATTTAATGAGATCAATATTCAAACTATAAACAAAAATCAAAATTAGTTTAAAACAAGCAACATAATTCCAATTGGTTATTTCGGTTAGAACAACTTTTTAATACAAAGAAAATAAATATTTTGTAAAATTAATTGTAGTTTGGTAAAAAATGTAAATTAGATTAATGATTTAAATACGAATGGAGTTTTACGATTTTTATTCAAAGTCTGAAATACATAGTTACGCGATATTAGAAAAGCATAAAATTTATGAAATTTTCTTTTTTAATAATAATAATAATAATAATAATAATAATAATAATAATAATAATAATAATAATAATAATAATAATAATAATAATAATAATAATAATAATAATAATAATAATAATAATAATAATAATAATAATAATAATAATAATAATAATAATAATAATAATAATAATAATAATAATAATAATAATAATAATATAATAATAATAATAATAATAATAATAATAATAATAATAATAATAATAATAATAATAATAATAATAATAATAATTATAATAATAATAATAATAATAATAATAATAATAATAATAATAATAATAATAATAATAATAATAATAATAATAATAATAATAATAATAATAATAATAATAATAATAATAATAATAATAATAATAATAATAATAATAATAATAATAATAATAATAATAATAATAATAATAATAATAATAATAATAATAATAATAATAATAATAACAATAATAATAATGATAATAATAATAATAATAATAATAATAATAATAATAATAATAATAATAATAATAATAATAATAATAATAATAATAATAATAATAATAATAATAATAATAATAATAATAATAATAATAATAATAATAATAATAATAATAATAATAATAATAATAATAATAATAATAATAATAATAATAATAATAATAATAATAATAATAATAATAATAATAATAATAATAATAATAATAATAATAATAATAATAATAATAATAATAATAATAATAATAATAATAATAATAATAATAATAATAATAATAATAATAATAATAATAATAATAATAATAATAATAATAATAATAATAATAATAATAATAATAATAATAATAATAATAATAATAATAATAATAATATTAATAATATTAATAATAATAATAATAATAATAATAATAATAATATTTATTATGATTTTGTTTAATTGGTCAAATTAATTACTTGACTAACTGTATTTACGTAAATACGATGTATTTGTTTGTTGTCGACATGCCACAAGTTTTTGTTATTGCTGTTATTATTGTTGCTTGGCATGAATCATTCATTAGGAATTTATATTCATATTTCGTATACATGCATATGTATATATGTATGTGCTTATGTAATGTATGTATAAATTCTGGTACCTGAATGTCAGTCACAACCTACAGTAAAAGATTCGTATGTTAATAATAATTAAAATTATATATTATACTAATATAAAAATATCTATAGGTTTCACAATGAATTAAAATCGAAATTGACATTGGAAACAAATTAAATAAAGTCTGAGGACCCAAGACGACATTGCTCTCAAAATTGCTGCGGTCAATATTCCTTTACAGAATACAATATTACCTTCAAGACCAACCAAAAATTGAAATTAACAAAACTAAATGAATTTTAGTTAACATATTGAGCGCTGGTCCTGAAATTAAAAAAATACAAAAAAACGAAAAGTGTTTGATGACAGTGAAAATATGTGTGAGACTAATCACTAATATTGATCAATAAAAGTCATCGTTTAGCAAAGAATTCTTCATATATTAAATTTAATATTGTTCGTCACGAAATTGTTTATCCGAAGTTATAGGGCTTGGAAATGCCTTCATCAGTAGACCTTGCAAAAGGTATTGGCCCGGTTAACTGTTACGGCTTTAATCCCTAGATGACTTATATGAATATCGTGGGTTTGGAAAACGGAGAGGTTTTAAGGAAAGTAAGCCAAGCTTATGCAGAGATTCCTTGAAGCTCGTTTAGTCTATGTTGGGATTAAGGTTCGTCAATCCAATCACTCAATATGTAGTGTATACACGAATTGATTGGGAGTCTAGAACGATTCGTCTACATATGTGAATTTGAATGTATCTAGACAGTCGGCTACCTGATCATATACATATTTATTGATCCTCCCTATAAAGCTTCTGCAGTGTCCTTTTTACCTGATTTTCGATGCTGTTTTCGGTTACCTGGAAAAGGGACTGACCTTGGGATCATTTGACTCATTTGATTTGCAAGTACATAGTCATATAGATATTTAAGTTTGGTTTAGAAATAACATAAGGAAGAGATAGATTGTGGGTAAAATGACCATACAATTACATTCGAAAAATGTATAAATAAAATATCTTAAATATATGATGTGTTTCCCAAACATGTTCTGAGGATAAGAAACCGTCCCCTCACCTAGCTTTACGCTGTGGGCAATTCTCTTCCTACTATCGCCATCTGGTTCCAACAATTGCACTCGGGTCAAAATTTCCAAATCCTGCGCAGAAACTCGAAAAATTTACATTTGAAATGTATAATATATAGAAGATGAGAACAGTTTTAGCTCATATTGGCAACGGCCACTCTCACTCTCTCTAAGCCATACTTTCAAGCATATAGACTGCATATATCAATATTGAATGATCTCATCGACTTTAAGAGCTCAAGACCACGGTTGCCACAAAAGTCGTTTTTTGTATTTTCCATGATGACACTTTTCGCTTGTATTTTTTCATTGGAATTGACTTTTTTTTATTATGATTGAGTTAAAGTATAAATGTAAAAAAGTTATTTAGAGTATAATCTAGATCTGTATATTTTCGTAACCAAACATTATTCGGAGCCTAGCCTAACGAATAAATATACATTTTTAGAAAAGTATAAAATTAGTGAAAAGAATGTTGGTAACCTTTTTAGTGGATAGCAAACAATTTATAATCTACACATAAACATAGTCAAGAAATAAAAAACGGACGATTATCTATCTATAGAATCAACGTGTTGGCCAAACCGCTACAGGTAGAAAGCTGCAATTTTCATACAACATAGCTGAGACAATTTTATCGTGCGATAAGACGGCGTTTTGCGAAATTCGACCTGTAGGAGTGTCAAAGGTCACGGAATTGCTTAGTATGAAAAACTTTTTTGTTTCTTAAGATATCTTAACCAAACTCACAGATAATATGTTTGGGAGTGCCTGTTATATCCCGACCAAATTTGGTCAAAGTCGGAATTTGGTCAAAGTCCTATGTCTGCCATAGGAACAATCGGATGCAAATTAACCTTTGGTAAAAAAAAATTTGTTATTTCTTAAGATATTTCAACCAAACTCTCGAGCAAGTTTGATTCAAATCGGATTAATCATACAATCGAATATAAATTAACATTTAGTACGAAAATCTTTTTGTTTCTTGAGATATCTTAACATAACTCAAAATTTCGATGTTTGGGACTGACTCTTACATCCTGACAAAATTTGGTTAAAGTCGGATTTCTTCTATATGATATATAGCTGCTATAGGAACAATCGGCTGGAAATTAACCTTTAGTACGAAACTCGCAGATTAGCTCTCCTTGCCAAATCTCTACTATTTCACTAAATTTAGGTTTTTCCCGCAAAATCTGACTGTTTCTTGCCAAATCACAAAATCTAATTATTAACCAAGTCCAATTATGGGGAAATAATAATTATGGCGATGGACAGGAAATTTTATTTAATTTGTATTTTAACAAAATATGTTATATTATATAAAATTGTGATTTAGTATAATCTTCACAAGCCGGACAACTAAAAACCAGTCTTTCAATTCTGAGAGCGAAGCGACGATCGACGACGCTATCGAAAGCTATTGATTGACGGCTCATCGATATTTGGCATAGCAATATAAAATTGCACGTTTTATGGCTGCACTTGCTTCTTGTAATTTTTTTGAAAAGTTGTTGTTCATGTACAAAATGCATAAATCTTTCGAGGATTATTCCTCCTCCTCGAGAAAAAAATACAAAATAATTGCAACGGCCATTTTAAACTTTCTTGCTGAAGCCAGTAAACTCATTTTTTCTTAACGTAAATAAGGCAACTCTTAAATGTCTAAAATATAAAATTATTTGTGCTTACCACTTGTTTATTTTTACCAATCAAGCACGTTCGATAGATACAAAATTTCGACGCCAAGTAAATCGCATTGGCAATGTAATCGTCAACGAATGTTATTGTCAACTAGTTTAAGCAGCTGTCAATTTGATCGACAAAGCGTTGCAAACTCTCGCGTTGACCAACTGGAAAAGTAGTTGACGAGCATATTTTTTGGTCAACTGAGTCAACTAGTGTAAACGCAAATAATGCGTTGACCTTGGTTGCCAATAGTTCAGTTTGCTGAAATTGACGCTGCGTCAACTAGTGTAAATGAGCCATTACCAACTTTAAAAAAAAATGGCAAACAAAATATAGACTGTTTTCATATTGCATCAAATATTGACAGAGACCGAGCAGTATAGGCTAGAAAATTGCCTAGTGTAGACATTACAGAATAATTTTAAAACAAATTAAAACATTTCGAATAATTGAGATTGTAGGGTATTTTGTTTTAGGATTTGTTACAGTAGTTTAAATAAGAAAAATGTATCAAGTGTTTCGCTCTTTTCCCCTTCAATTCTGCGTGAGAATCGCATAAATGTTTTTCTAAATTTATAAGATATTTAAAATAACATTGAGGAACTGAATGATAGCATAACATTAATTACAAAAAAACATTACCTCTTAAAATCAGATATTGAAGTCACTGTGGACGGCATGGAAAATGTTTAACGTCTCGAAAAGTCTAGTTTTAACCAGGGAATCAAACCGAAACAAGTATCCAAGGATACAAGAATATTTGGGGTGGTCACTAGATTTCCACCTTTTTAACAGCTTTTTTTTCTCAAGATATTTGTGTACATAGACAAATCACATGCAACAGGAACTTCTTGGTTATTTTAATTACCTGTATCTTCAATTTCTGAAATTGCAGTCAAAATCCTTCATGTCTTCAAAGCTTGCGATATTTCATAGAACAGAATGTCGATGGTAGTAGTTAGTCCACAATTGAATTTCAGGGCTCCTCCAATTCACCCAGTTGCATTTAAATTACATATTTTGTAACGATTTTTAAGTGTTCTAAATAGCTATTAATTAAAAGTAAACAAAATTTTGCGTAGGTCTATAATTCATTTCAATTTCTGACAAAAATTTGGTCATTTGAACAGGTGTGAGTTGTATCAAACTCTGAATTAAGAACATATAGAAATCAAGCCCTAAAAAGCAAATTGGACTTTCACATGAATTTCATAGTTGCTTTGCGTTTTGCGCTTTTCTTCAATAAAATTTCAAGATTTTTTGGCATTTTTAAAATATAAGCAGAGATTAACTTTGAAATTGAAGGAATCTGGTTTTTACACTTTTTTGACAATGCTGTTGATGAAGGGTTAGGAATAAGTAAGATTAATAAACTCGATCAGGCAAACTAACTAAAATGGGATAACTATATGTGAATCATTAATTTGTTTACTAAAAATGTAATTACTGAACTAAATACGTGAACACTGTATAAACTGTTGATATGTTTTTAACAAAGGCAAGTGACAGTTTAATTTATCAACCCGCCAGAGTTGTCACCCACAATTACGCGATAGGCGTAAATAACTCGTACTAAATCAAGTGACAATAGCGTTTACTTTTCTTAAAAAAAGAATTCAGTAAGTCGAAGTCTCCATAATTTGACTGTATGATGCAAACATACATACATATGTACACATATATAAATATTTATGCACATACAGTGGGGAGCAAAAGTGATTTCACATTCAACATTTTTATTTTGAACGAATGAAGTAAATGAGAAAAACTTTTTTCTGGAATATGTATTTAATTTGTAACAAATAGCCGTTAATAGTAAAATAATATACGAAGTAATAAAATAGTTAGGAGTCAAAAACAATAAAAAGGCATGTACTCAGTTTAGCACCTTCTATGAAAAAATCAAACGGAATACTGTATTAATAGTTTGTCTAGAGACACTTATCGTCTATAACATTTTTTATGCGGTTTGGCCTGTTCTCAACCAATTCCTCAACAATTCCTTTCAGAATTTGATTCCACTCGACAAAGCTGGCCACTCCATCAACTTAAGATTTTGGTTTCTCAGCCATTCCCCATCTTGTTGAAAAGTGATTTCTCCTTCAAGGTATGCACACTTGTCCAAAAAATTGGGAAGATGGGTTTGCAAAATATTTCAATAATCTACTTTTCGCACTATTTCGTCAAGGCCTACGCCAACAATACTGCTTTTCATCCGACTGGAAACGGTTAAACTTGGATTCGTCCGACCAGATACCATGTTTCCAGTCTGCTTCAGTCCTGTTTTTGTGTGCCCTTGCGAATTTCAACCGAGCCTTAACATTTTTCTCGGATGGAGCTGGTTTATTTTTTTTCACAGATGCGACATATCCAATTCTACCCAAGGTTCGTCTAGCTGTCCATCGAGTCACGTTTTTATTTATTTCAGTAGAAGCCTCTTTTGGTGTTAAAGCGCCCGTCACACGAGGGCTTTTTCAGCGCCACTTTTTAACCGACGGTGAATTTTGCCATTCAGAGTATTCGCATCGGTGTTCAGACCAAAATCCCATCGGTTTTTTGTCACCACTCAACATACTTTTACTCCATGCACACTTTATTTTTTCCGAAAAATACCCAAAAAATGCAATGTATTGATGTTAATGGCACGATTTGACCGACGCAAAAAACCGATGGAATAGGACGTGATCTATTTTCATCGGTGAGCGTCAGTTTCTCACCACCGCTTTAAAATTTCGCACGTTCACACGACACCGACAGCTTTTTCACAAAAAGTGTCGGTTAAAAAGCGGTCGTCTGACTGACGCTTAAAAGCTTATCTTTTCTCATTTTAGACATCAAAAGTCGAGCTTCAGAGTCTGTTTAGGAGGCGTCGCGACGGCGACCTTTTAACAACCTTTCAGAACATACATTTAGTCTTTTTTGCACCTTGACCACCACTGACTGCCTAACTGGCCCCTTCTCAGCATTAGTCCGTGTCGAACAGCCACTTTAAGTCAGGCAAACAATATTCTTTCACAATATTCGGAATCACAAGTTAGAGACTAAATTCCAAACTCAATAAATCGAAATTGAGACAAGGAATAATGAATAAAGAAGACGTATAACGGTAAATCTGCAAGTCTTTTGCTGATTAGAAAAGGAGGAGTGCGAATAACGGAAGGTGCAATTTTGCCTTTTTGTTTTTGATTCGTAACTATTTTATTGCTTCTTATATTATTTTACTATATACTGCTATTTGTTATTTTTGTTATATTTGTTTTTTCCATTTACTTCATTCGTATAGCTTTTATGGGCATGAAAATGTTGAATATGGAATCACTTTTGCTCCCCACTGTACATTTGTACACACATTGGTTCGCCCATAATTTATTTATTTTTCACCGCAAAAGAAAACACAAAGCAAAATGCAAAAATGAAAAGCCAAATAGATGGAGAAAATTAAGAAAGAGAAAAGCGTTGCCACTTTTTTTGGTAAAATGCCAAAAAAAAAAAATGACTACGTTGAACCGGAACTAAGACGCGTTGGCATTGACAAGGGATGAGAGAGGTCGAGGGCTGACAGCAATTTTGTGTATGCCTCGACACTTGTTGGCCAACCTCTGCCCCAGCATGAAACACACCACAACGCCCACACTTTATGGACATCCATATGTATGTATGTATGTACTTATGTACGTATGTACGTACATCCCGAGGGACACAATCGATGCCCATGACTGCAAGAAATGTATCTTATAAATACGTATATGTATATTTACAAGGTACACTCATACATTATATAAAATGTTAAAGAGATATTGAAAAAACAAATCAAGCAACAAAGTACCCTGGGCTCAGACCCTTGGATACCTTAATTGATTTATTTAATGCATATTGGTGAAATTACTAGTGACGAGTGTGTTCTTGCAAAAAACCATTCCACTTCTTTTGACCACTTTTAAGGGCAAAGCATCAGATCTATTTGATTATTTAGCAAGATTCGTTGACTGAACTAAGGATGGGCACGGGCCTCCCTTTGAAGGCCCGGCCCGGCCCGGCCCGGCCCGGCCCGGCCCGGCCCGGCCCGGCCCGAGCCCGAAACAAAAAATCGACACAAGGGATGTGTAAACAATATAGCAGTGAATTATAGAAATATTTGTGCCAATCGATTGTGCCCATCTCTAGACTGAACTGTACTTGTTGTTTTACTCGGCTTCCTATCCACATTCTCTGCGACAAAATTGAAGCTGTGAAAGTATACCGTTATATGCCAAGGCTATCAGCTTTTTGATCTTAAGTACACTCTCAAGCTCTGGTTGCTATGACACTTTGTTACTGCTGTCCTCTTTAAATTTTAAGTAAAATGTATGCATTCTGTTAACTGGAAATATCTTCCTAGCTCGTTGGCTGAAAGTTATGTGTCCATATACTAAAAGATAAGAAAATACATTCATATGTACGTACATACAATACAATATATACACTCAGAAAAAAAAAGAGCGAGATAAATCATTCATGACCAATTTGTTCTCATTTTGTTGTATGAATAATTGTAAAATGTATTTTAGAACAAAATATCTTTAAGTCCTTGAAATAAAAATAATAAAAACTAAAAAAAAAAATTATAATTTTACTATTAAATGGGTAGAAATTATGAACAATCTGTTCTATATCTAAAGCTTAAAGAGCAAGAACTCTGGGTATAAATAGAGAACGATCTGTTCGTTATGTTAAACCGCGTACGGTCCTAAAGTAGTAAACAAATGTTCATGAGCTGAGCACCAATTGTTTGTAAAATACTGTGAATAAGTTCTTAGGATGACCCCTAAATGTTAATAAGTTAATACCAATCCGTGACGCAATTGTACTAAACATGTTCTTGAATTATTCCTATTCGTTTGTAAAAATAGACCGAAATGTTCTTCACATTCTACGAAGAACCGGTCATGAACGATTGGGAACGATTTTCTACCGCTTTGACCGGATTTTTTTCTGAGTGTCCTACAATTGACATTATTTTTCCTGTAGACTTTTACCTAAGTATGTATTATACTTTTGAAAAAAATGCTATAAAGTATGCTTAAGAGTCCTTTAAAATACCTTTCCAACGATAGATAGATAGATCACATCTGCAGCTTCTGTCGTTCAGGTGTATACATTTTAGTGGGATTTGGCGATTTTCCTCTAAACTAGCGGGAAAAGTTGTGCAACAAAAATTTCTAGATTTATAATCGTGAATTAGTCCACATTCAAGCCTTTAAGCCATCTCAAATCTTTGATACAAACAAACACACAAACAGAAAAAGAAGAGGACTAACTTTTCATTCTCATTTTCCAAAGGCCACTAAAAATCTCAAATTTAATTATCTTTTGATGATCGACGCGTATTTTTGATAAATATATGAATCATTTAAATGTTGCCCCTCCCACTTACACCCCCTTATTTCACGAAGCAGTTGAGTTACAACAAGTCTAAGTGTGCACATTTGTTAGTTTTTGCTATACCTTTCGATCGGTATTGTCACTCGATCTGTAATTGTAATATAAAATATTGTTTATTCACACATATGTATGTACATATGAATGAATGTATTCGAATTTTAGCCGATTAGTGCTGCTAAAAGAATGAGAAAGTGAATATGCAAATGTATATTTTAGACATAATGTAAAAACATATATATCTATGTACATAGATAAAGGCTTATATACTACATTACGTGCTTTTTATAGTCTGCAATGATCTCTCTGCGATGGCAACGGCAGCCGCAGCAGCAAACACAACAAAAGCAACAACAGCTTAAAGTCTTCTTGATGTGAAAAAGGTCAAAGTATCTCTCAAACATACAAAACACTCACACTCACACTCACACTCACACAAACAAACACATACATACTCACAGCTGGGAGCGAATTCGCAGCAGCAACAACAAAAACTTAAAGACGCAGCTGGTTACACGCACACTTGTACAAAAATAGAGAGAGCTCGTGTGAGAGAGAGAGTGAGTGAAGGAGAGAGATAATAAGAGAGGGGAGCAGTTACAGCCACATAACAGATACATATAGAAAAGGTACCAACACACACGTGCATAGATAAGTAAGTATGTATGTATGTATGCATGTATATGGCCAATACATTTTGTGCCAACGCCAGCTCAGCGGCCACCAAACTGACGGCCACAACAGCAACATCGAAAAGCAGCAGCAACAGTACCACCGCCACCACCAACAACAATATGAAGAAAAAGAAAAACAACAAAAAACACGATGCAGCGAAGGTCGTCGTCGCTGTTTATCTGTCGCCTGTCGGTCGACGTCGACGTCTACTGCGGCAGCGGCAGAAGTAGGGGGAACGGAGAATTCCACATAGAAAATCGAGAAAACTGCATTAAATTTTCGTATCTGTTTTGTGTGAATGACTCCGTTTACTTATGCACACGTAAACTTATATACATATCTACATACATGCATGCATACATATGTATGTATGCACATCCATAGATGAATACGAGTAGATATGTACATAGCTACGTGTGTGTGTGTGTGTGTGTTAGTATGAATGTATGCCGGTTTGTCGGATACGAGTTTTTTTTTGATTTGACATCCGTTCACTCGCTCAAAAAGTTTCAATACATACAATCGAACATGAATACATAATACATACATACTTAGATATATACATATGTACATATATAATAATTTCCTAGATACACATGGAAATTGAATGCGCGTCGGAAAAAGAAGTTCAAATTTTGCCAAAAATGGTAAGGGTGGGACAGAATAGAAGATATGAAGTAAAACGATCATGAAGGAATATCGTGTGTATGAACATACTGAGGAAATCTCACTTTGATTAACCAACTGATTATTGCTACAAATTGATCCACTCGGTATGTCACGACTGATGTGAACATAGCCGTCTCCTTCTTCTACAAAACTCTAAATTCACTTTTTGATGTCTGTATCCCTTGGAGTGTTGTTAGTTCACTCCAAGATTATCTCACCTTAAAATGTTTAGCTTGATTGTAACTAAGTTAGACTTTTTAAAATATTCCAAAGCTAATTTAACAATCAACAATTCTCAGGGGTATGAAATGTATCTTATTCTTTGCGCGGGATCCTAAACATATTTACTCCTTCGTTAACTCTAAACGTGGAAATTCCGCATTACCTAAATCTTTTCTCCTTAATTCTAATAAAGTTGGCGATGACTCTGACGCTTCTAATCGTTTCGCTAATTTTTGCAATCTACTTATTCCCCTTTTTGACCTACTAACATGCCTTACTTTTGTTAAACTCTAACATCCAATTCTTTACTTTCACCTACAATAACCGATAGTTGCATTATTTCTTTTATTAAATTACTAACATCTTACTCTTCAGGCCCTGACAATTATCCGATATTTTAAATTACAGGGGAATTGGAAAGTTATCAGCAATACCTAAATATTTCGAAAAAATTATTACATCTTATTTGCAGCATCTCTGCAAGTCAACTTGGTTTTCGTTAAGAGTCGGTCAACTTCGACCAATTTACTTGAGTTTACTTCTTTAGTAAATGATTCTTTCTTATATAAAATGCAAGTTGATGTCATATACACAGACTTCAGTAGAGCATTTTAACCCTTTTCTTGATCTTTCTTTTTAATCGGTTTTCGCCTTTTTCTTTCTTTAATGGATCTTTTACTACCTTACCGACAGAACCCAAGGAGAACTGCTCAGATCAACCACCTCAAAATCTGTCCAGATTACTTCTGGTGTACCTCAGGGTAGTCATCTAGGAGTCTCAATGAATCGTTGGTGCATAGCTAAGCACTTTAACTTAAATGTTTTTAAATGCCTGATTATTAAGCAACATATTCGATCGATAATGTTCCTTTAAAACGCATATCGAATGTCAAAGATCTTGGTGACCTCTTTTGTTAATATATAAATTAGGTTTTGCTCTTCGTATCTCTTCTATTGTAAATATGGCTAGTCGCACTTTCGCATTTATAAAGCGTTGGTCTAAAGAATTTAATTACCCGTAGCTATTATACACCTCCTTAGTTCGACCTATTCTTGAATATTGCTCATGGGTCTGGATTACACAGCACAAACTTTAGCAAGAAACAGTTTCTACTTTTTGCACTTCGTGGTTTTGCTTGGAATTCAAATCTCCGTTTGCCACCATATTCAAGTAGACTTCTTCTCTTTAATCAGCCGTCCCTTGCTCATGGAGTTGTCTTTCTCCATAATTTAATTATTGGTGATATTAACTTGCCTACATGCACTACCGACTACGCTTTGCATAATCGCTTTTGAGTACTATGCTCCAACCTTAATGAATTTTATCACTTAATATCATACAATCACTCTCTCCACCTTATTAAAGCTTTTCTTTTTAATCCCCTCCGGTAAATCTCTGATCTGACTGGGCTGTGATGGTCCTATTCTGTGATATTTCCCACTTCCCCACTAGATCAGAGATTGTAACTTAAATTTTTTTTCATTATTCTGATTGGGTTTCTCGGGATTTTTCCAATCCCAGCAACAAATGTTGAATCAATTAAAATGTCTTGCAACCCCCCGAGTTAATTTAACCTTTTTTTTCAGTCAATAACAAAAACTTATTACATTAAATTTTAGTCTATGATAAATTGTCAAGGTTAATCTACTTTTTGCATTTTTAAATAAATTAAAATGTATAATTACCATTTATACTACATTTAAATCAATGCTCCCCTACACTTGGCATTTGGTGTAAGCTTTTTTGGGGGGTTTTCGGCTATCGCCGGTACAGTGTGAGCAAAACGGAGGGGAAGGCCAAGAAGAATACGTATGTGGGAGAAGGAGATGAAGAGCAAATTAAAAGTAAATTTGCTTTTGCCATTTCGAACATGGAGGGTAATAAGCAACAATGAAATGGAATCGACACAGAGCCGAACGCTGTTACCGAAGTCCGAGCTTCGAAACGAGCACAAAGCTTTCAAATGGGAAGTTAATGGCAGTGTTCCCAGTTCCTCTCCTCCGCGGCCGCCCACACTTTGACACGCCCCGGGTACGCAAACGCCACCGCCTCTGACGAAGTTGGTCACACAATGGGTTGTATGTATGTACATGTGTATATATGTATATATGTACATATGTACATATATATTTATGTAAAAATGTATATGTGCTTGTGTTGAGCTGACAAAGTTGTTGCGCGGCATCGTCATCATAGTCGCTGCCGCCGTAGCCGTCGCTGTTTCTCCCTCTGCTCACCTACCATGTACCAATGCGCGTCACGAAGCGGGGCCTCGCCAAGAGACTATGCAAGTGGTGCTTGATATATTTTGTGTTTTGTTGTTGTTGCTTAAATGTTTGTTGCTTTAGCGCTTATTGGACATATACATACATACAAACATATTTACAATTTATGTACATATAAACATAAGTCTCTTGAAGACTAATGTTCATTCTTCTATACACATAGAAAACAACTTTTTTTTAAGTGTTGATTATTCTGTTGACATTGAAATCCCGTAAATTACTTTGCAAGCATCTATGAGTGTATGTATGACATACATACGTAAATAATAAAATATCATTAAAATGGTCTTATATGTACAAAATTTTTATATTACACTTTTAGACTTTTAATCAAAACCTGTAATTACAAGAATTATATTCATTAATACTTAAATTACTTGCAGTGATTTTCTAGTAAGCTGATAAGTTTGAAATAATTTCATATTGGCGCCAATCAATGAAGCAACAGTGTGCACCAACACCATGCGATGGTGGACAGTGCTGCCTTACCTCATTGATATCGATAACAAAAACGCGTGCGTTGATGGAAAAACTTGATCGAATTAAGTTAATTCAAGTGATAAAGTTAAGTAGTTCAGTTTTTGATCAACGAACCAGTCGATCATATGACTTAATTGTCTTGTTCAATTTCGTTATCGCTCACTAGTTCGTCTGAAATACAATGTCACGTTCAAGTTATATTGTATGTTTGAGAATAACGTGTTTTGAATAAAAATAACATTGCAATTTTAAACATAAAATTTTTCATTTTACATTGCAATTTGTTATATACCTAGTTTTTAAAGTTGCCAAAACTTATTTAACTTAATTCGTTTTGTTTGCAAGTGCTTATATGTAGTTTATAGTTGTTTATGAAAATCAACTGATATTGTAATAAATTCAAAGCGATGGGTGCTTATACTAAAAATTAAAGGGGCCTTAGTAAGCAAGCTGGGCTAATTCACTTTTTGCGTTATAGAGCATTAAAAATGTTTTTTTTTTAATTTTTTTTAAAAATTGTTCCCAATAAGACCAACAATCAGGGACGTTGGCTCATTCGTTCTCTTTGGTGAGTAGTTCAATCAAACATATTCTGAACGACTCAATGCAGATCTACGATAATCGATAAGCACAATTCGTGATAATACATTTAAATAAGAACGTGTAAATAGATGCAATTAAAGCATTGTCTAATACTAAGGAGTAAAAGTATTTACTTTAACATAAAACTAAAAGCGAACGTAAAAAACATGTGCGACGCAGCTGCTACTCCGGATCAACGCAATGTGGAGATTAAGGCGCGTATTCCCGGCGGTGTTGATGAATTCGAACGCCGCTTGGACGTGGCCAAGAAGCTGACTGGTGCCGGTGGCGAGTTGATTGTTCAACGTGATGTATTTTTTAAATCACCACAGGGCGGCCGTTTGAAGCTGCGCTACTTGGAAGCACCGGCCCGTTCTCAGCTGGTTTACTATGACAGGCCCGATGTGGCCGGCCCCAAGTTGTCCAAGTACAATAAAATCGAAGTGGACGAACCCGCGGTCCTGGAGAAGATACTACGTCAGTCAAACGGTACGCTGGGCGCGCTGGCCAAGCGGAGATTACTTTTCTTGCATGAGCAAACGCGCATACACATGGACGAAGTGCAGGACTTGGGTCATTTTATGGAGTTTGAAGTGTGCCTTCGTCCTGAACAGACGCCGGAACAGGGCCAAGCGATAGCCGAGCAGCTCTGTCAGAAATTTAATATTTTGCCAGCTGATCTGATGACCGGCTCCTACTTTGATGCGTTGACAAAGGGAGAAAATTAAGAATTTAAGAAACTTTTTTGTATGAGTATTCAGAACAAAAATAAATTCATTCATATTATGAAAAGAGAATCTCCTTTATAGGATGGTATGCATAGCTAAAGAATTTATTAATTGATAATTTGGCAAATTGTTGAATTTGGAAAATATTTTAAACTTGAATACGCACACATACATACACATTTGCAATTTTTACGGCTTTAGAATGGCGCGCCATGGTCAAATAAGGCGAATTATACATATAATGATTAAAATAAATCGAACTTAGATCCAAATATATAAATGCAATTGGTTACAGAAAAATCTTTTTTCAAGTGGAACACATAAGTGAAATCATAAGAATACCGACTTGTTACCGTTAAGCTTAACTTATTAACTAACATAGAACTTATAGCTAACAATGCTGCCATTTTGAATGGTTTCAGCTTCCGTCTCTCTCTCAAAAAAACTAGTCTCTAGATACATTTGTATTTCGTTAGTTGTGGGTATTCCAAACTGATCGGCAAAATTCGTAACATAGTTGTAATTTTGGTTAGGCTTATTCCAAAATATTAAGTGTTGTAGTATAGAGGGCTGAGCACCGTCCACCTAACAATAGGAACCAATAAGACTGATGGACATGGACTCAGATATGGGATCTGGCGCTGAAATGGGTTTCCAGTACAACCAATTATAATTGACTGCAAAGTAATCAAGATTTGATGTTGAGATTTCATGTGGTTTAGTGATTTACTTGGAATTTACTTACGCACAAAGGACTGCGTAAGACGCATGGAGAGCGTGCGACAGCGATGACGACACTCGCTGGTCGGGCGCAAGATGATGAAACGGGTGCCCACGGCCTGGTGCACGTACACATTGGGGCATTCGGTTTCTGGCAGCGTATAGGCGGGCGCCTGTGGCGTATCGATAGCCACAAAACGTTCCAAGGCCACGCCCATGCTGGGCAAACGCACTGGACGGGCAAAGATGGGGCGCAGCAAACGGGCGGGCAGCATGCGATTACATCGCCACAAATGATGGGCGTGTGATGACCAAGCGGAAGCTTCAATCGTATCATCAGAATCAGAACTGCTGCTGCTGCTGTTGCTACTGTTAAATTGTCCGAAGAGATCCTCCAGATTATGCACGCCTTGATTGGTAGAGTGTACGCGATACGCGTCACGCTGGAAGATCTTAAGATTGTTGGCATAAATTTTATAAAAATCGGTCAAATCGAAGCCATGCTGTTTACTCTGGAACGTGTAAGGCATGTCCGTCGGCTTTCGGCAGTGCTGCAGTTGCGCCAGCTGCTTATAACCAGCTAATGAGCCAGCATCATGTTGGCTAACACTCAGACTGTTGCTTATTGTTGTATCATTTTCCGCATCGACATAAAGTTTCGCGCATTCGTCGCTTTCCAGCCAGACGCTTTCCACGTTTGCGCATGGGCTGCAGCTGAGATCCTCCACCTGGAAAAACGGATTACCCATAAGGCAGGACTCATCGTAGAGCTCGGTGAGATGTGGAAAGCGCTGGATTAGCGGCATGGTCATGCGTCGCCACATCCGCATGCCCGGATACACCAGCGATTGCACCATTCGCGCATTATTCGCCCCATTCGTTGTCTCATAGCGATAGGCGACCACACAGAGAGACATGAGTGTCAGGTAGAATAACCAGCACAATATTTTACGCCGCCGATCAAGTAAATGATGCAGTACCTCCAGCTTGAGATATGCCATCAGTGGCGTTGTCGTATTGTAAAGCGGTGCCTGACTGCGCTGCTGGAAATACTGAAAGATCACATAGTTGTCAAAGCTGAGAGGACGGACACCGTAATTTGCCTCGGCGAGACGTCTCAGCTGGCGCATGGCGCTTGTGTAGCGCTGCAGCAACTGCTGTCGGCTTAGCTGCACAAAGTTCAAATCGATATCGTAGTCGTCCATGGTGCGACGCGGGCGTCGCCCCTTTGCTACCACTCTTGCAATTTGCTCTTAAAACGCACTGAAAGCTTTTATCTTTCTTTGTTTGACGTTCTGCTCGTTTTTCCCGTGTCGGTTATTTTGGCGTGTTGGCGCTGACTTCACTGTGCTTGGTTTAATATTTGCCCAGCGAAATACAATTTATGGCCTGTCGTTTATTTACATACACTTCTATGCGTTTTGTTTTTGTTTATTTGGTGTGGTGCGTTTTTTTTAGTATCTGCCATTATGCAGCTTCCAAATGGTATATGGTCACTCTAATATCACGAAATCCCAACAGTTACTCAAAACAAACAAAAGGTGGCGCCGCGGTTTTAAAAACTATTGGTGGCCTTTCCAGAAAAAAATAAAATTATTGAATTTCTTTAAATTTGCAGCTAATGTTTGGTATGGAGACTAGAAAAAGGTTACGCCTGTGTAAGGGGCTCAATATTTTTCTGTCGGTATGTAGAGAGACAGTGTTGCCAGTGCAATACAAAAAAAAATAAAATAAAATAGGTGAGTGGTAGCACTGTTGTGTCAACTGTGGTTTTGTTTTTAAATTTGAACATGCAAAAAGGAGAGAATAAAAAATGTTAAATAAAAATAGTACTAACACAAAGTAATCTTTATCTTATTACAGTTAATAAGCTCATACACTTCTTTGTAATTATTTTTTCTCTTACGCTAGCATTGTTCGTCCTGATGTTCTTAAATGCTGTTTGCATATTTATGAATGGTTAGCGGAACCAAAATTCGATTGGTCACACCATTGGTACATTTTAAAAGTAATCTAAGTCTGGTCACACGGCTTCAGTTGTTTGATAATCGAGTTGCAGTGCGGAACCGTCGCCAAAAGTAAATGTAATTATTTTTGCTATCCCATATTTTTTTTAACTTATTGTTACTTTAATTACTGTCATTTTTTGGTAATGGTATTCGGAGTACAGAAAGTATATTCGTTAAAAAGTGAAAAACAAAACACTGCTGTTTGCCACTATTTTGAATAAGCTTATGTGTATATGTGTGGGGGCAACTCCACAAGTGTGTGTGAAATCAAAATAAAACCACAGCAACGAGCGATGTCGCGCCCTGATGGAAATATTTTATAGAATTACTAATTTAAAAGGCATAAAACGGTCAAATATAATACCAACAAGTGTTAATGTGTGCGTGAAATAATGCGAATGAAGTAGTATTACGTAAGAAACTGTATAAATTTGGACTGCATTCTTGGTCAAAGGGAAGTCGTCGTTTTGATGATTTCATTGACGATGACGATGACTACGCGGCCAACGCACACACATACGCTCAGAGACGCTTACATACATTAATGTGCTTGCGCTTATATTGAATTTAGCGCATGTTTGAGTGTGTGAATGTGTCTTAAGAGTTATTTGATGACTACCAATGAATATCCTCCACTTGAATGCTTGCTTCTTCTGAAGATTAAAGCACAAAGAACGGTACAAAATCATGAACGGGGTGGTATCACTTTTAAAGTTGACGATCAAACGTCAAGCTGATTACAGAAACAACAGCAGCGCCCCCTTCTGTCGTGTTTACTTTGATCACAAGGAGTTGCAGCTCCAATTGGTATTCTCTGTTGCCCTGTATGCGTGCACTCGCATATGTATGTATGAATGCATGTATGTACATATGCTTGTGTAGCTGTGTTTATCTTTGCTTATTGGGCTGCTGTGAGGAACTTGTACGCCCACATTATTTAGCACAGATGTTGCTTGATACTTGTAGGCGTGCGCGCGAGGCCAAAATGTAGGCAAATGTATGATCTATACATACATACATATTTATGTGTGCTGTTTTATGCTGTGGGCGCCTATGCTTGCGGTCTTTGGCAGCCCAAATTTGCTTTTTTCTCTTTGCTCATGCAAATTGTTGCATCTCCCTTCTCTCCAGCTGTGTATGTTGTATGAATGGTTTGTTGGCTAGTTATATTTAGACACACGACGGAGCAGGCAAACACAATCTACATCTGCACATTTTATGTACTGTGGCATTGTTTTTGTTAGTCCGCCTTCTGCAAATAAGAATGGTCGCACATTTTTCTATTTGACGCAAGAATAATCATAATCAGCAAAACAATATTTTTAATTCTCCAGTGTCACTTTTACAAGGCGATTGATTATTCATACATTTGTGCCCGGAAGACGTCTGTGCAGTCGCCGCATGACTAAGCTGATGTGAAATGTGCTAAAGTGGGCCTTTCTTATACATATGTGTATATGTATGTACATATATGTTTGAACTTTTGTGTACGAGTATAAAGCATGCTTATCCATATTAAAAGCAGGGGAGAACTTGCAATAAAAGGGGCGTCTTTGTCCTGTTAACGGCGCCCTCTTTGTTTACGTTCGAAGTTCTCATGCAGAGCACCGAAATCACAAGAAAACCGTTACCAGCGCGGGCTTGCACTCTCTCACCTCTCCCATTTGTTGCTTATTGTTTTCTCTTTTGTTCTCACTCTCGATCTCGCTCCCGCTTTTATCATTTACTTGATTGAAGACGTGTGACTTGTGGAATAATTGACATTTTGTCACTCATCATCAAAGTTAATCGTTTTTTACCTTTAGCCCTTGTTCATCAAAAATCATGCGAGAGCAGCCATATGTTTCTGTGTGTGTGTGTGCGTGCGACTGTGTGTATTTTTGTTTGTTTTGTTATTGCTATGCACACTCACGACAGCAGCCAACATTGTAGAGGATGAGTCATATCCAATTTGATTTTCGATTCGTTTCGTACGAAATGGCGCTGATTGTATAGCTTAACAACAAAAACAAGAAGAAGGAGAGGTAGAGGTAGAGCAACAACAACCTCGCGAGAGAAATAAAATTAAACATGAGGCAAGACAAGGCAAGGCAAACCTGAGCAGATGTTCGCAATATCCTAACGAAAGGTGGACGAGCATAATTTTTGAGGGCACGTACATTATGAACATACATGAACTTTGGAGAAAATAAATAATATTAGTTACATTACATTTAGTTAATCAACGTTTCTTCTTTGTTATACATCATAGTATAAGTATTATGTCATTTTGGGTTCCATAAGACATCAACTATTTATCAGGAACTCGTATCGGTTGGCTTTTTTGTTGTTGACTTATAAAATTGAATCCAACAATAAAGTGAACAAAATTTAAATGCAGTATCTTGAAAACACTAAATAGCTTTAGTTTGACACCTTACCAAATTTATTTTACTACACTTCTTTGCGATTAAACTAAAATTGATACTTTATTCAAACCCCTGAATTCTTCGTACAGTGTAATAAATGAGAATTTGAAAAAGTCATTGAAATTGTATTAATTAAAAGTGATTTGGAGTCAAAGTTTTGATCCATTTATTTCCGTGAATGAATTGACTGAAAATATTGAGTGAAATGAAAACATTCCGAAACGAATTTTATTATGAAATTTGTCACGTATAATTAAAATTCGCTTTGATTACCCCAGAAACCAAAGCGGCTTAAAATACCTGAAATAATCAAATATGTGAGATGAGAAAAGTTTTATCAGTATTATCAGATTAGTTCAATAAGCCTATTTTTGGATTTTTTATTAATTTTATGTTAATTTATTTAATTTTTCAGCCGCTGCACTAAACTTTTGCACCGCAGACTTAAAGAACGAGAGAGCTACTTTAAGTTCTAGAGAGAGAGAGAGAAAGATTGAACGATAAAGTGTGAGTGATAGACAGAGCTTGCGCTTGCCAAGCGACGATGAGAGACACAGACACACCAACAGCACCTGCACCCGCTCCTGCACACCGAAAGACCCAAAAAGCCACACGAAAGATGCAGCAGCTGATGTCTCTGACGCTGCTGTGCGTCCTTGTCTGCACATTGATCCACTGCACGGCGGCGCAGTTGGATCAGTCACCCGCCAAATTGGAGCAGAATCCGTGCATGAACAAATTAACCTGTCACGAATGCATACAGACGCAGAATTGTGGTTGGTGCATGAAACCCGACTACGGAGATCGGTCGCGCTGCTTTTTGCACACACCAAAACCGGAGGTATGCCCTGAAAGGTTTATCTGGAATCCTGACACATCGGAGCGTATATTGATCAACAAGGATCTGACATTGGCCAGCGGTGGCGCTGCCTGGGCGGGTGGTCAGTTTATATCGGGTGGATCCTACGAGAGCAGTGCGCATCAGCAAAGTTCAGGGTCTGGATCTTATGGTTCCTCCGGGTCTAGCTCCAGCTATGGCTCTAGTTCCAGCTCTGGTTCTAGTTCAGGTTTCAGTTCCAGTTCAGGATCGCAAAGTGCCTCTGGATCAGCAGCAATGGCTGCTGCAGCTGGCGAAATTGTGCAGATCAAACCACAGCGCGTCAGTCTCAAGTTGCGCATCAGTAAGTAGCTTATAACTAATAATATGTATGTGTGTGGATACATTCATTGAATGATTTACTGCTATATTGTAGATGAGGTGCACAATTTGAATGTGAGCTACTCACAGGCCGAGGACTATCCCGTTGATCTCTACTATTTGATGGATCTGTCCAAATCTATGGAGGATGACAAAGAGAAACTGTCTGCCCTAGGCGACAAACTCTCTGAGACCATGAAGCGCATCACATCTAATTTCCGTTTAGGTTTCGGCTCTTTTGTCGACAAGGTGCTCATGCCCTACGTATCTACCATACCCAAGAAGTGAGTCCTATGTCAATCCTAAGTTCTAGATTAATGTCTAAGTTTCGAGTAGTTATAAGTACCAACAACGATGAGAGGAATAAAAACGATATGGATGAGCTTTAAGGAGAACAAACAATGCGCGATCGGTAAGGAACTACCGATTGAAGATTAGTCATGATTTCTGAGAAATTAAAAACCAATTGATGAGTGGTTATATGATTAATATACTGAGTAATATCTTATTTTTATAGCATATTAATTTTTAAGTGAGCAGCAATTAGAAAATTCGAGCTTTCAAATTGATTATAGATACACGTAATACCGTTTCCTATCATGATTCCTAACAATAATTTTTACCAATTTTTCCAAAACGAAAAATATAAACCTCTTCATTCATTGGCTTACTCAACAAAGATTTAAACTAATTTCCTTTTAATTATGTATATACATATTTTTTTTATACGAATAGATTAACTTGTTCTCTTTTTTGTATGTACTAGCTATATGACTAATTCATAAAACGTTCTTTTACTTAATTTTTACTTTTATGCGAACAAAAACAAAATACAAAACTAACGCCACGATTAAACTACAACAACAACTGCAACAACAAAACGTTATCGAACTCGATATCGATATCGAAATCGAACACCAACAAATATCCATCACTCAACGCAAACAACCACCGAAAACTGTTCGATAACAAATACTTTATAATAAATATATATGTATTACATATGTATATTGTTATAAAGACTCGAGCATCCATGCGATAACTGCAAGGCCCCCTATGGTTACCGCAATCACATGCCACTGAGCAATAACACCGAAAGCTTCTCTGTAAGAGCCAAATTAATATTTTTGTTGCAATCCTCCACATCAAACTCTTTTTTACATCACACTAGTAGCCCTACACTACACTTTTCCCACAAACTCGCTTAACAGTTGCCTTTTCTCTGCTTCATTTCATTGTGTGCTCTTGTTTTCTTGGTGCTTAACTATCGATCTTTTCGCATCTACTCGTATATAAATATATACTCAATATCGTAAATCGTATTCTCGTATCGTATCGTAATGCATTTATTTTAAATACTTCTATATTGCTCTCTCTCTCTCTCATATTACATATTTAACCATAATATATGTATATCTTACATTAGCATTGGTACTATCTCTAAATTTTGTGTGTATCTGTATCTGTATCTGTATGTTCCTGTGTGTAGTCCTTAAGTTTGAGTGCTGCAAAGGCATAAAATGAGGAACTAAACCTTAACCTAAAAATTATAAGATGGTCACGAGAAGTCAACTTAATAAGGATACGAAATGTATTCGTCCTACCAGATCGATCAAAAATGATCAATGTCAGGTGTGTTCTACAAAATCCGTAAAAATTGAATATGTTTTTGAAACTTATGATTTCAAGTGTAAAAAAAAATTGTTGAGAGACTTGATAAATTTTAATTTTATTTAAATTAAATTAAATTATTTTTTAATTGAATAAAAATGCATGGACTAAATTTTGAATGGATTACAAACGTATATTAACATAAATTCATTGACGTTCGGCTTTTGAGACCTCAAAAATGTTTTCGAAATAAGGAAATCTGTGACATTTTAAAAACATTGACATTTCTAGAGAATTGTAGAACACATCTGTATTTCATGTTTAACATATTTTTGCTTGTTTTATGCCTTTACTGGTTTCTAAATGGGCCATTCACTAAAAGTCTGTTGCACTCTTAAATGTATGTCATTATTGTGGTTATATAGAAAACTGATCACTGATCTGTTATAAGGCAACATCTTACACATATTATTATGAATATATTACTTTAATTATTTGTACTACTTTTTTTTTATTCTATTTATGATTTCTTTTTGTGTTTCTCACATATAAATGCTCACCACCTTCTCTCTCTCTCTCTCTTTTTCTTTCGCTCTATATATATATTTTTTTATTCGTATATATGTGTATGAAAATTGTGAAATATCGGTTGCTTGTTGCTTCACACTAAAAAAAAAAAAACAAATATCAAAAATTCGTATAAAAAATGTAGCCTGGAGGAGCCATGCCCCAAATGCGATGCTCCCTATGGCTATCGTAACATCATGGGCTTGAGCACGGACACGTATAGATTCTCTGTAAGTTGTACCCAACCAAAGCAAAAAAAAAACAAGAAACAGATCCGTTACATTTAACCAAACCAATCAGAGACCATAACTCAACGAATTATACATATTTAATTTTATTTTTAATTTTTTTTGCATATTTTAATTTAATTGCAAATTGTTATTGTTATTTGATATTAGCATTTGTTGTTGCATGGTTTTGGGCCTAAGCTTTATGTTCTATTGCTATGTTGTCTTGTTGTACTTTTCCTAAGATCGTAGTTCATTTTCTCAATTATCGCCTGCATGCATTCACTTTAATAACTCAAGCGAATCCCTAACAAAGCTTTGATGGCATAACCCTTACCCCTGGCACACTCTTGTAGATATGATTGAGTTTGAGATTCGATGTTTATTGGCCGCAATCTTATCTTATCTGGGCTGCCAGTTGAAGTGACTAAGATTGAGAACTCATTGAAGAAGTGCACCTAAGTGTGGGAGCTGCTCCTAATTTCAATTTTGCGATAACTTATCGAGTATGGCATATATAAAAATAACATATATGATGAGGGCCGCAAAACAGTCCTGAGCCGAATCACCGGCTCAATTGTAAAAGTTCCTTTCAAAGAGCGAATTTAAATCAAAATTGGAATTGGGAGTACGATTATCTCAATACGTCGACAGGAGTGTGGCCAAGTAAATCAATCGCCTGCTTAATGCACCACAGCCGCCATGATTTTGCTTATTTTTATTAAAATATATCTTCATATTATGTTCCACACAAACACAGAATGAGGTAAAGCAAGCTGCTGTATCTGGTAATTTGGATGCACCCGAGGGCGGTTTCGATGCCATCATGCAGGCAATTGCCTGTCGTCAGCAGGTGGGATGGCGGGAACAGGCGCGTCGTTTACTCGTCTTCTCGACGGATGCGGGCTTCCATTATGCCGGCGATGGCAAACTTGGAGGCGTGATAACACCCAATGATGGCGAGTGCCATTTGAATGGCCAAGGAATGTACACGCACTCGATTATTCAGGATTATCCAAGCATTTCGCAAATCAACCAGAAGGTCAAACAGAATGCCATCAACATAATTTTTGCCGTCACACAGAACCAGTATTCCGTCTATCAGAAGCTATCGGGACATATTGAGGGCTCATCTAGTGCCATCTTGTCCAATGATTCATCCAACGTGGTGGATCTAGTGCGCGAGGAGTACAGCGTAAGTAATTTATACCCTTCTAAATCTTACGGACTACACATTGTTTTTTTGTTCATTATAGAAAATTTCATCAACGGTGGAAATGAAGGACAATGCCACGGGTGATGTTAAGATCACGTATTACTCATCCTGTTTGACCAATGGCCCTCTGACCAAAACTAACAAGTGCAGCGGTCTCAAAGTGGGCGACAAGGTCACCTTTACGGCCAATATTACGGTCACCAAGTGTCCTACAAATCCACGCGATTGGAATCAGGTTTGTAATTGCAAAGACACCAAAGGGAAGCATCAAATAATTTGACATTAAATTTTATGAATTTACTAATTCCAAGGGCTAAAGTAAATTGTAGCGAAATTTATCAGAAATCACTCTTGATATGATTCCCTAAAAAAAAATACTATAAATAATTGTTTGAAAATAAGGAAGCAAAAATTGGCAAAATTAATAAAATCATTTCGGTCTTGCACTCTTTCCTTCTACTGCTAAGTATTTTGCTCAAATTTAAGAAATACTCTACATACATAGAGATTTTTTTTTAATTTTTTGCACTATAAATGTTTATCTTTTTTTTTAATACTTAGGTTTCTGTAAGGGTTACTCTTGGTTTGTGCGATTTTTCCTTGTAATTCTTACATAAACGGATCTACATTTGTAGTATCTTTGTTAATTAAATGTTTCCTTATTTCAGGTTATTCAAATCTATCCGGTGGGCATAAATGAAAGCATGATTATTGATCTGGAAATGCTGTGCTCGTGCCCATGCGAGCATCCCGGCTCCAGTGGCTATGAGAAGCACTCGAGTCAATGCAGCAATTCTGGTACATTGATGTGTGGCATTTGTCAGTGCGATGAGCAACATTTTGGCGGCACCTGCGAGTGCTCCACGTCGGATGTGCACTTGAACAACGGGAACAATAATATGTGTCGCCAGGGCAACAATACTAATGCCGCCGATTGTAACGGACGTGGCAGCTGTGTGTGCGGCGCTTGCGAATGCAATAAGCGTCCCAATCCCGAGGAGATCATCTCTGGTAAATATTGTGAATGCGAGAACTTCAGCTGTGAGCGCAATAAGAATATGTTATGCTCCGGCTCGGATCATGGCATCTGCGAGTGCAATCGCTGTGTGTGCAAGATCGGCTGGACGGGCAGCAACTGTGACTGCCAAACGTCCCAGGACACTTGCATGCCGCCAAATGGTGGTGAGATTTGCTCTGGCCACGGCACCTGCGAATGCGGCGTCTGCAAATGCAAGTCCACCGATGATGGCCGCTACTCGGGCAAGTATTGTGACAAGTGTCCCACTTGCTCGGGACGTTGTCATGAGCTCAAGGACTGCGTACAGTGTCAAATGTATCACACGGGCGAGTTAAAGAACGTTGATGTTTGTGCCAAAAACTGCACCACATTCACGCCCGTTGGCGTTGAGAAGGTCAAGATCGATGAGGATAAGGATGAGCAACTGTGCGTCTTCTTCGATGAGGATGATTGCAAGTTTACGTTCAAATACAGCGAAGTGGGTGAGCTGGTGGTGCATGCCCAAGAAGAGAAGGAGTGCCCGCCCAAGGTCTTTATGCTCGGCATAGTCCTTGGTGTCATTGCGGCAATTGTTCTGGTGGGATTGGCCATACTGCTTCTATGGAAGCTGCTCACTACCATCCATGATCGTCGTGAGTTTGCACGCTTCGAGAAGGAGCGGATGAACGCCAAATGGGATACGGTAAGCAATTGGTCTTAAGTTAATTACATAGCATATATTACATGCATTGTTTTTTACTATTATCTTCACAGGGCGAAAATCCTATCTACAAGCAGGCCACCTCGACTTTCAAGAATCCCATCTATGCGGGCAAATAAGCAACAGGAACAGGAGTTGCCAATTGTTTTTAGTGAAATTTGCCATTCAACAACCGACTGTTTTAAATACTTCTGATTTATGATCTGTCCCTTCCTTCTGTACCTTGCCCTTCACCCACTTAATTCAAAAATAGCAGCTTCTTCAACTGGTGCGCGTGCAAGATAAATGCTTGAACAAAAGTCAACTGCCATTGAAACGCGTTCTAAACTAAGTCAAAATTTTTTATAATATATACAATCACATATGAGCAACAATGTATGTGTATATGGAATGTATCAATATATTACATAGAGTATACAAAGCAAACGAATTGTGCCTTGCAATATATATATACATGTATGCATATTTATTTATATATATATATGTTAGATTTTATATGTGTATCTACATTGTACAAGAGCAAAAAGAAAAGCTTCCATTTCTAAGCAGCCAAAATAACAACAACAAAAACAACACGATCGGCAAAAGCAAGAATAACGCACAATAATCAATAAATTGATCAATCATTGTATCAATCGACGCAGCCCACGATCTACAACCACCAAATTGTGCCTCTGTTACTTACAAAACTAACTACGAACGATCATTTGTAATATTATCAATGTGTGTTCCTCAAAACGTTTACAACTCCAATTCGGAGAGCATTCCAAAAAGAAATAAAGAAAAGCAGCAAGATAAAAACGCATAAAAAAATAAGAACAATTGTTAGATGGTTATGGTCAAGTGTTTGGATAGCGTTATGAGGAGCACACCTGATTATATTTGTAATCACTTTTTTTTAATTTTTAACATAAGTATTTGGTTCCACTTTTGCTTTGTCCAGCCTTTCGGATCGCTATTTATTAATGTCCATGCAATATAGCAATTTATTTATTAGCTGAACGATCCAAAAACTGAATTTATGCCAATTAATGCGCGTAAACTGCAGCAAAAAGTATAAACAAAACAACAAAGTCTTTGTTAACTTTAATGTTTATTGACTTACGCCCTCTTTTATGTTTGCCGTCAAATATTTTGTGTTTTTTTCATAATGCGTATGTTTTTTTATATATTATTATTTTAAATCTAACTTTACAATTAATATTTAAGCGTATTAACATTAAGCTTGTAATTGTTAATTTTATATGAGCAAAAATGCGAGAAACAGAAACACAATGTGCCCCGAATTTTATTTATGGACAGCAAAACAATACGTTCGATTTGTAATTTTATATATGCTGGAAATCGTGTTTTCCAGGTTTTGACCATTAATGGCATATTAATGCTATCTTAAAAAGTAACATATATTTGCAATTTGTACTGATTACTGATTAACAAAAGTCACGATAATATGAATTGAGTGTTAAAAAGTAAATAATTGTTTTTAAATGCAATACATGGTGGAAACACTTCAATTTTAACAAAATTGAACATAAATCTAAAAAAAAAAACTGTTTGATGCTAATTTTAGAGAATTAAAAAACAAAGAAAAATAATATTTGCGTTTTATTTTTCGATGCGTTTGTACTCATAATAATTTGATAAATATCGAAGATCCTTATATTCACAATAACAGAAGGCTGAAGAAATGATGATGCCGTGTATGATGACAGGAAGTTTTCAAAAGCGAAAATGGTAATCTATACGATGACCGAAATAGCCAATTCCATTGCAAGCTGCAGCGCAAAAAGTATATCAACTTCAGACTTGATCGTTGGCGGTTCGAGGAAGGTGCAGCCATTTTGGAAAAAAATGCTAAAAGTATGAGTACTTTCTACTCCATTTAGTGAAAAGCCATTCAAAGAATTTTGAAAATCATTTGTTTTTATTGAATAAAAACACAATTGTGTTTTTTAAACCAGTCTGGGCGCTGCTATAATCTACACAATTATAAAATCTTTGTAGTATTCTGTACATATCCATAGATTTATCGATAACACACAATAGCTATACATATCATATTCGCCGAACACCGCCATAGACGCATAACTTGGTAGGACACCTTCACTTAAGTACGTTCCACAACAATATATAGCAGCTAACAATGGTATACAGACATGGGGCATTGGGCATAGGCCGTCTGCTTATGCAGTTCAAGGCATTGGATTGGACGCCAGTCTATGGCTCTGGTCATACACATGAGATATCTGGGAGCTTCTGGGTAGGCGTCTGTTGTTAACGTTGTAACCAGGTGATTGAAATTGTTGATTTAATGGAATATCAAATCCGCATCGGGTGCTCCCTTCTGATGCTTGAACTTGTGTTTGTTGGGCTTCTGGTAGTAGCTCTGGGTAAAGTTGCGCTGTTGCAATGGCAGCAACGACTCCTGATAGTCCTCCTCCTCAATGCGCTCGGTTATGTTCAGCGTCAGTCGCTTGACTTTCTCCTTCTCCTCACGTGTCTTCTGCTCCTGTAGCTTCAAATTGATGGCAAGCTGCGAGTCCGACGGCGCTACAAATGACTTGAACTGCTGTTTGCCTCCCTTATTGCCCCGCAGCATCAAGACAAAGGGAACAGCACCGCTGCCCTTGCCACTCTCCGTTGAGGGTGCCTCGCTGCACGAGGCAGTTGCGGCTGGCAAGCTGTAGGCAACATCCGTCGCATTGGCAGCGGTAACGGCAGCGGCGGCACCCTTTGAGATCTGTGGCGCATTGTTGCTCAATATTTGATCGTAGGATTTCTTCTGTAGGCGCGCCATCATTGGCACAGGTATGTCCTTGTTGGTAGCCTTGAGGGGCGGCTCCTTGAGCCGCTCCTGGTACGACTCACTCGTCATTTTCTCATACATCTGCTCGAACTCGATGTCCTCTTTGGATTTCTCTGGCGGCGGTGGTGGCGGCGCTGGCTCCGCTTCATACTCGGTCCAATCGTTCATTTGATCCGCTTCCGAGCCACCAGCAGCCTGACGTTCACGCTGATCATTTGATGAGCCGGAGTCATCTGTTACCTGGTAAGTAACAAGAGCTATGAGTATTTGCGATTATATAACATAAACAGCTTTGGAACTTACGCCTTCATCCAATTCGCTTATTTCGCTAATGGTAGCCAAGCTGGCATCCTGTGCATTGTTGGCCTTTAATTGTGGATATAGTTGCTCCTGCAGCTGATCAATCGCCTCCTTAGCCTGCTCCAGGTTCTTGTACAGTTTGAGCTTGGGGCGCACACCTGATAGACAGTCGCGATAGGTGTGATCCACGAGTATGGGGAACAGATCGGAAGAGTTCTCCGATTTGCTAAACACCGGATGCGACTTCTTGAACCAATAATAGTGCTGGAAGAACACAAGAAAGTAATCCAATCTGCAAGAGAAACAAATATATTAGCGGCTGTGGTTCAGTTCAGATACATTGAAGTTTTATCAACTTACTTCTTTCGGGTGACCTGGCTGGTGAAGTATGGACCGCAGGTGTCCAGCAACATGCAGGCCAGTTTGAGTCGAAATAGACTCTCCGGAGGATCCAGCGGCGACACAACGTTCTGATCCAAAGTAACGCCCAGTGATATTATTGAGTAGAGCGTATTCAGTATGTGCGTCGACTCGACAAGCTTGTAGTTGTACATCTCACCCAAATATTTGGCCATTGCAATGCGGCGCTGTGACATCTTGGGCGAGTGTATCTCCAGTCCGGCACGTATATCCTCAAACACATTGTCAATGACAATGGTTACGGCGCGCGGTTGATAGGAGCTCAGTCCAGAGACGAGATCCGCCAGGCACCGAATGAGTGGAAAACGTAGAAGATACGCCTTGCTTAGGCACTTGATCGCATAGCTACTAATTTCCGGATCGTGCCAGTTGATGCGTCGCAGCATTTTAATGCAACGCTCCACATTCTGCTTGCACAGCTCCTCGAAGATCAGGTGTCGTATGTACTCATGCATGGGCGGTCTGGGCGTCACCTCACGCTTTGCCGACTCCGGCGGCTTCACCAAATAATAAACGCTTTCAATTTGAGCGGCATGACGTGAATCCATCGCGGTCGCGGTCTTCATGCGCAGCATTTGGTCGAGAAAGACGTTCATCAGCAGGCGTGAGTCTCGGCAATTGTATAGATAGACACCGCTAACTTCTACAAAGGCACATGCCATCTCAATGTGATGATGAATGAAGTCACGAAGAAGCATCTTCAGACAGCCCAGGGCATCGGACTTCTTAAATAACCCGAATTTGACCAGTTCGCCAATAAAGCGTACGATCTTTAGCTTTGACTCAATGTTCAGCTGGTTCTTCTTGCGGATGTGCCATTTGAACTCCTTGCGTAGTAGCTCCAACAGATCAGCGGCCACATCTGTGTTACACATATGCACAATGGCCACAAGTCGCGATAGATATGGCAATATGTCTAGTCGTGTCCTCTGCACACTGAATATCGTTCGTGTTAGCTTCTTCCTCTGATGCTTTGTATTGTAATTGAGGAGAAACTCAATTGCCGCCGAATCAATGAGCTCCTTGTTGACGCAGTTGAACAGATTCTGGAGGAAGACGTCAAATTGCTTCCGCAGTTGCTGATTCTGCGATTGGGCCTGTTGCTGCTCAGTGAAATGAAATGTTACTTGATTTAAATCCTTTTATATAAAAAAAAGTATAACAGTACAACCTACCGTTTGGCTTAGTTGTTGTTGATCCATTTGCTGTTGTTGCTGCTGCTGCTGTTGTTGACGTCCCAGCTCCATGAGTGCGCTGCCCATTTTCTTATCGCAAGGCACAGCACATGTCGCTGATAATAGAGCAGCTTGGTCTGCATTGGGTGTCCCAGGTGTGGCTGGCTCCTCCTGTTCTTTTTCTAGAGTTGTATCGCTGGCAGTCGACGGTGGATCATCCATATCCATTTCGGCATCGATATTGGCATCTATGGCCTCCTCGGTCAGTTCGCTTGGCTCTTCAAGTGTCTCTAAATCCACTTTGGGACCCGAAAAGTTGGGCAAAAATTGACGCAGATCAGGTAAATCGGTGTAGAACGCACGAGCCTCCTCATCGCCCCAGGGATCCAGTGTACCAAATGCGGCGCTATCAAGCATGTTGTCAATTACAGTGCCCGGATTGCAGCATTCGGACTCCTTGGTCAGCTCCGGTAGTGGCTCGCCAAGCAACTCTGATAGTGATTGAGCCGATGCTAGCAGCTTGTCAAAGCTTGCTTGCATAAGTTCACACTTTTCACGCTTCTCCTGGCTTATTTCGCCCTTGCACTCCATGGTGCGTCGAATGATTTTGGTCATGTTCATCAGTGCGGCCTGCTCGGTCAGCACATGCTTACAGAGGGCCTTGAAGTAACCTTTTAGCATGGTACGTAGGTTGAGCTGCTTGTCGGCGCTGAGGAAATCAGACTTGGGCACCTCCATGTTGTATTTGCTGGCCAGCTGTTGCATCTTTTGAGGAACCAAGCCAGCATACTCCTCGCCGCAGTGACGGCAAAACGAAAGTATTATGGAGAAGTTGCTATGATCGTCCTTGTCCTGAGCTATCAGCTGTACTAGCACCATCCCCAGCTGCGTCAGTCCCGGCTTCATTTGTATTACACCCGAGCTAACCAGCTCGGCAAACAGGCGAAGATCAACGCGCAGTTTGCTTGGATTGCTAATCTTTTCGGTTGCCTTTATATTGAGTGCCTTCTGCCATGCCTCCAGAAACTGTGTGTCAAAGTCTGCATAGGTGCAGTGCAGCTTGGAGGCCAGCGTCACCACAGCTGGCACATCCGTCATTTTCAGCTTGGCCTCGGCCAACGCCGCACATATTTCTGAAATGTATTTGCTCAAATTGAGAGCCGACAGTTCGCGCAGTAGGGTCTCCAATTGTGTGGTTGTGAATAGCTTCAGCTTTTTTACAAACGCCGTGTTCTTCTTTAAACTGGAATCGAGGCGCGCAAAATAGGTATCGCCAGGAAGCTCAAAGTTGGCGTTTTGCTGTCGGAGCTGCCGCTTACTGTCGATCTTTTCCTGTAGCTCGCTTATAAACTGCTGGAGCTCGGCCCGCTCCTCGGCCTCCACTGCAGCGGAGTCGACGGCGGTGATGTCCGACGTTTCGGCATCAGCTTCGCTGGCGGCTGCACTTGTCGATGAATTTGTCGTTGTCGTTGATGTTTTGGTGGTCTCCTCGCTTGATTTGTTGGCGCTCATGGCATGAGGCTTTTTGTGCTCAGCTATATTTTAATAAATTTACTTGGTACTCAAAGTATTCAATCAAACTAATATTTAAATCTCGTTGACTGTCACATTCGATCGTTCTTTGATTTTGTTGCCTTCGCCTCCTTTCTTTTTGCCTGCGTTTCGTTTTGCAAGTGTTGCCTACCTCTTTTTGCGTTGGTGTTCCGTGCTCAAAGCACACATCGCATATCTGTGTCGGTCATGTGTACGCACTCACGAACATCGATATACTCTCGATACCGATAATTTGATAACAAATTCTTTAATGCAAACTATATTTCAGAAAAAGGTCACAGACGGATATCTTTTAAATTGTTGCATTCCCAAGGTTGACATTAATGTATTCGAACCTATGTCTATTATATTGTGCGTATAAGTTTTTATTTAATTATTCTCTTTATTCTTGGGTACACAAAGATTTCAAACAGTTATTTAATAAATGAATAAAAAATATAACATAAAGGCATTTATGAGATACTTGAAATTGTATTAAATTTCGCGGGCTGTACAAAGCTGCTCCATACAACATGTGCAGAAAAGTTAGAAAATTTAAGGAAAATATGTAAGAAAACTATTATTTTATAAGAGGTTTTCTAAAAAGTTTTCACACTTTCGTTATAATTACCGATACAAATATCGACAATCTACGTAAGTTTTCCGATATTTTCATTTTAAATATTTGAAAGCATTTGGCGCCCTCACATTCATGTATATGAAAAACAATGGGTTGAAATTAGCTTTATATTATTAAGTAGCTTAAAATATTAATTAATTTAAAAAAAAGTGTTTCGCAGTTTGTAAAAACAAACACATGAAAGACCAGTAATAAATATGCAAATGAGTATCTTTTGAGCAGATAGAATTCAAACAAACTATTCCATGTCCTACTTTAGTTTTTTCCCTATACTGTCATGGTCATTGATTTCACAAACTACAAGACATAAACATCAACAGCGGCTACTAAGTAACCGAGCCCAGTTAAATCAATAACACAGGAAATATCAGGAGTGGATGCCATCAAAATGTGTTCAGTTGTGGAATTTCAGTGACAGCCCGCAGTAACTTTGCCAGCCTGTAAAAATAACCAGCCATTAACCTTGCAAATGCTTTGCTGGGCGATCGAAGATACTGTATCAAGACAACGCAATTCTTATCCACAGAAGGCACCAGAAACTCTTAAGAATTTGTTGTTACGTTCAAGTGTGCCCATTGTGAGTCAAGACAAATTGGATAAAATGGCACCACTTAAAGGTCAAGAGGTCACAAAATTCCACAAGCACTCATATATCGAAAATCGCAATTTCGATCATCGTTTGGTCAAGGACAATCTATTGGACAAATGGCCAACTTCGGATATGAACGAGTACCCCGAACGCAAGGATCATCGCAATCTCATGGAATCATATGTATCATCAAACATCGCATTATATCATATATACATTAGTATCTAGAACAAAGCACTTTTCAAATGTGAAAATGTTAAATTCACTCAGTAGACATTGCTTTAAGTCTATATCCAGAAACGATTTTCATATTCATTTGTCTCTCAATCTCGCACAGTTCATCTCGTGTCGAAATATATTTTTGTATAGTGGTTTTTTTTTGTAATTGCACCAAATTCGAAGTACAAATTCTTAATTCCTTGCACTGGTAGCTGAAAATCAATCGATCATGTCGAACCAGCACGATTCGAGCAATCCGCTGCCGGCCCAAAGTGTCATGTATTCTCAATTGCAGCCATGGAGCCAGGCGGGGGCACCGCCCTGCATGGAGCCTATCGGTGGTCTGACGGTGCCGTCGCGCTTGGCGGCCAGCTACGAGACAACACAACGTCATCCATGGCGCCCGAAAATGGCATTTGAGATGATCGAGATTAAGCATATGCCGGAACAGCCAGTGACCAATCAAATGACCCAGCCGTGCTTTGTGCCACAGGGCATGAAAACTGAAGGTATGATATTCCCAAATCTGGTCACTGGATTTGAGCGTAATCCACAACATGCGGCCCGAGCTGCTCTCTATACGCGCTATACCAACAACGAGTGGCACAATAATAACTTAGGTATCTACGGCGAGTCCAACACAAATCGGTGAGTTGCGATTATCATTAGTCCTCCCTTTCCAGGTGGACTGATCTCTTATTTACAGCAACCTATCTGAGCGTATGCGCAATGATGCAATACGTCTGATGCGTGAGACTGACGAGACAGCGACAACTGGTCAGCGGGATGCCGGCCGCCGGCTGGGTGAGCGCATTACGGACTTGACCTTTTGGCGCAATGAACTGAATGCAGAGCTAGAAAAGCTTATTGGGGAGATGTCTGATATCAATGAGCTGCAGCGTCAGTGTGGTAAGGCCATGTTGGACTTGGAGATACCGCTTCATATTGCGCAGGAGTGTCTGTTTCATCGCGAGGCTCGTCAGGGCATGGAGAAGGTGCACGACAATGTGGAGAAGGCACTCCTCTTGGAGATTAATCACTTGCGCAATTCGCGTGATCGCCTCAAGGAACTTCACGAAAAGATCGCCAAGCAAGCGATTGATTGTCGAGGCGCGCAACACCTACTGGAAATTGATGTAACGCAAAAGGAGTCCACAATGGGCATTGACTCAATGTGCCATCGCCTAAACAACTACAGCCGTGGCATCACATACTTTGGAGGCATTGAGAAGTACGATCCGACAGTCAGCAGTCAGGACTCCTGGGCACTTGCCAGCAGCGAGCATGTGAAACGGTCTCAGGCAGAACGTGCGAAGCTTTCACAGCTGCGAAGTGACTCTCAGAATGTGGTCAATGCCGTGGCCTCATCGGTCTGGGACTTCTGGAATAACACGAATAATGCCTTGGATAGACGATCTCAGGAAATGGCCGGAGCCAAAAACCGCGTTCAGTTGCATTTGCAGAAAGTGCAACAGGAGTTGTTTGATATGGAGAAGCATCTGTTTCTGCTGCAGAAGGCCATACAGGATAAATCGAAACCACTTAAGGTGGCGCAGACGCGCCTTGAGGCTCGCTCACATCGCGAGGGCATGGAACTTTGCAAGTATGATGATCCTATTAAATTATTAATTATCTACATATTATTTACACATTCACTTGCGATATTTAAATATAGGGATACTGCACATGATCGTCTTGTGCAGGAGGTGCAGGACATTCAATGCACTGTTGACGTGCTGCATCATAAACTGCAGGAGGCGGAGGCCACTCACCAGTCATTGCTAAAGACACGTTGCATATTGGAAGAAGACTTACGCAACAAGGTCAACGCACTGTTTATCGATCGCGAGAAGTGCATGAGTCTTCGACGATCTTTCCCCATTAGCAACTTAATTCGCTACTAATTTCGAGATATTTTTTGTTATTTAAAATTGTATCCCGTGTCTGTTTAGTCCATATTCACAAATAAACATGCATATATTTATGAGTAACTCCAGATTATAAGTATTTGCTTTGTTTTTTATTTTGGCGGGTGCAATGGCTATCGGCTTATCGTCGTCATTTAATTATGTTGTATTAACATCGATATACCGATATGCGATATGTAACTGTTGCGCCCCAACAATGTGAAGCGTTGAACGACTCAGTTGTAAAATATCGATACTACGATAGTTTTCGCTAGCACAATCCTTCAAATAATCGCCGACGTCTATATTCCGATATATCAACAATTTTATTTAGCTGAAAGTGCCTTTGTGTTCAGGTAAATAGTATTATATTAGCAATTTGAAATTTTACACATACGAATTATGTGCATTTCTTATCTGCATCAACAAGTACATAAATCATGCAATAAAAATGTGTAAAGGAACTTTGTTTTCTTATGCCGGCAGCCAAATAAACATTGCATATACATATGTATTTATCAATTTGAGCGGAGTTTAAAGAATAATATAAGTGTATACAGTATACATTGGCAACTGCAGCTTAAGAAATTTTTGCATTACTCTTGTATTTGGGAATGCGGTGTAAAAATTGGGTGCCGGTTTCACTCGAACCAAAAGTCTGACGTGTGCCAAATCGTTGATTTGACAGCTTATAAAGAACACATACTTATGTACATATGTATGTACTTAAATTGAAATTTGAACTTTTCAGCGTTGATATAACTCTTGATATGATGTTATTTACAGTTTAGACTAAAAAATCTTTTGTAAAATCAGCAATATTACGTTATATTCACACTGATCGAAGAGATCTGAACGAGGACAGAGGGAGAAGCAGAGGGCAGTGAAAATGAGGTGTATACTTTTCATTTGCCTCATAATTCAGGCGCTGATCAACTATGGCACTGGCGTTGATCCAACTAATTTCAAGACATGTGAGCAGAGTAGCTTCTGCAGGTATGTAAATACATCATCTGTCTTTTTATTGACATACGTGTACTAGATACACCATTATTATTAATACATCTGCATTTACTAACATACACTCATGTACATATTTGTAATTTATGTTTTTTCTTGTAGACGTTCACGGAAGGTGCAAAGCTCGGGAAGCAAATATTCTCTTATACCTGGCACATTAAACACATATTCGGATTCACTGACTGCTGATCTGATCAACAAAGAGAACCATCATCAGTTCACATTCAAACTGGAGGCACTGGTAGGAAGTACCTTCCGTTTGCAAATTGATGAGAAGTCTCCGCTAAGTCCGCGATATCGCGTTGAGCACGCACTAAAGGGACAGCCGGAAACGTCTCGCATACGTGTGCAGGAGTCGGACGGTGAGCTTACCATTACGGCTGACCATTCAAAGGCTGTCATACATGGTGATCCGTTCCGCATTGACTTTTATGAGAAGGACGTGCTCGTCGTATCAGTAAATGCTAAAAACTGGATGTACTTTGAGCATCTGCGCAAAAAGCCACAAGCTCAAGCCGATGCAGAGGGCGGGGATGAAACACAGCAGCAGCAGCCACAAAATGTTGAGACAGCAGGTGAATCAATTGATGATCCAGGCGCATGGGAGGAAAACTTTAAGTCGCACCACGATTCTAAACCCCATGGACCTGAAGCAGTAGCTCTTGATTTCTCGTTCCCCGCCGCAGAGGTGCTCTTTGGCATACCCGAGCATGCGGATAGCTTTGCGCTCAAGTCCACCTCTGGGACTGATCCCTATCGCCTTTACAATTTGGATGTCTTTGAGTATGTAGTGGACAGTAAAATGGCTCTTTATGGTTCTGTTCCAGTGCTTTACGGTCATGGGTAAGTGTATGCCTCTCTACATGTACTCGGAGAACTATTCAAATTTTTTTTGTTTCCAATTGTAGTCCTCAACGCACTGCTGGTGTATACTGGCAAAATGCCGCCGAGACCTGGGTGGATATTTATACAACGGAGACAAATGTAGTCTCCTCGTTGGTTAGCTTTGTATCCGGATCGCGGAAAACAACGCCACCAGTAGCGCACTTCATCTCTGAGTCGGGCATTGTGGATGCATTCATTATGCTCGGACCTAAACCAATGGACGTGTTCAAGCAATATGCAGCTCTCACCGGTACACACGAGTTGCCGCAGCTTTTCTCGCTTGCATATCATCAGTGCCGCTGGAATTACAACGATGAGCGCGATGTGACCACGGTCTCGGCCAAGTTTGATGAGTACAATATGCCCATGGACACGATGTGGCTGGATATAGAGTATACCGATGGCAAACGCTACTTCACTTGGGACAAATTCAAGTTCCCCGAACCCCTAACTATGATTAAAAACCTAACCGATCTGGGACGCCATTTGGTTATCATCATTGATCCGCATATCAAGCGCGACACTAGCTACTTTTTCCATAATGACTGCACAGAGAACGGATATTATGTGAAGACACGTGAGGGTAATGACTACGAGGGCTGGTGTTGGCCGGGCTCAGCCAGCTATCCCGACTTCTTTAATTCTGTTGTACGCGACTATTATGCTAGCCAATATCATTTGTCTAAGTTTAAGACTGTCAACGAAGATGTTATGATCTGGAATGATATGAACGAGCCATCTGTATTCAACGGACCTGAAATAACTGCGCCCAAAGATTTGATACACTACGGCAACTGGGAGCATCGCGACGTGCATAATCTGTACGGTCACATGCACCTCATGGGCACCTTCTCTGGCCTGAAACAACGCGATCCCAACCAGCGTCCTTTCATACTGACGCGCGCTCATTTTGCTGGCTCACAGCGGTACGCGGCTATTTGGACAGGCGATAACCTGGCCGATTGGTCGCATTTGCAGCATTCGATCAAGATGTGCTTGACGGAGGCCGTTGCTGGTTTTTCTTTCTGTGGCGCCGACATTGGTGGCTTCTTTGGAAATCCAGATAGCGAGTTGCTGGAGCGTTGGTACCAAACCGGTGCGTTTTTGCCCTTCTTCCGTGCTCACGCTCACATCGATACCAAACGTCGCGAGCCGTGGCTGTTCCCAGAGCGTACTCGCCTCATTATCAAGAGCGCTCTGCTGAAACGCTACAGCTATCTGCCTTTGTGGTACACCAGCTTCTATGAGCTTGAGCAGACTGGAGCCCCTGTGATACGACCTCTATTGGCTCACTATCCTTTGGACAAGGAAGCCTTCGCTATTGACAGCCAGCTCCTTGTTCAACACCGCCTTTTGGTTCGTCCCGTTATGCAACAGGGTGTTAGCAAGGTGGACGTCTACTTCCCGGCCATTGATGACAAGAAGAATGGCGATTATTGGTATGACGCGGACACATATCAGCGCCAAGAACGCACCGGTTACGAGAGCATACCTGTTACCGAAAATAAGGTGAGGCTCACCTTGTGATTTCCTTATCATGATTTCCTTATCATGATTTTATCTCCTTCATTTATTTATAGATACCGGTTTGGCAGCGTGGTGGAAGCATTGTACCCAAGAAGGAGCGCCAGCGCCGCTCTTCCACACTAATGTTGCATGATCCGTATACTTTGGTCATTTGCCTAGATCGTCAGGGCAAGGCCGATGGCACACTCTATCTGGACGATGAGAAATCCTATGCTTATCGAGATGGCCAGAACATTTATGTGAACTACGAGTTTGCAAACAATCAATTGATCAATCGTTTTATTGGCAAGCCCAAATACAAATCCGATGCATGGATCGAACGTATTGTCATTGCGGGCTTAGATCGTGTACCCACCAGCGCTTCTATCACAGTGAATGGAGTCACCCAGCAGCTGGAAGTTGAGCAACGCAATACGGCCATTAACGTGCGCAAACCGGCCATCAAAATGGATGTCGACTTTGTCCTCAAGCTCAACTATTAACTCTGGTGCTATTCCACCTGGTCAGCAAACAGTATAAGATTTGATTCAACATCTTTATTTTTATGTAATCTATGTATTTAATTAATAGCCAAAGCGTTTGCATGACTTAAAGTCCCGATTACAATATTTATTGCTTTACTCGAGCAGGTCAAGTTGAAATTAAAATACAATAAATGAATTTTATGCGATTACTTTGCAATTATTAAATTAACTATTTTGTAGAGTACAGCACTGAAAACGAGCTGCTCACGAAAGGATGTTTCGAAAGCATGTGAAAACGAATTTAAGTGGATTATTATTTTGGTGCTTTGATTTGAGGCCCAAACTTAATTTTTGAAATCATAATTTATATCAACTTCGTAACCTAATCAATTTTCAATAAAAAACATAAAAATTAAAAATCTCATGCACTTAAAATAAAGAAGAATTACTGCGAGGTAGGCAGACCGCCGACTTCGTCAACGTTGGAGAATAACAATAGATACATGCGAGTTATAGTATACATGGAGGAAACATCAACTTTTTAAAGTGCAACGACGTTCGAAAAGGGAACGCCCATAAGGCAAATGGATGCACCAACGATTGAGGAGGCGCTGGAGGCTAGGCCGCGAGACGGGCCCAGGCCACTAACAATAGAGGAATACAAGAGAAGGACTGTTACGAGGGAGCGTCAGCGTGCCAAACACAGGCGACGTCAAGCTGACGCAGAGAAAACAACGAGGAGGAGAAAAGGCAAAATTAATAAACAGGAGGTACTTGGTCATCGCGCTATTGAAGGCGAAGGTCGAGAACACGACCCGTCAGCCGCGGTTTCAGGAGGAACTAAAGCAGATCAACACCCTGTTGCAGGACAGGAAGAAGCGGACTAACAAACTTACAAAGCTTCAAAGATGCTTTGAATCTTATAGACTCATTAAAATAAGATCATGGAACAACAACTGGCAGTCTAATCAAGAGAAAATTACAAGGCCATGCGAGAAACTTGACCACCAATGAGCAAACTATTGCTCAACTCGTTGCAAAATTATCAAGCACAGTAAAAGGCGAATCGGTCGAAGTATTGCCAGCCAAACTACTGAACTTGCAACAAAGGAGCAAAGCCGCCAAACAGTACACTCAAGCGGCTAAGCAGTTAACAAATGCTTTAGAAGGAGCCTTCATAAACGATGGTTTAACCCCAGAATTGGCCAACAAATATAGTACAGCCCAAGCAGTATAGGCAATGACCAGAAACTGCGCTAGTGATAAGGTAAAACTTATCATGCAGGCTGACAGAAGCCTTCCCATCAAACTCTGGTAAGAGCGATGAGGCTAATTTGAGAAAACTTATAGCTGTTTGGGCCATTGTGTTTTCAGTTGCTGGGATATTAACTTCAGCTTCTGATGGTTTACTATAATCTGGCATTAAGAGTAATTTTTCGTCGAATGACGCTGAATTCTTTAGTGAATTTAGAAGGAATAATGGTATTTGATGCCTATCCGAAACATATAGGAACAACATAAAAGTATATGTTGGAAAAAAGAAACCTCAAGTAGTAAATAAGAACAGCCTTAAATTATTTAGAAGTTTGATTAGCTCGAGCATAGAAAATATTAGATTTTAAGGTCAGCCATAAAGTAAAATGCAATATAATAACAAACATAAATAAAAAAAAAATTATCGTTACAAAAATGAAACTTGATAATACATCGGAAAAATGGATAGATACACACATAAAACAACAAAAAAATCATATAAATTTAAAATCTAAATTAATTAAAAAAACTAATTTTATGAGTATAAAAACTTGAATAAAAACAACAACAAAATTGCACGCTACGGCCCAATCTATTACAATAGATTATCTAGAGATCCTCCGGACTACGATTTTGTCACTTGCAGAGGAAACACCTTTAGAGTGGGAGTTCCAGCAGAATAACGACCCCAAGCACACTTCGAGGAGGGTCAAGGAATGGTTTTGTCGCTAAAATACTAGCGTCATGGAATGATCTGCACAGTTTCCGGACTTATATCCAATAGAGCACCTCTGGGAAGTTCAGCCATTTGGGTCTTATAAGTCAAAAAATCCGCTGGAGCTTTGGGAATAGGGGGATGAGGCTTGGTATGGAATTTCTCAGAGCACCAGTGTCAAACTTGTGGACTCCATGCGTCGAAAATGCTCTAAAATACTAATAATGAAAGGTGCTACCACAAAATATTTAAATTTTTTAAAAATAAAAAGCAAAAAAAAAGGAAAACTTAATGTTCCTTGTCCCGATTTGTTTGCCAACATGCTTTTCGTTAATTTATGCTTTTTTCTATTTATATTTTAATATGGATTAAATTTTTGTTTAATTTAAATAAAAATAGCCTTCAGGTACTTGGTCTAAGAGTTTAAATGCATCTGATTTTGCACAGATGAGAATAATATTGAAAAAGCAAAAAAAATGTATGTATTTCTTCATTATTTCTGCCGCCACTGTATAACAATATCCATATTTTAACTTTGAAGTGGACAGAGTTCCGAATAAAGAACATTCGAAAAACCCAACTTAATGAAGACAGTCATTTCTATTTGGACCTCAATCTTTACAGTGAAATGTCTATGCACATAGGAACCACTAGTACATCTCATTGTGATGGTGTAACATCTACAATGTTACAACAAATTTCAATGTTTTTATATCCTTAGGGAAGTTTATCGACAACTTAAAGTGCTATCCCAAGTTGATAGCAGGTGGATAAAAGTATTTTGACATTTGATTTCTTAAGTCTGTGTCGAACTGCTATTGATCTTGGAGCTAAGCTACGCGTGCTTTAATATTGAATATTATTTTGAAGTGCTGATAAGAACAATTTTGCTTCATAGTTTTGCTTAGCAATGGTTAAAAAAAAGAAGTGAATTTGTTAAAAATGATTTGGTGGCGAAGTATACCTCTGAATATAAAAAAAACACCACACCACAAAAAACATAGCACGTTGTGGCAGACCACGTAAGACAACAGAACAACAGAACAGACAACGGCAATTTTAAAACAATCCCTTGGAAACAACTATTACTGTTGCCAGGGATCTTTTAAGCCACACAAACATTAATATTAGCGATAGGAGAGTTCGAATACGATTGAGAGAAGCTGATTATTGCACCTACTAACAATGGATCGCAGCTAATTTTGTGCAGCTAAGAACTGAAATTTAAAATCGTCACTGCGGCTTAACTATGAAAGATGTCAATACAAATTAAATGCAGTAATTTAAAGCAGATAATTAAAATTTATAGCAAACATTAACAAATGAATTAATTATTAAAACAGTAAAGTAACAAAAACATAAAGAATAGGATTTTTTCATGCCGCAGCTTATTTGGTGCAGGCACTTGGAGTGACTCTAAATCTCCAAATGTGACTTTAATGTCGCAGCTTCTATTTCTATTCCTTAGGACACATCATTAGCTAATTTTAATTTACATCTATTGGGTTTTATCACGTTGAAATGTTTACATTTGATGTGATTTCCAAAATGAGCCCTGGTACACAGATTGAACAGTGGAAATCGATCCCAACCAGATTGAACTCTGCGGAATATTGTTGAAATGATTCGGGTTTGCCCTGGTACAATAAATTCTACCATCCAATGTTTTTTTTAAGCCAGCCTTTAAGTGGTATAAAAGGCCGAAATGAAAATAACTAAGCTTTCACTGAACCCGAGCAGATACTTATCGTCCGGAAAATGAAAGCTAATCCAAAGTTATCGGATCCAAACGCACCTTAAGGGGCGTAAAATACGGAAGAACCAGAAATTTTTAATTTTTTTTAACATACAAACCGCATTAAAAATTAAAAATTTTTTTTTTTCAAAACAGTATTAGTATTTTTTGTTTTAACTTTAGCCAACTAAAAATATTTTTTAAAATTAATAATAAAAAAAAAATCTATTTTTTTATTTTTTCAAATTGATAACTTTTGATTGAAACTTCAAAATTACTAGCCGAACAAATGAAAAAAAAAAAAGGTTTTGTTTTAAATATAATTAATTTTTTGAAAGAAAAAAGCAATATTCATATTTTTCAGCATTTTTTATAATTAAAAAACACAACTCAAAGTTAAAAAAAAATAAATAGACGAAATAACTTTATGCTCATTTTTGCAGATATTTACTTTGCTTTGCTGTGTTTTAAGCAACGATCAGAAAATGGTTTTATAGTTCTTTCGCTGCGGTTTCAGGTTGAAGGCGCGACATCAATCTTATAATCAACGATTTTTATTGAGCCCTGAAGCCAACTTGCATAATAGGTCTCTTAGATTTACTACACCTCAACTCAAATTCATGGTACATTTTTGTTGAGTCCAACTTTAACTTTTTATAATCAATATCATTGCCAAAAATTATAGCTGTGCTGTTAAGCTTAACGGCTCATACGTTGCTTGGCCAAACCTCAGAAAACTCTGCGCGTGTTATTGCACTCATTGCTAAACTGAAGGCCTTTGGGAAAAATATGTGCAACATTTTATTACTGATCCTGATAAAGAATGATTTTCTACAAACGAAGTATGTTCTGGTTGACTTTAATGTGATTGAATGTTGTTAGTATTTTTCCACCATAAGTAGAATACTTTTCAAAAAATATTTACTTTTTGCATTTTTTTTGCAACAAATAATAAAAATGTTCTAGGTCACCTATAAAGTCCCTTTATGACTCTAAAAATCAATAATGATCAAAAAATTATGGAAAAATAAATTTGATAGCTCACAGTGACCACACGATTCAAATGAAAAGACTTAACTTTGTCAACTGTTGCTCGTTGTCCGATGCAATTTTGCATGCATTTCAAATGCACCGGTTCAAGAACCGTTATCTTCTAAACAAAAAATTGTTGTGTGGTCTTGTGCCGGTTTTCGTACCATTTGAACATTTCTAAATTAACTTCTAAAACCTCATTGACCTTAAAAATCTTTTTTTTTTCTTTATTTAAGTCCCCCTAGATTGGCAAAATCTTATACTGGGCGGTGGATCAGTAATGTTTTGGGGATGTGTATCATACAATGGGCTAGGAAACTTGGTTCCTATCAATGGAACAATAAACAAACACAAATATTCACTTTTCCTAAATGATTACGTTTCCAAATGTTATTTAACGCGCCGGGCCAAAACGCAAAATCAATTACTCATTTTTTAAACGAAGAAGGGGTAAACACTCTGGATGAGCCACCGCAAAGACCAGACATGAATATTATAGAAAATGTATGGGCTTATATCAAGCAAAAGCTATGTGTAAATCTGACAAGGACACGAGAGGACACCATATCCGAAGTAGGAGCACTTCCGGGAGCGGATATTCCATTGGAATATATCAAAACTTTGGTAGATTCTATTCCTCGACGGCTGCTAAAAGAAATATATGCCAAGGGAGGCTATATTATTTATTAATATTAAGTTTAATTATCCAAAAACTTTTGATTTTGTTAACTTTTTCATCTTAAATAATAAGTCGAAATACTTATGCCACCATGCATAAGCTTCTAATATACTTTTGTAATATATTTTCAAAATAAATAATAAATAAAAATATCTCATACCATATATTTTTTTAATGCTTTGTCAAAATATATACATATGCCGTCGGCTGTACATCTTCTAGGCTGTATCAACATCAGCGTACGCACGAGTCGACAGGGAAGGTAGACAATATGATTTAGTCCAAAATGTGATGTGGCTAGTCTATTTCTTTCTTCCAGTTTTGGAACTGATCGATGAGTATGTCGATCAATGTTAATTGGGTTTTATATACAATTTAAAAATATTTCGAAGCTGACAAAAAGTATATTGCTAAAAGCCTTGAATAACCACTGCAGTATAAGTGATATTGTGCGTAAAGTTTTCAAAAGTCTTAGTATGCACTTTTGTTGGTTAAAACTATACCTTTTGATCGGTATATAGCTCGATCTGATCGGACAGTCGTTGCGTTTTCCATTTTTCCTGTATATATTGCTATTCGCCTTTCGCACCCTTCGCAGTGCTTTCGTCACTAGCGTGGACTGCCGTTCGCAGTGATAACACCTCGTCCATCAATATCTGACCACTGGTTCAAAAGATAATTCAATGAAAAGAGATGAAAAGTCTGCTTAAATGTGTAGATAGCAAATGTGTCTTATAGCAATTGAAGAACAAAGCACCAAATTGAAGGCAACTTTTTGCATGTTAAATAAAATTATAAAAATTTAATAAAATACAGATTCTTCTTCTTGCAGAGAAAGACGTATCTTAGATGCAATTTAGTTTTCAGAGCAGCTTAAACATAACTTAAAACTTTACTATTCGGAGAGTTATATAATTCAGCTAATCGCCATAGATTATCACTTTTAATCTGTTGAAAGAATTAAATTTTTGTGTGTCTATATGCTTAGATCAGTGCTAGTCAAAATTGACTCCCAGGCGAGAACATTTTTCTCTTTGTAAGTGTCAGTGCTCATAATCCTGAAAGCTCACATTGGGATAAGTACGGTGCTTAAACCTAACCATATTGTGTTTTGCTTATCGTAGCTTTTTATTTCAAAAGCTCTGCATACTTTAAAAAGTTTTCTGGTGTCCAGGAGCACATTTTGACAAACACGGGCTTAGATTCTTGTATATCCATGTCTGTTCGAATGTATGTATTTTAGACTTGGCCATAAGGTATAGCATTGTCTACTACTATCATCTGTAATTAGTTATAACCTTTTGGCGCAATGTGCGGAAAGCAAAACTTTTTTTTTTTTAAATTTAGAATTATCAATATCACTGCGGACGGAAGGCGACTAGCAATATATACAGGAAAAATGAAAAATTTGCTATAACTCTCCAATCGAATCGAGTTATATTCTGATTGGAAGGTATTGTTTAAGCTAACAAAAGTGCATACTGGCTCGTGGGACAATCAGGTGTAAGTGGGAGGGGCGAAGATTAGATGATTGCAGAAAATGGGGCCGTTGGAGCCTTTTGGTATTTTTTTTTAATTTTCTACGATTCTTTTCAAAAATACGCGTCGAATGACACCTCAATAATAAAAGTCCGTTTAGTAGTTCAAAAGATAATTAAATTTGAGATTTTTAATGGCTTTCCCAAAATGAGATGAAAATTCAGTTTGTCTGTTTGTGTGTTTGTTTGCATCAAAGCGTTGAAATAGCTAAATGTGTGAATGTGAATCTATTCCCGATCATAAAATTAGAAACTTTTGTTCTACGACTTTTTCGAAAAATAGCTAGTTTAGCGGGAAATCGCTCAAATTTTCTAAAATTGAAACCACCGTAGTATCCAAACGATAGAAGCTAAAGTTATGTTCTATATATCGTTGAAAAGGTATTTTGAATTTGATTTTCAGGCATACCTTTAATGGTTTCTGGAGTATATATGTAAAAATCTGCAGGTGAAAATAAACTTTTTTGGCGATTAAAATAAAATCTACACCTCACATCACTTTAATGTATGTATGTTACATGTTATAGACAATTGAATTCCTCGTTTTTTGACATATAACACATATCTGTAACAATGCGTTTTGGCAAATTATTACCTGTTAACTATATTCACCTTTACACTGCTTGCTTAGTATATGCATGTTCACTGCGGAAATTACCAGTGCCATATTAAACAGACAATTTAAAAGATATCTTTACCAATCTAACAGAATATGCATCTGGGATGGTCCTACACATTCGGACCAAGTTTGGTTGTAATTGGCCCGCTATATCATATAGCTGCCATAGGAACAATCAGTCGAAAATCAAGCTTTAGTGTGAAAAACTTTGTTGTTTATTGAGGTATCTCAACCAATCTAACAAAATATGTATCTCGGGCCATAGGAACGATTTGTCGAAAATTTATATTGGTTGTTTCTGGAGAAAACACAATTAGACTCGCAAATTGGAAATTTTATTTTGTCATATACATCCTGATACAGTATTTAATATATGTATGTAGCGATTAATATTATTTTCTTTTAATCATGAGTTGCTTTTTCATAGTAATTACGGGATCTCCGTCAGTCGAGTATGCTCGACTGTAGCACCGCGAGCGAACCATCCGTGGGTTGGCGAGCGAAATATTGCGAATTATTATTATTGTTAACTGAACATATACATTTTACTTAGAAAAGATAGAAGACTTCACCAACAAAGTGTCGTAGCAGCCAGAGTTCGGGATAACCAATTTTGTGACAAACGATATTAAATTGAATATGTAACTTATTCTTATAAAAAGAGTTTGGCATTCGACACTGCGCAAATAGTTATTTTTGTTAGGTAAGAAGGATTGGGACTTTATTGCGCTATGTGCCGAATGCAAATGTACACATATTCAATTTAATATCGGCCGTCACAAAATTAGATATCAGAAATTTTGGGGAATGGAAATGTTTTCGTCACTAGAATTTTACCTCGTTAAGAGGATTTTTAGGAAGTTTTATTTTACAATCGTTCGTCACAAAATTTTAAATTATAAATCTTTGGCGCTTGAAAATACTTTCGTCACAATACTTTTACTGAACTTACTTTTTAAAATAACAGGTATAAGAATTTAATCATACTAATTTCCTTCGTACTTCAAAGTTTTCGTATTTGCTTTGGATATAGATCTCAATTTATGGATTTGCATTTAAATAATTACCACCTCAATTCTCTCAAACTAATTCATTACCCAAAAACCAAACAGAAAACCGAGAAAACTTAAATCGAAAATTCTAGACTGCGAGATACCCTGGTCGTATTTGCGCTAACTTACTTGCATACACGACACACGGCATAAGCAGCTTTGAATAATTTTTGAGTTTACGATCTGATCGTGATTAGATTCTTTGATCACATCGACCCTAAGATACTACGAGCATGTGTTCCAAGTCTCAAGACTCTATCTTTAAAATACGTCTTGGAATTGTGGACGAAGGGGCATGATATCCAAAATTCAAAATAAACTTGATCTACCTGCACAAATTACGAGAAGTTTACATATGAAATTTGATAATTCAAGCTCTAGTCACCTCAACTTTTGATGCCGATCAAGAATATTTACCGATATACGACATTGGATTTACCACGTCATCTTCCACCCGTTCATACTTTGCACTATGTTAATATACCCTCGACCAGGGTACAACTAATAAGCAATATATCCCTGGCACAGGGTATAAAAAAAGAAAATATTAAAATAAAATGTGAGCCGAAAGTGAAATGTAAAACGCGAACCACAGCGTTGATTGTACTTGATGGATGATGGACTGATGATGGTTTGGACAAAGTGCCAGAATAACAGACAGACAGACAGAAAGACAGACGGACGAAAGGACGGACGGACGGACTGTATAATGGAGGGTGGTTGCGGTGACGATGATGGTACTGATGGTGGTGCGGTTGAATAAAAGCAACAAACGGCAGCACGAACATTTAGCAAAAAGGCAAGAAACAAAGTTTAAAATCTAAAAAATTGAAACGAGAGCGACGGGCGGCACATTGCAATTTATATGCAAACAAACAAATAAGCCCGACAAAGCGCCCAAAACCCTGCCACACACCCGAAACCCACCAAACCACCAACCCACCAACCAAGCAAGCAACCAACCAAGCAACCACCCAACGAGTCACCCGTGCCATCCCAATCCAGCCATAGTTCTCTCTTTCTAGCTGCCTTGTTTCGTCCTGACTGCTGACGGCTGCTGCATGTCCTCAATTTCCATTCCTATTCTCATGCCCCTGCCCCTGCCCCTGCCCCTGCCCATACCTATACCCATTCCCAATCCTCTGTTCTCAGACCATCAGCTCCTTTCTTCTCTCTCTCTCTCTCTCTGTGCGGTGTGTGTGTCGTTCGTTGAACATTTCAATCAACGCTCGAGTGAAAATTGAAAAAAATAAAGGCCAGGATAATGTGGCTTGCGCTGGGTGCGACGAGTTGTTGGCTGCGGTTGCGTTTGTGCTTCATAGAAGTCATAGAAGGGGGCAGGTGGGGGTGTCAACGCCGCCTAAGCGGAAATGGATGCGCAACACTTAAGTGGCACAAATTGTGTGCCATATGTGGAGACGATGCGCGCACTGAAACTATCCACAGTCGGAAGATATACTTACCTATGATTTGATATGTATGTATGTATGTACATATGTGACTACGAGCCATCACGTGTGCAGGTGATACCCATTGACAGCATGCACAGTGGGCAAATGTGTGTGATCACTGCACCCTTTTCCACTGGCAATGCAAAGCAACAATGAAGGTTGGCAGCACCATACAAAAATTTCATATGTTCAAGTTGAAAATTTTAAAACCTTTTTTGTGCTGTGCAATTTGACAACAAATTATACGATTTATGCATTGTTGAAGTTTGGCAAATTTTCACTAACAATTCTTCTGCTTTTTTTTAACTTGTTCACGTTGAGATAAAAATTAAACAATCATTGTGAAATTTGGCAACGTAACGTTTGAGAAGTTTAACCACAAAAAGCCAATATTTTTTGATAGGATTTTATTAATTTATAATTAATAGCATAGCGGAACAGCGTAGCTGAATTAATAGCATATCTGAATAAAAAATAAAATTAACTTTTCTGTCTTTTATCGATAGCTCTTACATATTGGTGTTTTTTGAAATACTGCGTGTTCAGTCAAACACCAGCACGAAAGCAAATAGTTGATTTAAAAAGAAACTGTGAATTTGGTTGGCTCATTTCAAACGGTCTCTACGATATAAATGATAGGATCGTGTATAGTTGAACTCTAGAGCTTACAGAGAAGCTCGGACCTTTCCTGACCTGAAGTCCTGATCCAAAAATGCCAGGCTTGTTTTTTGTGTGACACCCAAGTACTCTTAGTTAGAAATGTGTTGATCCTTTAAACTATTTTTGATGAACATCAACAGACAGTTAATACATACGCACATACATATACCACAGCCCGCCTGTTAAAACGAGTCGATTTCAGATATGCCAAATTTCTTACATATTCGTTAGCTTAAAATTTCTGTTACCAAAAATATAATATTTAAGCAACTAAGCAACTACATGCATATGTAAATGAGAGAAGAATTTGGTAACATCTCGAGTTAGATAAGAGCACAATAAAAGATAATTCAAATGGATGTTCGAAAAATTGGATAAAGAATTGTGCAATTTTTGAAAAAAGACAAAATTGCTTAACTACTTATGTGTATAACAAAACAATAACATTTTGATGATCGACAGTGATCAACCTAATTTTTATTAAAGTTTTAAAATGTCTGAAATTTTATAAAATTTGTCAACATATCAGTAGAACTTTTATACATATTTATAAACTTGGACATTAATCATTCGAGTAGAAAAAAAGTGATCAAGAATTCAATGTCCTGAAATATGGTATTAGTAGGATTAGTGATATAGTGAAATTTGGCAAGCAGCAGACTGAAAATTTAATGCTGTCAAGCTAAGGAATGTCTCACTGCAATTGGATTGTATTTCACTTAAAAATCTGCATGCGGCATTGCCACATAGTCGCAGTGACTGTGAGTGCCCCCCCCCCCCAGTGGCAACAGCCGCTGCGACACGGCGCTATCCATGCCCCATTCCCTATTCCCCAGGCATATTGCCATAACAACCGTTAACCGAAAACACATTTAAAAGCAGAGCAAAAAAAAGGCGACGACCAGCATCAAATCCAAAGTGTAAACATTCACAGCCTTTGTGCAATGCCATTCTGAGGAATACGCATGGAAAATGGGGGGCGGAGGAGAAAGCGGGCTGGGGACACGAGGAGATGGGGATGTGGAGCAGTAGACAATGCGGCTTACAGGCAACTGCTTCCTTCCGAGCTGACGCGCTGCGGCTGCTGCTCTGACGTTTGATGTGCAGCGCAGACGAACAAGTGTGTGTGTGTGTGTGTGTGCGGCCAAAGAAGAAGAATGGTTGGATTTGGTAAGGGGTATAGGGAATAGAAATGGAGGGGGGTCCGGGCGGCGTGGAAGTATATCTTTCTAAGAACTCACTCAACGACTGACAAACCGGGAACAGCTAACACGGTATTTATTTCAAAACAAGAAATAAACAAAAAATATAACAAAAACAAAGTATAATACAACAACAGCAACGTTAACAAACAACGCACATAGCAAAAAGAAAGTAACGTCATGAATGCGGATGCGAATGTGAATGGCACATAACACATTTTACACACACACACACACACACACACACACACACACACACACACTGATTCACACACACACACGCACACACTGATTCACACCCAGGGACTAAAAACACACAGACACATTGCAAATGCTTGGCAACACCAGCAGCCGCAACACAATCGCTTCACCGACTGCAATGGTGGGCGCTTTCGGAAGAGGGGGCGTGTCGCTAATGAAGTCGCAAACAGGCAGCCGCTGTCGACGTTGCCGCTTTGCATATTCATTTATAAAAAAAAATGTTTAAAAAAACGAAGCGCAGCTCAACATACTCGCAACCGCACGCCTTTATTGTAATAGAAATTATAAGCTTATGGGCCGCCCACACAATTGCCGGTCTGTTTTAGCAACCGTTGCCCGTTTCCATTTCCCCATTTCAGCTTTTCACATTTTCATAAACGTCTTTTGTTCTCGCTGGAAACGGAACCGCCACAGGCAGCCGACAATTATAGGTAGTAATGAAGTGTGGCAACGTTGCATGCGAAGCTTAACATTGCACATGAAATTTCTCAGCACTAAAATTAGCTAAGCATATATGTATACAATATCATATATGATATTTATACAAGACTATTCATCATATTATGTATTTTAATACCACCACTCATAATTGCAAATAATTTGGATTTACAGTTTGTCAAATAATTGTTTGCAAAATGAAAAAAATAACACAAATTGAACTTCAACTCAACAGTGCAGATACATATTTTAATGTATAACCATTAGATACTACCAAAAATAAAACAACTATTTGACAAACTGTATGTTTATTTGTTGTCTTCATTAAAAAGAATTCCATTACAACATCAGTTACGCTCAGTTACTTTATTATGTAATTTCAAATATATTTAAAATATTTAAAACTCAACTTCAAAGGATTTAGAGCTGTTTTGTCCAAAATGTGTATTTTCCTATCACATGGGTTAGGATTTTTTTTTTAAAATTTTGTCATTTATTTGTTTTTATAATTATAATAAATATATATTCTATAAAACAATATATTTTTCTCATTCTATATTTTTCCCATCTATAAAATTCAAATTCTCATTCAGTTGCAAGCAGAGCATTCATTGGTATAGTGAAATGCGACAACGTCGCAACATATATATGTACTGATCGGGTAGCTAAGCCTTTCTTAGCAGATACTTTATTCGAAAAGCTTTCGTGCGTTGACTGCAATTCCTTTGTATTGCATGCAACGAGGGTGGCTCGATTTCTGTCGGTTTGGCTTAACACTTTGCAGTTGATGTTGCTGTTGCTACTGCTGCTGCGCACCACCAATAGCAACAACAACAACAACAACAGCAGCAGCGACAGCAGCAGCAGTAGAAATAGCAACACCCTCCCAAGTTTGATTTTGCTTACGCCTCGTTTCATCTTCAACAACAATTTCATAATTTTAAACCGTGCCGAATGCTCGAGCTGACTCGGGCCAGATTCGTTGGCGTGCGCCGTGAGCTGTATCCTGCGAGTCCTGACTGAGTGAGTGCGGCATGCTCTTGCCTTGACTGCTGGGCGTTCATTTCATTTGATTTCAAACTGTCATCGACGGCAGTTCAGTGCCAGGACTCAGTATTTCAGAATCCACCAAAGTAATCCACAAACATTTTAAAGTACGTGCAGTTCCGATATTCTTGTAATTATTATTACTAATTATTTTTTAAATATTTTTTAAATTGTGAATATGACTTTGTGTATTCAATAAACAAATAAAAATAATAATCATTAATTAATTGGTGTGCGTGTATGTGAAATCAAAGATCGAGTGCTGACACTTAATATGTTTCCAAACTGACATAAAACATAAGGAAATTGAAAACCAAAAAGCTTCGCTTGACCAGAGTTCAAAATCTATAATTGGCTTTAAGCTTGGTGTTACTTAATCCGCAAGATAGTAAATAAAAAAATACTAATGTTGTGCATCAGGATATGGAATTAATTCTCAAAATATCGGTCCAATCCACAGCGCATTAACTGCTTTAAGAAGTTTCTTTTCGCCCAAAAAAAATTGTTCGTACCGATATTTTAATAACTGTGACTGCACGCTTGTAGCTTTATTGATCGACTGATAATTACATTACAAATTGTACGTAAATAAATTCAAATATGTTCTAATGAATCTCAGCTATATTTCGATACAGTTTTGATGAAGTCATAACATGACATACAATTTTTTATCCACGTATTTCAATCTTCTCTGAATATTAGGGAATAATACTGGAACTGTGAACCAAAATTATTTAACTTCCTATTTAAAATGTTTTTACCGGTACGGCTTTGGTAAAAAATTTCCAAAAATTAGTTGTTTATTTTCTGTAGGTAAATAATTATCATTATATTCAAAAATCACTTTAAATTTAAGTAAGGCTTATCCCAATAATATACTTATGTACATATCTGATAGCATATTTTTTCTTTTATAGCATTTTAAAATTTTTATAAATTATATTGTTGGAACCAAAATAACCAAATGAAGCTGGGACTAAAATATATAGCTGTTTCAAAACCGTTTGAGAGATTTTCAAATTAATGAAATAGAAAACATGAAAAACTAAGATTGCACGGATTGCCAAATTGTAAAAAAAATTGTTGTCATGAATGCAGTATGGAAGACCAGGAAAATCCAGAATGACGGATCCACGTTAACAGTTAAAAAGAGATATATAAAATATGATACTGGTAGGCAATCTTTTTTGATTCTGACAATTCCCGCTACTAAGGGTTTTTGGGGTCGCTGATTACGAATCCGGTGCCGGTTTCTATATAAGATAACCCACAAAAAGTATGCTAAGAAATGTTGTTGAATCACATGCCAATCCACTACACAATGGTAGTTTTTTTTTTTGGAAAAAACTAATAACTCAAGAACGAAACAAGATATTTTAGTCTACCTTTTTGCATTGGACTCATAGTGGCAATTGGCATCGGTGCTGTAAAAAGCGGGCGTGGCACCGCCTTTATTCTTAATTTAAGCATATGCAAATTTTTTGTTTTTGACGCTATATGAAAACTTGCACGATTGATTTGTTCTTATGCTCTTAGCACTCTGTCAAAATTATCGAAATCGGATAACTAGTTCAAAAACTTTCCATGTGGCCAATCGGTTGAACATTTTTTTTTTTATAAAAACCATCTTGTTTACTAAGATATCTTGACCAAACTCGTAAAATATGAGATATTTATGCGCCAGACATATTGGCCAAAAATTATCAAGATCGGTCAACTATAGCAGCCGAGTTTTGTATAAAAAAATAAATTGTATTTTTTGTTGATTTTTTTGTTAAGATACATTAGAAAATTTTGTTTCTACTAATACGAGAAATAATGTCTAATGCATTTTCAACTGCTGTAAGGCTTTTCTGATGTAACCTGCAGCTTTGTATATAATCCTGTCTATATATCTTTTCTTGAAGTTGAGTTTTTAGTTTACCACTTAAAATCGCGCTCCACTTTGATTTCTGATTTTCGTCCATTGACTTTAACTTTTGTATCGTTTAGAATCTTGCAAATATTTAATGAAAATTGGAAAGCGGTTTCTTCGTTAACTTTATGTACTTTACTTATTAAAATTTTCTTTGAAACACAATTTCCGCTAATGTCTCTTTGTCTTGCAAAAATTACAATTACAAAATATATTTATTTGCTTAATGTTCTTCGCATTGAAAACATTCCCTTTTGTCTTTATTCCATTACTATGGTAGTTTTCTATCAAGCAATTATACGCTTCGTAACTCTTATATTTCGGCATCTCCGGTTGAAGTGTATCCGCCAAGAGAGAGATCGTATGCGTGTTATCTATATTCTTCTATATATATAAAACTCTTTATCCTGACTAACTGACTCACTGACTGTAATTCAAAGTGTAGGCCAAACGGTTACATAGATGAGACAATTTTATCAAGCAAAAAGACAGGGTTTTGTGAAACTTGACCTGTAATTGGTGTTCAAAGTTCAGGGAATTGCTTAGTCTGAAAAACTTCTTTGTTTCTTAAGATATGCCAACCAAGCTCACAGATTGTGTATCTGTTACATTGTGTTGCATCCAGACTGAATTTAGTAAGCTATATAATATAGCTGCCATGGGAACAATTGGTCGCAAATCAACATCTTCTTGCCAGATCTGGACTATTCTGATAAATTAAGCTTTTCCACGCCAAATCACAAAACCTGACTTTTAGTCAAAGTCCAATTACAGTTAAAAATAATTATAGCAATGGACAGCGCAAGTTAAAATGTTCAATATTTTTACAAAAAGTTGTATAATATTTGTTATTTGGTACATTCATGATAAGCCGGACAACTAAAGACTAGCCTTTTAATATTGCGAGGAACGAGCGAGAAGAAGAATTTAATATGAGATAGTGAAGAAACGTGTTGCATTAAAATCAGGCTTTCTCTTTAAGAGTTTTGGTTAGAAATACATTTTTTTAAGAAAAGAAATCCTCGCAACTCAATGATCTTTTAATTGTCATTGCAATGGTAACTATATTTATTTCAAACTGGAATGTTTGCAATAAGTACTTGCAGTTATATGAATAATCCACAAACAGTTAAATTTTTCTAAATTTAAATTTATTTATTAAAATTTATTTATATTAATGTCAACTAGCATACTGCTGTCACACGGCAGCTTAAACTAATTCTAAATCAAAAAGATAATACGATTGACTAACAATAGTGAAATATTCATTGTCAATAACAAACAAAAATAATAGATGACTTGATTAACAAAATAGTGAGATTTACAATAGAAGCACGATATATTTACATTTTGTCATAAACTTTTTAAGACAGGATTCTGAAAGGCAGATCCTGTGGGTGGTGTCTTTTGAGTCTGCTTTTTCCTCTGTGTTAATGAAACAGTGAAAATTAAAATAATAAAAAAATATTTCTTAAAAATGTCTAAGCCAACGCTCAGTGCCTAATCTGAGGATTTGTGACCATTTCAATGTCATTGTTGGGAAATCAAGGGTCCAAAGAGCAGAACTGTTAATTCTTTGTTAAGGTTGTGCCTCGAGCAACCACTAAATCCCAATCAGCAGATACGAAAGAGTCTATCAAATCAAAGTGAACCCTTGTAAACAACCCGAAGCTCAATCGACAAGTTGAGCGCAAACAAAGCGCATAAACTGCAAAATTATTTAAGCATAACTCATACGCACGAAGGTGCAGCCAAGCGTCAAGGATTGCAGTCTACACAGACCCCAAACACACACTTACACGCACACACGGACACTCAGTCGTCGCACACCGCACACCGCACACATCAATCTCCCAGATATGTCCTCGAAAAAGGGTTCAAATCAAATTCGATTAGGGTAACGATGTGTTGGCTCACACGGCCTTGGACAAGGGACCATGGCCACGTTCAGAGTTAAGTGTGAGTGCGAGTGTGAGTGTGAGTGTGAGTGTGAGTTTGAGTTTGTCAAATTGTCAGGGGCGGAGTTATATGTACGAGTATGTAACCAGAAGTTGTCTGGACTCCACTCCTGCTGGAGTGTCACACATGCCAAAAGAGCCACAAGTGGCACATTATTTTAATTCACAGTCAAACGTTGTACCGTTAACACCGACTACAACGACCGCACTATGGGGAATTTGACCAGTTTTTGTGGTCTTAATTAATAACTCATAAGCTACACAAGATAATTTAAAGATGTTATTTTTTAGTGTTATGTGCCCTCTTGGAAGCATTCTGAAAACGTGAGCGTATCACAACCCCAGCCCACCATTATTATTATTATTTTTTATTTAATTTTTATCGGTAACAAGTTCATGATTTCTATTGCAAACTACAAAATGTGACTTTCTACTCATGCTATTAGCATTATATAGAAACGTAAAAAGTGCTCTCTTTAATTACAAACATTTGAACAAGAATTAAATACTCTAAAATACACAATATATTTCATTAATGGACTTCTCTGGACTCATTTTGAAAATATTTAAGCTTGGCGACATTCAGAAAATGGGTTTTGCCTCAAAAACTGGTCAGATTTCCCATAGTGGGCAGTTCTACGCATGTGAATGGCGGGTGTGTGTGCATGTGTGTTTGTTTGGGGGGAAGATAAGTGAGCTATTTTAGACGCTGCATCAGTTTTGGTAACTAGTAAATTGAGTGCCATTACTGATAATCGCAGTGCTCTTAATTAAACGCCTTACAAGAAGGACATCCTTGTGGAGCTTGAAACCCTTTCAGTATTTGACGATTGATCTGTTCAGGCAAATAAAAGTAATGTTCAGGCACTTTCAACCAACTATTCAACTACTATTGAAATAGATATCCAAGCAGATGTTATCACTGAGAAAATACTTTCCGAATAATTAGAGGAATATATTTACCATATTAACAAAGATGAGTTTGAATTTATTCGCCATTAATTGGTAGAGGGATGATCTTTTACCAACGTGTGTTGAAACTTTTCTTGCCCATTTTCGTCCATTGAAAAGATTTGATAGCATATTAAAGGTATTGAGAATTAGATCACGTATGTTTTGACAGATCTTTTGGTTTACATAAATAACTACCAGTTCGTAATATTCGGTATTAATTTGATTAATTTGAAATTATTTTAAAAATTATAATAAGACTCCCTGCCGAATATCTCCCAAACGCGTAGGATAAAAACTTGTAATAAACATGGATGATTATTAATATCAACTACATCAGGCTTTTAAACCCAAATATAAATGAATCAATAAATTTGGCTCAATTACAAACGATTACAGAATAAAAAATGATTATTTTATATAAATTACGAGTTATTCGAAGATTTGGATAATTACGACTAACATGGAAACTTTAGAATAAACAAAACGATTCCTTAATCAGTATACCAGCAATCCGAATTATAAGCTATCTTACGATTACCCGAATAATGCAGCAAATTCTCCATTGAACTAGTTCCCTGTGAAACGGAATTTGAGTGCCCTCAGTTGGGCGCCAGTCTGGTGACTTTGAAGTGACGGAACTGTGTGCAAGGGTTGCAGCGCTGCATGGTTAGGAATTGACCTCTCACCCAGCCTCCAGGACGCGGCAGTCGAGCAGTGAGTGAAGTGTGTTGTCTGGCTAAGCCATGTTTGATATGCCGTAATTATGTTATAAGGTTGTCCCCGTAAAGTGACAGTTAAGTGTGTAACAACAGCGACAGCGACAGCAACAGCAACAGCAACCACGCAACAGGATCTCATCTGAAGCGACCATCCAAATTCATTGAGGGTTGTCCGCGAAACGGGGTTGGTTTGATTTATGGTTAAGGTATATTTACAAGAGTAGGTATCAATCAGTACCCACTGTAGTCCCTGTCAGCGTTAAGCACCACCAAACTCCACTAGAACCGAGTAATACTACAAAACAAACAACAGTTGCTGCCCGCTTTAATTGTTAGCCAAAGTTTGTATTTTTATTTGCCACAAGACAAACAAAAACAAGTTGAATCCCAGTAGTTTGTAGTTGCCGTTGCACTTTTACCAGCTGCGCATTAATCTTGGCTAAAAAAAAATAAAGAAGTTAAGACGCCACCGTGCTGTTTTCCAAGTTGCCGACGTGGCCATTAAAAAGATGCTGCCAGCTGCTGATTGAATATTAAAATGCTGCCAGCAACTGTGGCAATTAAAGCTTTGCCGCATCAATCAGTGCGATGGTGCTGTGGGTGGAGAGGGGGGCGGCATCATACTCTTAGTGGACTGCCACGCCTTAATTAGCATAATCTAATTTCAACTTTGTCAGAAATGATTCTTCTTTTACTGCTGCTGCCAAAAAATGCAAATCAACTAACGGAACGCAGCCAATTTGTCCGCCTCCATCTCCACCACCCCCTTCCCAGTCTCCACTCGACGACGCCTATGCTCAGTCACCGCCTGGCGACAGTTGAAAACTTTTATATTTTTACAACGAAATGAAAAAACAATAAAATAAAAAAAATGCAAAATTAAACCAACAAGAACAACAACATGAAGATGACAACAGCAACAGCCTCGACAGCAGCGGCGACGGTTTGTTAAAAACTTTTTTAAATGCGAAAATGAAAGAGCAACAAGACGAGTTGTCTATGGGTACGGGAGGAGCTAAGTAGGCTTGGGGGAAGCAGGTTAGACGGGGGTGTTGTTGGTTGGAGCGCTTAGAATTGACAGCGACAGGATACGGGCAACTGCGTGGATGCCACACGGCGTCGACGTCAAGTGCCTCAACAGTTTGGCAGACGAACACAACAATTGAGTTTGTTTCCCACAATATACTCGTCTGTATGTATGTATGTATGTATGTATGTATGTATGTATGTATGTGTGTGTAAGAGTGCGTCTATGTGCCTACCCCCGTGTGGAGGGGGTACTTCGGGTTGCCAGATGTTGAAACATTTAATTTGCTGAAATTTGGCGCGTCATGTAAGCTTATTAACAGACTAGCGCGAGTGTGTGTGTGTGTTTGTTTGTGTGTGTGTTTGTTTTTATTCCGTTTGTTTTTCTATGCAAATTTGTGAGTGTCACACCATACATGTCTCGGCAGCCGTGTTGCCAACTATTTAGGGCCTGAAAACGCTAGATCTGCATGAAAAACGAGCTAGAAAAGACTAGGAAATTTTAGAAAAAGACTATATATCAAGTTTCTTTAGATGCATTTCATATCTTTTTTTATTAATCAAGATATTGTGAATGCTTGTCAAGCTCAACAACATATTCCTCGTCGTCAGACTGGTTTGTACCGATGGATTTGAGGTACTTTCATAGGGCACTTGAGGCACTTTATTCACATTTATTTGCCCTAATCAATCATTTGGCTGAAAACGCCTTCAACATCTGCTCAACACAAATTATGATAGTTGCCAAAAACGTTCATTGCATCTTGCATCCACATAATTATTAACTTCGTCCCAAAAGCTGACTGTGTTGTCAATTTATTCCCATTTAACATTTATTGAATGCTATTATATTGACTTAGAACTTCTTCGATTTGCGAAGCTGACAACTTGAAGTGCTCCAGAATGTGTACAATGCAGGATTCTTGACACGCAATATATTATCGATTTGCTCGAATATATCAAAGCTGTAAAAGTAATCTCAATATACAGAAATGGCGAGAAAGTAGCTAAATTGGCAACACTGCTCGGCGGACAGGCATTACCTCCACCCATTATAGCATCTATCAAAAGGTATGTCCAAACATGAGCTGTATTTAAGCAGTGCCTAAAAGTGCCACCGCTGCCGATCAGCGTTAACTGTGCTGTTAATGCGAGAATGTTAAACTTAATGCTGCCGTTACACATGATATGTACCAGTTTTTTTATTTTAATGTATTGATTCCCGCTCAACAAGACAAAGATTATATTGGCAATTCCACAGAATTGTCAACGGCAGCCAAAAAATTCAAAGGCTATAAAATTCAAGCCTATAACATATTTTTATGGGGAATGTATTCAATTTTATAAATGTATGCAACTTTTACATTTACTCATGGCACATTTTGAAATATTCAAATGCAAAGTCGAACAAGTGCAACAGTTCTGTTTTAAACATTTCTATTGCAAGTTTTGTTTTGATTAATGTCCTTAATGAGATAATTAATAATAGAGCATTTGTTCTCAGTGCGTTGAAGATATTTGATAAATGCGCATCAAATATTGGGTCCAATATCACCAAACTAATTAAAAAAATTGTGCTTGGAAATATTCACCGCTTTGCCTTTAAAACTATATTAAAGGTACATAAGTCTAAAATGTATAAATTATAAATAATTTTTTTTTCTAAATTATATAAATGGTTTTAATGTAGAAGTGTGAAAACGAAGGCTGAAAAAATAAATCCAACTGTCGAGAAAAGTTAAAGGAAGAGGAAACAAAATTACAAAACTATAAAATATAAAACAAGGAAAAAATGCGGAATTCTAGACAGTCGTGGAGAGCGATGGCTGAAGGTAAAGAAGATATAATTAAAGAGAAACGGAAATATAGTCGCATACGACAACGGGAGAGGCACCAAAAACTCTTGGAAATGCCACTCGCACGTCAAAGCCAAAACGCGATTTCAAATGTAGAGAAACCTTGGAGAAAGCTCTTAAGAAAGTGGAGAAAGCGATGCCAAAGGATATGCACAGAAAGCTAAAAGTTCTTAAAGTCCTGGCCAAAAAAAGATGAGCAGAGTGAAGAAAACTTAAACCAATCCGGCAGAAAAGTGACGGAAAGCCTAGTTAATGCCAGATACGGACTTGAAATTTGGCATGAACCTTAGTTAGACTAAGTTACAATTTTGAATATTTTTTTTTGGATTTGGACCACGCCTTCACCTCCCCTCCTTATCCGACTATGAAAGAAAAGGGAAAAATATTTATATAAAATCGAAATCAATTGTTATATGCTTAAAATTTAGCATTAATCTTAGTTAGGCTAAAGTAGAATTTATATTTTTTTTTGTTTTTTAATTGGACATTGTCTTCACCCCCCCTTTCTCCACGACCAACGGAAAAAGTATAATTTTTTTTTATAAATTTTAATAAAAAGCAAAATATTTGATTTTTTCATGTGTGCTACTTAGATTAAAGTAGAATATACAATTTCTTTTGTTTTTCAATTTAACCGTGAATTCACCCTCCTCACCATCTTACTCCGAGAAAAATCCGATTTTTTAAAAAAACAAGCAAAAATTATTATTAACATCTGATCCTAGATGGTTTTGTTAATAACATTAAGGCAAAACTCTGCTGATATCTGCCACTATTCTGATGTAAAGCTTAACAGAACAGGAACACATTTGTTAGTTTTTAGCTAAAAATACACATGAACAACACATTGGACAATTGCACAATAAAACACAAATTTGTAAAATCTATACTAATACCGCATTTTAAATACCTTTATCAAGTTTATCCATATTTTCGCTTTTTTATATTGTTTACATAACAAACACAATTCGCTCTGCAAGTTGCAATTATTTTTCCCGCACTTTTTCAGTTCACATGGCATCTCTCAATCAGCTGACTTTGAGTGCGCTTAAAATATTAAGGGTAGTCCCGAAAAATCTAAAAAAAATGGTTTTTGTTCGGTTTGGAGATTTTATATTTAGGAAATAAAAAAAATTTTAAGATTCTGAACAAAAAAAAATTAATGCCAAAATATCGGACTTTTGTAAGCAAATAAAATGCCGCAAAATATGTGTATTTGCATGTATCATGCCAATTTCGGCTTTCTTCGAAAAGTATTCCAAATTTTCCCAGAGATTTTGAAACATTTCTTAAAGCGGCTTGCAGCGATATTCAGAATGAATATTGCATGAAAAATAATTGTAAAAAGTGCCTTACAGATTTAAAAGATGGATTTATTCCTTTTGCCAAATACAGCCAAGTAACAATTTTTACCTGCGTAACTTGGATGGTCGGTGCTTCACAGTCTTTTGCAGTTATAAGCGATAGCTTACGCATAATAAACATGACGTACTTATTTGTGTTTTAAGCCTTATTATCGAAGCTAAACATCAATGGCAGCTGCGATCAATTAATTAATAAATACATTTTGACAAGCTTAACAGATATTATAAAGCAAATTGGATGTGTAAATCTATAGAGCCGTCATTAAACGAAAGTTGTGGCAAATAACAAAATTAAAAAACATTGTTTTACCCGATGCATTATCTTTTTATCAATGTGCAGAAAACAACATTATTGGAATTAAAGTTTATTTAAGTCATCTGCCCAAATTTAAAGTTAGTCATTACAATATAAGTTAGACGAAAAATAGAAGGAAGTGCAAAGCATTCCAGGTATATGCCAGATGCATCGGTTTTGTTGCGATGGCGAACCGGTAGAAGCAGCTAGGACTGCATATTCTATTAAGAAATCTGTATTTCACATTCAGAATACTATTATCACTTAAGAGCAATAATTAGCTCTTTGTTTTTTCTTATATAATATGAATATACTTATTTTTGTTGAACTTTATTGAAGATATTTTGTTAAGTTTCTTATTGATAAAATAAATATGCTGAATATATTTAATTACTTAAAACATACAAAAATAAACATACTTAATATGATGGAAAAAAATGTCGCGTGCGACAGATTAAAATTAAATAAAAAAAATACTACATATTTTTGAAACAAATAAAGAACATTATTAAGAAATTTTAAATTTTGTTGCATCAAAAAATTACTTCAGGTTTCCCTGAAATCGGTGCATGAACCGTTCGTCTTAAAAGCGACTTCTGTTTTTGTTGGTGCGAATGCCTTGGTTTTTTTTAACTATCTTGAAAACGATCAGTTGCCCAATATCAACCTTAGAACCAATTATAGTGCTAAGCAATAGACATAAGATTCGCCTTTTGTCGAAATAAAAAAGTGGGCTCCGGCTACAGTCGAGTGTGCTCGACTGTAGAATACCCTGTGCCCTGGCTCTCCGATAGGTCATACGTATGTGGGCTACGTTAGGCATGCCAAAGTTGTGATGATGCGGCATTAACTTTTTGACTAATTGTTCATATTACATCTATGTGATCTAGTGAACCGATTTAAACCAAATTGCAAATTCTGAATCTGTGAGTTTGGTTGACTTATCTCTAAAAACAACGATAATGTACGTACTATATCTTAAAATTCGCTCCTATGGCAGCTATTTGATATCCGATTCTAACCAAACTTGGTCAGGATGTAGAATACCATCCCAAATGCTTATTTTGTTAGTTTGGTTGAGATACCTTAAACAACAAAAAAGTTTATCATACTAAAACTTGATTTTCGACTGATCGTTCCTATGGCAGCTATATCACATAGTGTTTCGATTTTAACCAAGTTTGGTCAGAATGTATGGGACAATCCCACATACATATTGTCTCAGTTTGGCTAAGATATCTCAAGCAACAAAAAAGTTTTTCATACCAAAACTTGATTTTCGACTGATCGTTCCTATGACAGCTATATTATATAGTGTTTCGATTTCAACCAGATTTGATCAGGATGTATAGGACCATTCCACATGCATATTTTGTCAGTTTGGTCAAATTATTTCAAACAACAAAAAAGCTTTTCATACTCAAACTTGATTTTGTACTGATTGTTCAAATGGCAGCTATATGATATAGTGGTCCGATTTCAACCAAATTTGTTTAGGATGTATAAAACCTTCCTAAATGCATATCCTGTCAGTTTGGTCAATATATTTTAAACAACAAAAGAGATTTTCATACTAAAACTTGATTTTGAACTGATCGTTCCTATGGCAGCTATATGATATAGTGGTCCGATTTCAACCAAATTTGTTTAGGATGTATAAAACCTTCCTAAATGCATATCCTGTCAGTTTGGTCAATATATTTTAAACAACAAAAGAGATTTTCATACTAAAACTTGATTTTGAACTGATCGTTCCTATGGCAGCTATATGATTTAGTGGTCCGATTTCAACCAAATTTGATCAAAATGTAAAGGACCATCCGAAATGTAAATCCTGTCAGTTTCCCTGGGATATTTCAAACAACAAAAAAGTTGTTCATACTAAATCTTGATTTTGGGCTGATCGTTCCTATGACAGCTATATGATATAGTGGTACGATTTCAACCAAATTTGATCAGGATGTATAGGACCAAACCCAATGCATATCCTGCTATATATATATCCTACATACCAAGTTTGTCTAGCTTTTATAGTTTCTGAGATCCTTTGACTCAAACAGACGGACGGACAGACAGACGGACATGGCTCCATCGACTCTGCTATTGATACTGATCAAGAATATATATACTTTATAGGGTCGGAGATGCTTCCTTCTGCCTGTTACATACATTGCACTAAACCATTATACCCTTTTTGACCATTTTCAATGGGCACAGGGTATAAAAAGTTGTCTTGGCATTTGTTCTTTTCACTTTGAATGCGTACGAATGTCGCATACCCCTGGGCTAGGTAACACAAACATATATACATACACACATGCATACATACATATATCAAAACAACAGTACCGGCAGCATTGTGGCCGTTCGACGAAGTCAAATCTTAAGTTATCTTCTGAGTTGTGGATGTTTCTTGAACCTCCAAAATGTAAGAAAATAACCATATTCACCTGTACCATTTTGAGTATGTACTTTAGAAAAAAAGTTGCAAGTTAAGGAACGATAGTAAAATGCAACAAAACCATCAACAATTAAATGAGATATTTTGAAATTGTTTACCAAAACTCAATGCTACAGCCTTACATTACTTTTACAATTTTCTATTATTTTCATTTTGCGGCTGAAGGGGAAGTGGCATTCACATTTTAAAATAAAAATAATCGGTTTATTGTATACTGGAACCAATGAACCAAATTGGGATTTAATAATTATTATAATAATTTTTAATGTCTGATTATTCAAAATTCTAGAAGTCTACATTTAAGTATACAATTTGGTGCTACTGGGTCTTTCGATCTTTGAGATGTGTTGGATCATGGCTGTATGTATTTTATGCATATTTTTAATTTAATTATTTAGTTTTCCAGCATAATTTCTCAATTTTGTTTTCGGTATTTGTTGAACAATTTTAAATCTAGATAGAATTTTATTGCACCGTTTTTAGGTTCATTAACAAAATAAATTAATTTAAATGCATCAAAATTTCTCAGAATTAATTAAATTTTCGAGTATATTCTTCTACTGTTTAAGTTAAGTGCCTGGATCAGTATAGAAAATTCAAAATTGGGTTTCAGAAGATATTAAAAATAAATGATAACAATAGGGCTTATCAAGTTTTTTGATTCTCACTGTAATCCTTCTAGTCTGTCTTAGGACATAATAAGTCAGTGGTGTTTGTTGAGCAATTGCTAAGTACACACAGACAAGAGATTGCCTGCGAATGAGAAATCAGTTTTAATTGCTATCACACGAAAAATGAAGAGAACTCGAGTGTATGTAAAAGGTAGACAGCTGCAGCATTGTAGGATGGAGGCGGTGGCAAATTCTGCGACAGTGCGGCAGTGGCAGAGGCAGTGGAAATGGGCGTGTCACACGGCACAGAACACAGTCGAAATGAAGACGGTAACGAAGACAATGCAAATATGGACATAAATCTTGAATGACGTCTTATTCAAGTCAACAGCAGAATGAAACTGAAACTAAATCCAAATCCGAATCCAACACCAAACCGAGAACTAAAAGTACAACTAAAACCATAAATAACAATGCAGAAGCATTTGTTTTAGAGACGGTCGTGTGTTTGAAATGCTTTCAATCAGCCCTAATTTAATTAATATTTTTAGTAGATGCTAGAAGTTCCGTTTCATGTCTTGCACAGAAAAGAAACCCATTCTATTCCAATTCGGATTTTGGCATGCATTTTTTAAATATGTATTTAGGATATTATATGCAGATAAAGGGACAGCAACAAAATTGTCAAAAAAGTACAAAACATCTGATTTTGCTGAGCTAATTGTTATGGCAATCCATTAATCAAAAAATGTGAGGAGAAATAATTGAAAATTCGTTGTTCAATCAAGTAATTCGTAGTCGATTTAAGAAACCCCGAGATTACTGAACTTAGGACAACCCTTGAAATTGATTTGTCCCGCAGTCTCGTATTTTTGTATCCTGTATATAATCCACAGTTAAGTACTCGTAAAGGAAAGATTCTTTGCTAATGGAGCTTTTACCTCTTTATTTGCAGCATGAAGGAGACGAACGGCAACAACACCGGCAATGGCCACGCTAACAGCAACAATAACAATGGTAGCAACAACAACACGGGCAGCTTAACGTCCTCAAGTTGTGGCGCCACCGCTGTGCCAGCCACGCCCACAACGGCACAGCAAGCAACAGCAACTGTCACGGGACAACAGTCGCTGCAACAGCAGCAGCAGCAGCAGCAGCAGCAGCAGCAGCAGCAACAGCAACAGCAATCAGGTGGGACACAGCAACTGACGCCGAGGAAGAGTAACATTCACGAGCTGCGGAATCAGGATTATGTCAGCCGCCTTATGGCTGCCACGCCCCCTTATTTATACTCAGCACCCGTGGGGCCGAATAATTATTTCTTCAGCGATATGCTGCGTTCGCTGGTGCAAACGCGCAACAACGAGACCGCTCGCGTGTTGCAGCTACAACAGCAGCAGCAACAGCAGCAGCAGCAACAACAGCAACAGCAGGCGGCGTTGGTGCGACGTTCGCGAAAACGATCCTGGTCACATCGACCCTACTACGAGCAGCTGCGAGAGCGACGCGACGCCGAGGAGAAGCAGCAGCATCAGCAGCAACATCAGCAGCAACAGCAACAGCAGACGCAGCAGCAGCAACAACAACAACAGGCGAGCACCACGCCAATAACAACCACTGAGAAGCCACTGGAGCTGACCAACAAGACAGCTTCCACGCCCACGCCCACGCCCACGCCCACACCCACACCCACACCCACGCATACCCCTACGCCCTCACCCTACGCCTACACGAAGCTGGAGACAAAGCCCTTGACGAAGGCCGTGCTGGGTGGCGCCGTGGATAATACGTTGCAGGATAACACGCCGCCGGCGGCGTCTTTGCCACCACAGGATCTGGTGCTGCCGCCACCGCCGCCTGTGTGGTATCCACCACTCTACGCGCCATACGGCATCGATCCGCTGCACTTCTTCATCGACCTGCGCGTCTCGGGGCACATCTACGACCGCAAGAAGGAGAACGTATCTCCACTCTCCAACAGCAACAGCAGCGGCAGCGCGACGGCGTCCACGTCGGGCGCCTTGCTGTCCGCAGAGGAATCATCAGCTGCTGCCGCAGCTGCAGCAACAAGTCTGGGCAGCAACAATCTGCTGAGCAAGCAGCGTCATGGATCCGCCTTTACTGTGCCCATTCCCAAGTCGGCACAGAGCGACGCCATCAATCTGTGCGCCAACGGCAGCAGCGCTGCCGCTGATGGTTCCGGGGCAGTTGGAGTTGGTGGAACTGCCGCGCTGGGCAAATTCGAGCACTACGCCAAGTACTATGATCTGGGTGAGAGCAAGGAGAACCAGCCGGCGGCTAGCACGGCGGCAGCAGCAGCCGCCGCAGCCGCTGCAGCAGCGAATCTGTCCAAGTCCGGTGCCAGTTACATGTTGCAGCACTTGCCACGACTTTACAGCCAGTTTGCAGCACAACAGGAGGCGGCAGCTGCGGCAGCTGGGGGGGATCTGGATGCCAAGTCGGAGTCAGCTTCCGCCTGTGCCGATCTGTGCGATGAGGACTCTCTGGGACGTGGCTCCAGCGACACGGCTGGTGCTCTTCTCGAAAGCAACAGTCTTCAAAACGATCGCGACATCGACGTGGAGATCATTGACTCCATCAAATACCGCACCGACGGCGAAAGCAGCCGCTGCTCCAGCAACGATGAGGCCTCGGTCACGCAAATCGACTAAGTCCCAACCGGTCCACAATTCCAACACTATGTTAACAACGTTGAGTCCCAATAAAGAAGTCACTTGGCTAACAACTAGTTCAAATATTGATTCTTCGTGGGTATAAATTTGAATTCAACGAAATATTTTGTAGGGTTGAAAGTGCTATATGGTGTTTTGGGCGATTATGAATACGAATGTGGAAAAATATTACTCCAAATACGAATAATCAAAAGAAAAAATTAGGAATCCAAAATTAGGAATACAGTTATTAGGAATCCAAAATCCGCAATACAGTTATTATGAATTAAAAATTAGGCAGGCAAAAATTAGGAAAATAGACATTAGGAAGACAAAAATTAAAAATCGCACGATTTTTAATAAAATATTTTTTATTTTTGATTTTGGCTTTTGAACTTTTTCCCAATTTTTATCTTCCCAATTTTCTTTCCTTATTTTTGAATTTCTTCCTTATGCTATATTTTTCTTAGTTGAAGTTTCTAATTTACGATTCCTAGTTTTTTCTTCCTTATTTTGGATTCCTAAAACTTAATTATTGGTTTCTTTTTCTTCTTTTTTGTACTTCGTTAAAAAAATTTCGGAATTCATATAAGGTAGCCAAATATTTACTCCTTTCATCTGCTTTCTTCAGAACTGCCAAAGCAAGAGGTTCTAATGTCCTAATCTCGGTATTGACCAATCCTTTGATTAATGCTTCAATTCAGTAGTAAGGATCTGTTGCAGTTTCCACAGCTTCTTATTGAACTGTTCTCTAAAAATTAACCCATCTGAACTCTTCACGGAAGATCTGTTCTGATTTGAGTACATTTATCATCTGAACACTACAAAACTTTTATTTTAAGATTTAAGAATAGGCTGCTGCCTGTGCTAAAACAATAATTATATTCCTAAAATCAAGATGTTCTCTTTATTTCCTAAATGTTGTATATATCTCAAATTCTATCAAGTTCATTTCCAGCTAATGCATTCTGTTCCTAGTTGATAATTGAAGTTAAGTTCTATAGGGTTGCTTCATATTTCGGATCGTGCTAAAACCTTCGCCCTTAAATTAACTCTAATCGATATTATCTTAGCTCTCGGGATAGAGAGAAGAGACCAATTATACAAGCTACTATTCAATATACTTACATATAATATCATTTCACAGTCTGGGATAAGCTCCTGGCAGTAAGAGAGTATTCTCACGACAACGATTCATGTTTAACCATATAAATATGTAAGTAATTCCTTCATAATGTACTACACAGAAAAAAACATCCTAAATTGCGAGATAACGGTAATCTCGAAATATTTTAAACCAAGTATGAAATACTTGATTCAAGTACTATTTTTCATTTCGCTCTCAGCAAATATTTTGACTATCGGGGCTCTATTCGATTTTTTTTTCACTTGAATCTGATACATTAGGCTTTATTGACTATTTTATGGCTGAATCATTTGGATATATAAATAAATACATGATAAAATCAAGATATATAAATTGAAAGTTGATAATGAATTTATTTTTTCTGTGTAAAAGTTGGAGCAGCTTTTATTATTTATCTGCAATAATTCGAGCAGTCGTCCTTGTTATTGTATCGTATTTATGTGCCGTTAATTGATGTCTCATCAACTGCAGAACATCATCATCCACGCCCACTTCAACTGCCGCCCAACTACGCCGCCTCAAAGTATGCAACGGCAAAAGCAATTTCATAAATCATTTGACGCCCTCGTCATCCGCGCTGCCTGCCTCAAGGCATTTTTTAAATCGTCGTCTTCGTCGCGGAATTGTCGAGCTGCTTCCCGATCCCCTTCCACACCTCCCCATCTCTCGACTACCTCCGCACCCCCCCCCCCCCTTTTCGACTAACATTCATTTCCCCCCGCTGTTGTCGCATTACACGCCTGACTACGCTTTGTGTAAATTAAAACTGCTGCCGGCTGCCAACACTCTGCCACGCCCCCTCATTCCCCGCCATTCCCCGCCACCCTCTTTGGCATAAGAATTGCCAGTGCGAGTTTTTTTCCCTTGTTTTTCATATCCTTTATTTCTTCTTTTTTCGGTTCTTTTTAATATTTTTTTTATTTGAAATTGCTATTTGTGCACAGGATATTAATTTTTACACCATTCATTGATTTTGTTTGCGCGCGGGCGCGTAATGAACATGCATACGATATGAGTCCTGGCATTCTCGCATTTGGCCATTGGGCGTGGCAATTGGCCGCCTTACGCGTTCACCAGCTCGTTTCCGTTTCCGTTGCTGTTGCTGCGGCTATACGCGTTATACTCATACCCTGGAAGCCCAAGAAAAAAACAAGTCAAACAGGGTTTACTGATGACAGAGATACTCCCGGCTGGAGTACCTTTCCCTTAACCATGGAAATTGCACTTCTCTGACCTATGATCTCATCAGGCAGGTAGGTTTGAGGAGACAGCAAAGAAGAATGTTATGTTTATCTTGTGTCTTTTTCAGCCTTTTTATTTGGCTTAAAGCTTTAGAAATCATGTTGTGTAGCCAGTATTAATTTATTTTCACTCACTCATAAGTTTAAACTGTTCTATCTGATAGTTACAACCAGGGATTAAACCCGCAACTGAAACCGTAAACTTAAACCGGTATTAACCGATTAGAATTGGCAAAAGTAGCTGAAACCTTAACCGAAACAAACTTTTTTTGTACTCTACCGAAACCCAAAACCCTATATTATTCAAATCGAAATAACCGTTTAGTAACCGATTGATGTATAACGGTTTGTTTTGGTTCAATTAAGCATTAAATTCAAATATATGGTTAAGGGATAACATAGTTTCTCAAACAAATTTTGATAATTTTTTTAATTTAAAAAATACCACTTTTTATAATCGCATTTTTTAAATATTAACTTAGTTTTAGCATTTTTACAGCTAATATTTTCTTGTGAACCAAAATCATACCAGTATTTGAAAACCGAAATATACCATAAACCGGTAACAGTTACGAAACCGATATACCAAAATGCAAAATGATTTCCGATATATTTGTATTCTTATTAAACGTTATAAGTTATATCCTTCGTCACAAAATTGGATATCAGAAATGTTGGGGCATGGAAATGTTTTCGTCACTAGAATTTTGCATCGTAAAGAGATTTTTTTTAGATAATATCATAATCATAGTCAGGAGATGAATTAAAATTAGTAGTTTCATAGCTACCACTTTGGAATATATAATGGTTCAATAACTCTAAAGTTATCAATTTGTTGGCACGTCATGGATACTTTCAGCTTAACAGGCACTTGGTCGTTCTTATTTGGTATTTTGCATTTAAACGTAATATGAAATGAATGAAATTGAACGAGCTTGCATATTTGCAACCAGATAACGTACTCTCTACTCTACCTTCGACTTTTAGCTTTATTTCAACCTCCTCCTCTAGTTGTTCCTCTAGCTGTATTCCTCTAGCTGTACTGCGCACCCGCACCCAAAGCGTTGAAGCAGAAAAACTGCAGTGGCAGCCAATCAGGAAGAGAAAAAAATAACCAAACAATGAAAAAAATGATTGTGAAGGAATGTACAGTTACATGCCAAACAAAAGGCATCGATAAAAAGCGCTAAAAATCGACTTGTTTGATTTATGAGCGAGTGCTGGAGATGAGGAAAGTCGCGACGTTGGCTTAGGTGACTGTGGGAACTCGAGACTGTGGGCATCAAATCATTATGCGAGGATAATCGTAATCAAAGTAAGTACTTGGCTGGCAGGGGAGAGACCCCAGAGCATCGAAGGAAATTGAAATTCAACCTAATTGCGGGATATTTACAAAGCAACTTAACAGCTGACAAATTTTGTATTCTGCTTGGGCTTTCGACTCCTTTGCCTCAGCTTGGATTCATAAATCTTAGCTGTAGCTCATAATTCATGCAGCACTCGACGATTGGCAGGCTCGGGGTGGGCAGTCCGCTACTTGAGGCGCCTTTCGGTGGGTGGGGGATGATATCCTGGGCCGGGACAATAAGCTTAACTTGCGCCAAAAAAGTTTTACCAATGACAAGACGCGCCAAGAAAAGTGAAAAAGGAAAACCCCTTGGCTGCTGCACAGTGGAATGATGTCAGCCAAGGGTTGGGGGTAGCTTCGTGGGGTTGAACAAACAATGCTGCAACTCTCGACAGCATTTCGCAATTCAATGGAATCATTCTCCCAAAGGGGGACACCACAGATAACTTGCAAACTGACAGCTTAAAGCTTTTTTCCTAATTGATAGATTTGTTTATTTTTGAGCGACTCTTGTTAAATTCTATCATTTTATATTCTTATTTGAATTCACTCGAAATACGGAACAGTTTGTGTTCTTGAACAACATGACTTTACCCAACGTCAGACAAATTAGTTATTTGTCCTACATCTTGTCTAGATACTTACATATACAAAGAAGTGTTTGAAAATTTAATTATCTATTCTATGGCAGCTCCAAGACAGAACAAAATTGTTTGTAAGGATTTGTAAACATTATAAAAAAGTGTTATTATGAATAAAGTTAATAAAGGTATCTAAATTGTAAAAATTAGTTGAGACTTTTAGTATTTGTGTTGTGTCCAATGTGTTGCTCATTTTGCAGGTGTGCGAAAAAAGGTCCCGATTTTTCTCACCTAATAAAAAGATTCAATTATCTCTTCATCGGAATACAAAGTCAACATAATTCGCAACAATTAAATTAAATTAAAAATAGGATTATAAGTCAAATTATGTGTTGCAAAGAAATTTCAGTTTTTCAATCTATTAATAAATTTATACAGCGTGTGAAATTGTGAATGAGAATAAGTGTCAAATTGTGGCAACGCTGTTCTTTAAAGCAGTGCATTTTTGGATGACATTTTAAAAGTGAATTTATAAATTGACAAATTATACAATGAAAATACAGAATAATGCAAATTTAACATAGAAAAAAAAAGGTTGGTTACCTTGCTAAAGCCAATTTTTAAAAGCAGAATCTTTAAATATATGTATACACTATTATTCAAAACGTTAAAAAAGTTTTGTGTGGAATGGTGGATTCTTTTATTATAGTAGCACTCATCTCTTTATCGAAATCTTACAATTAGTCAATATAGATTTCACAGATTAAATTTAAAGCCATATTTGTATTTGGCTACGGTTGTCAAACTGCCCTTTCAACTGCCTCCCCAACTGCTTCCTCAACTGCTTTTATTATCTGACCAATATTTCAGATGAAGCACCCAATAGAGCTTATAAATATATCACATTGCCTACTGGGTTATTAAAAAATCGACAACGTTTTTAAATTCAGTGTTCCAAAACTTAGCTAACGATGTTCTATCGTTGGTCCACTGGGTATTCACATTTGGCCAATATGTCAGATGAAGTGCCCAAATATCACATTGTATTAATGGGTTATGGGAAAATTTCAATTTCCTCTATTTGACAGATTCTTTAGCACATGCGGCTTGTTGAGACATTATAAAAACGGTTCTTAATAGATTTTCTTTTTTTATAATTGTCTTGTTTTTTGAGAACTGAAATCCCCAGTTAGCGATACGAAGCCGATATACACAACCAAAAATGAACCTAAACCGCAAATGACTTTCCTTTCAGTTTGATACCCTGCCTAATACAAATACAAACACAAATTCTTCGAGAGAGTCTGACAAAAAAAACCGAATTAATCTTTAAGCTCAATCCACGTTTTGCTTGGCAGTAAATACATCTGAACAGTGTGTGTATGATCCATTCTAGCTTTTGAGAGAAGTGTTTCGCGCAGAGCATTGTAAAAGCTGCTCGGTAAAGCTCTTTGGAACCAGTTGACTTTGGTAAGCGAAGCTTTGGCTTCTCTCAGTTGTATTTGAAATCTCGTAGTGAACAGTTGAAGAAAAAAGTTTTCAATATGAAGTGCATTGTAATACTGTATTCGCTACTGGGTTTGGTACTGCTCAGCTGCGGAACGCACGCTGCAGACTGCGACGCGGCCAAGAATCCGGAGGACAGTGACTTCAAAAGTTTCTTTAAAAATCTGGGATGCAAAGTTTCCAATGGCGCCGAACAAGTGGTTGGGGTAGCCAAGCCCTACGCCGAAAAAATTGGTGACAGCGCAAAGGACATTGGCAGCACTGTTGTCCAGAAGTACGATGCGCTAAAGCATCGCCTCAGCAGTGAAGGTCCTGCTCCCAATGCTCCCAGTGCACCAGTACCATATGATGCGCCCACGGAACGTGTGCCTCTGGCACCAATTGCCCCCGCATTGCCAGCAGAAATTACAAACCCTCAACCCATTGGTGAGTACGCATGCTAGAATTCTTCTCAGTCTAATCCTAACAATTCTTTTAATTCGCTTCGCAGCTGGTTAGGTTCACATTTGACCTTGCATCTACAAAGATCCGAGTCTTAAACACGAATAAGTTTCTTTTATTCGTTTGCATCTTTGATAAATTCTGTTATTAAAAATAATTTATTTAAATTTTGAAATTATGTTAACTAATATGTGTTTGTTTTACCGGAATTGAATAGAAGAAAATTAATAAAGACTGTGAGAGACCCTGGCACTGTTTTGTAAACGCACTTGACGCGGAACGGACGTGGAATGAAAAACTCCAAATGTAAAAAACAAAACAATCAGCTGTAAATTGCTTACGCTTGGCAGTTGCAAATTTGGTAACCACCTCACGCACCGTAATGCCAATTACGTAGTGAATAACAGACTGTAATTGGTTCATTTTGCTTTAAAATAAAGTAAATAGGCGATGAGCCCGTTTACAATATGAGAAGTGAAATCCTGAATATTTTTGACACTATTTAGGGAAAATGTCGGATGAGCCAATTACAGACATATGTAGATATGTATATTGCAATAACAGTATCTTTTTAGATTTCGACGAAGCTGCTGCGTAAGTCGAAGTCTTATGACGATGAAATTTCGGGGCAAGGGAATAGTAAAGGTTAGGCAAAGGATGGACTTTCAACCTATCGCTCACATGGGCGCCATGTGATACAGGGATATAATCCAACTGGCTCCGACATATGTACATAAGTATGTATGTACTGCCTGCAGCAAAGAAACGGATCTGTACCGAGCCATAGATTTATGACCCCGGCTCGTCGTCCTTATAGAGCGTTACGAATTTCGTGATACATATGTATATAATACCCTCTGCGAGAGTAAAACAAATCTAATCTAGTGGAGGGCACAGGGGTCAGCACTAATATAAAAATACACATAATCAACAGCCTAAGCTGACAAATAAACAACATCGCAGTAACAACAATGACGCATACCATACATATACATACATATGTACATTGCAATGTACATATGTACATACATTTGTATGTTGTGCTTGTTGACGGCGAAGCCAGTTGCTCGAGGTCAGTTCATCACAGCGTACACACGTCGATTTTATACACCTGCTCTTTCCCCCTTCCTTTTAACGGGCCGGACTCTTACAAACGCACGCTCGTCAATGCGCTCAGATCTAATTACTCATCCACACATTAGTGTTACTGCGAACACTGTCAATGTATCAAAAGCAAGACTCTTGCAAAAAACGAAACGGAAGAAAAGTAATTTATTACTTTTTCACTGACAATGATTTTTGTGAAAATCAAGTCATTATTTTTGTCAATTTAAATTGTACTCATTGAAAACTATAATGACAAAATGACATTTTTTTTAAATTTCTAATAGCATCAAATTAAGAGATGGCAGCGGATGTACATATGTACATATGTATGTATGTAAATAAATATGTCACCATTTCAAATAAATAAGGGTTTTATATATTTTGGACATCTAAGCTGTCTAACTGATAGCCGTGAAGACTGATAACTAAGTATGATCAGCCACCTACACGCAAATTCATATTAAGCTGAGATCTAGCCACCTTCTCGAAATCACTCGGCTGAATCGTTGTCGTTCGTTAACCGAAATGAACTTACCGCGGTCCGATTCCCCTGGAGCCGCCGTTGCGACCCTGGCGGCTGTGCGCAATTTCGTCGACGATAATGTCAACATGCCTATGAGCCGAGTGATTAACAGTTGGATCGAGCACAACCGGGAGACGGCGAAAGTGGGTTATCTGCTAGATTTCTTGGGCAGGAGAATCTAAGTAGGTTAAACCCATTCCTAATTATCAGAACTTTTAGTGTGACAATTCAAATCGCAGCCAATGTCGCAGTTTTCTACAATCAAAGGCAGCATCAACCGGAGGAACTAGAGGAACTGGATGAACTGGAACAAGCAGTGATACTTGAGCAAAACAGACGAGCTTCCAGTGCGAACATTTTGAGCATTGAAGCCGTAAGGTGCTTGGTGCTAAGGTGCAAAACAGAAAACCTTTGCCTAAGTATAATGCCTGTGTGTTATACTCAAAGGACGATAGAGTCTGCCCCATAAACTCTCAAGGTAACTAATATATTTGTACTACAAATCTTGGGATTTTTATACCCTGGGCCCATTGAAAATGGTCAAAAGGGGTATATGGTGTTGTGAAATGTTTCTAACAGGCAGAAGAAAGCATCTCCGACCCTATAAACTGTACATATTTATGATCAGTATCAATAGCTGAGTCGATTAAGCCATGTCCGTCTGTCTGTTTAAGTCAAATGATCTCAGGGACTATAAGAGCTAGAGACTTAAAATTTGGTATGAAGGTTCCTGGATACCGGGCGTAGTACAAGTTTGTTTTTGATTTTGGATCGGACCACTATATCATAAAGCTGCTATTGGAACGATCAGTTTTAGTAGGAAAAATTTTTGTTTGTTTGTGATATCTCAATCAAACTGACAGAATACACATCTGGGATAGTATTATACATGCTGACCAATTTTAATTAAAATCGGACCACTATATCATATAGCTACCATACATATGGGCAGTTCCACAGAAATATACGAAGAAATATACTAAACGTTTAATTTAAAACTAGTATTATAAGCTGTTTTCGATATTTATTTTATTTATTTATTTATTTATTTATTTATTTATTTATTTATTTATTTATTTATTTATTTATTTATTTATTTATTTATTTATTTATTTATTTATTTATTTATTTATTTATTTATTTATTTATTTATTTATTTATTTATTTATTTATTTATTTATTTGCATGACTAAAAGCAGTCAGTAAAATTAAATTTATGTAGGAAAATTAAACTAAGATTAAAATTAAAAAGTAATAAAATAAAACTAAATAAAGTTAATGATTAAAACTGAAATAAAAAAGAAGTTAAATTAAATAAATTTAAATTTAAGTTTAAGTCTGGAGTAAGCAAGAGATTATAATTGATCCAACATTTGTTGCAAGGATTGGGGAAAACCCAGAAAAACCCAATCAAATCAATAGAAAATATTTAGGTTGTAATACAAACTGAGGGAAGATCACTGATCCCAGAAGTCGGAGACAAGTGAGATCAGAGATTTACTGGAGGTGATTAAAAAGAGAAGCGTTAATAAGGTGGAGAGAGATATATAATTTAAAAAAAGAGAGACAGAAACAACATAAATATTTTATGGAACAAAATGTCGCATGCGACATGTCTTTTGTTTTGGCATTTGTTTCTTTTTACTTTGAATGCGTGCGAATGTTGCATTCGACATTGGAGAATTGCCTATTTGCTATTTTACTCCCATTATAAGTGTTGAATATTGTTTATGATTATGGTCATCATAAGCTGTTCTGGAAAGATCGGGATCTGTTGCCGGGCAAGCCATTTGAACATGTTCAACTGACAGAACACATGGAAACGCGCTGTAACCACTTGATAGTCGTTTTGACCAACGAGTTTTTCAAAAGTGGCGAGAATATATTTTTAGTTAATATTGCGCAAAAATTACACTTTCGTAAGTAATAATCTAATAATCATAAGTAAAAGCAATGGCGGCAAAAATGCAACCTCACTTTATTACTACCCGCAGATTATAACATCTGCAAGATTACACCGGTCGTGTACTGTGAAATGAAAATACCACAGTCTCTGGACATCTACACGAATCTAAAACATGGACACCACTCCACACTTTTCAATTTTTGGGAAAGGCTTGCCAGTTCACTGTACGATATGGATGCTACCTACAGGTAAAACTCACGTATACAACGCGACTATGCGTGAGTATTCATATTAATAATATCCAGGGGAGCAGCTAGGAGGGGTCAAAAAGAAGCAATGTGTCTCAACAATACAAAGAAAATTTTTGCAGAATAGTAATTTGTCAGTCTAGTCTAGTTGCGTTCCTTATAATCTCCAACAACAGCATTCCTGATTTGATCTTTGTATGTCTTATGCAGTATCACAGGACAGAAGGATAAGCTCTAAAAACGACCCGCATATGTAAATTAATTTGTTTTTGTAAAACATGCATAGTTTTCAGAAATAAAAATTCAGATCATTGTTTAGTTAATCAAATATAAAATGTTCTTATCATTTAACAAAGACATTTGTCATAAAATTTCCAGCAACTTTGTACTCCAAATCCTCTGCGCAAAATTTCGCTGTGTCAGTAGAATTTTCCATAACACAATTTTATTTGTTCAATATTTTATAAGCCTTAATTATATTTGAAGGAGTTTGTGAATCAATTCCAAACATGCAAGGCCAAAATCGTTTGATATATGTATGTATGTAAAATTGTCAGTTAGACAATTTAAGTGCTTGGGACATTATACTGCATGCTCGTGAGGAACTTCTAAATGTTCGTATGGCAGCTATTTGATATAGTAATCTGATTTGAATCAAACATGGTCACGATGTAAGATACACCCCGAAACATACAATCTGTGAGTTTAGTTGAGAAATCTAAAGAAATAACTTGGTCAGGATGTAACAGCCAGTCCCATGTATTCAATCTGTGAGTTTAGGTAAGATATCTTAAGAAACAAAGTTTTTCATACTCAGCATTTCCGTGAGCTTTGACCCCGAACTTGACTCACTTACAGGTCGAAACGTCGTCTAATTGCACGATCAAATTATCTCAGCTATGTTGTGTGAAAACTTCTTTCTATCTATAGCGGTTTGGGATACACGTTGATTCTATGTCAGTCAGTGAGTCAGGACAAAGAGTTTTATATACATATGTAGATATACTCGTAAAACAAACGTATAATTAATATTTGAGTTGAGTACATACATACATATATGATCTCGAACCTTGTATAAGAACAAAATAATAATGAACATGAATTGAATGGATTACACAATTTGTTGTCTCTCTCTCTCTCTCTCTATCTGGTGATAGCTTTAGCCTTAATTGTCTCTGATATTCTAATTTTTTTGAAGTCGACTATAATAAAAACTATATTATAAAATAAATAAAGGTGATCATTCTAGTAAGGAGGCTACACTGCTCGCTTCGCTTGGAAAGAGGAGGCTACAGTTGAGCGACTACAGTTGATATTGACCAAGAATATACATACATATATACTTTATTCTTTTTGAAAAAAAGACTTAAAAATGGATATCAATGGATATATTTTTTTTGGGAACCGTGACTGTCAGACACAAGTACGCCATCTGTGGTTTGTTTTAAAAATAGATTAGGCGCCACATACACTAAATGGGAATTGAACAACTGAACTATATGAACAGGGACACTTTGGTGAGTAGTTCAAACATGCTTACTATAAAAGATTTGATACAACTCTAGAGCACATACGGTTATCATTAACCGTTAGCGAGTCGCGCAATTTGCCGACTCATTTTATTAGTTTTTTATTTTTTTTTTGCTAAATTTCTAGTACCATGTTAATGTCACTTATTATATCTATATTGCTAAACTGTCTGTGTCGCGGTCGGAGTGCCACAATAGACGACGACTGTCCGGCACTTGACAATGGTGACAGTCTCTCACAGACACAATTGCTGGATCGTTTAACCCACGGCTGCCGCTATGATCGCCTAGAGCGCCCGCTTACCTACACTTCAGTCGGTACACGTCTTCCCGTGGATGTATACATGCGGGCCTACATATACTTCATGCAAAATTTAGAGGCGCATGATCTACAATTCAAAATATACGCGCTACTCCAGATGCGCTATCTGGATCCCCGGCTTAATTTTCGCAATGTATCACCGAAGCGGCTGCAACCAATTTTGGGTGAGCAGCAGCTGCGTGACTCCCTCTGGATGCCACATATATTTCTCGCCAACGAGCGAGACTCGAGCATCCTAGGTAAGTGTCCAATTAATGATCTTACACTCCTCCACACTTATTGAATGCCAATCTAATTACTCGACTCATAGGCACGTCAGAGAAGGATATACTAACTTCCATATCGCCGGACGGCACTGTCATTGTGTCAACGCGCATTAAAGCCACGCTCTACTGCTGGCTTAATTTGAAGAAATTTCCATTTGATGAACAGCACTGCTCCACAGTATTAGAGAGCTGGATGTATAACACTTCGGAGCTGGTGTTGCATTGGGAACAAAAGCGTCCCATTACATACGATCCAGGGTTACACTTGACTGAATTCCTGCTAAAGCAATCTTGGTCCAACGAGACTGTGATCAATGCTGATCTGAGCGATTTGCGGCATGGCGCCTTCGCTGGCAATTACAGCTCATTGAGCTTCACAGTCCATTTGACGCGTGTGGTGGGATTCTATCTCATGGATTACTTTCTGCCGTCGATGCTGATTGTAGCCATTTCATGGGTATCTTTCTGGTTGCAGGCAGATCAGGCGCCTCCTCGCATTACTCTTGGCACTAGCACCATGTTAACATTCATCACGCTGGCCTCCGCACAGGGTGAGTCGACAATAAATAATTATAAAAACCATTTTTAAACGAACTAGTTCAGTTGATCCTAGATTTTAGATGTGTTTTTTAATGGGTCGTATTTAAAAAAAATTGTTTAAAGGATTAGGTCATCATCGTGGCGCACAATTTAAATAAAAAATTCAATTCTTTAACAATTGCATAATGTCGCGAGTTCGTCACCCCTCGTGTGGTGAGATTCTATTAAATAACGTTTATTGGATAAATCTAAATTCGACAAAAATCTTAGAAAAAGTTAAAAAAATAAAAAGTTTTTTAAATAAAAAAGTTCAAAATATGGATATCAAACTTTTTCTGCATGCTACGGCTGTCACGTTTCAAAAACTGTGGCGCCATCTCTTGTCTGCTTCCCGAAACATAAATATGCCACCAAAAACAATTAAAATGGCAGCACTGGCCAGCTCATACAATAAATGAGACAATCACTACTGAACAACTATGACCTACAATCAGGGATTTAGTTCGTTCATTTGCTTTAGTAAATAATTCAATCGAACTTAATCTGAACGACTCGAAAAAACGATAACAAATATATTCATAAATATTTTTGAGAATAACATAAATACGAATATAATTAATTATATCAGTATTATTTTGACTTAATATTTTTTTAAATTCTTTTATATTTTATGTGGTGCAACAGGAAAAACGCTGCCAAAGGTCAGCTATATTAAGGTGTCAGAGGTTTGGTTCCTTGGCTGCACCATTTTCATATTTGGCAGCATGATTGAGTTTGCATTTGTGAACAGTATTTGGCGTCGTAAGCATAACGTGCCCATTAAAAAGCTAAACAGCAAACACATTCTCAAGTCAACACTGTCGCCGCATTTGCTGCGTCGTCGCAGTCACACACGTTCTCGATCATTTTCAGGAAGTGGACGTCAGGCGGACATCAGTTCCCTAGGCGGCAATCTGCCGTTCAACAATTATTTGACGGTAAATTTACCTATTAACACCATACCGGAAGATCGAGTGCTGACCACAGTAAAAGCCTCCAGTCGGAGGCCAAGTCTCCACATGTTGAGTAGCACCAATCGTAAACTTGATGTAACTTTTGTGGAAAGTGCCTTAGGCGCTCCTTCTATTGATGTTTCCACTCCAGCACCTTCTATGCCTGTTCCCAACATCATGGATCCGTCTGATTTTAATGTAAAAAATAACAACATCGCAGAGGACTTCAGTCACGAGGAAGAGATAGCGAATACAGGCTGGACGACACTTACACCACAGGAGATTGCCATTTGGATTGACAGAAGAGCCCGTTTTGTTTTTCCGATATCATTTTTGGTTTTTAATCTGTTTTTTTGGACATTTGTCTATTTTATTTAAATCATCATGTGTTTCATAGTAATTTTTAATGTTTTAATTTTTTTGTAGTTATTTTTAGGTAAATTATATATGTTTATATTTATGTGTTTTATTAAATGTGTACAACGCACCCACTAGCGTTTTAAATTTAAATTGCGCGCCTATGTGTTGCGTAGTGCAAATCAGTGTTAGATAACAAATTCTGTGTTTTTATTCGTTCTGCAAATAGAGATGGCACCTGCTTTGTTAATTATGGCATCGTTCCTGTGTTAAAGCAGTGCGACTATAGTGTTGAGTTACTTATTTTTTTCAGCATATACGCGTACACACACACCCAAACAATAACATGGGGGCCCCAAAAACGCTCGTTCGCTCGCGACCGACGACGGACCAAAAACTTCGTCGTGAATGGTAAATGAAAAAAGAAAAAAAAAGTAAAGTGCAGTTTTTACCCTACGCCAAAAACAAAAAAAAGTGCAAAGAAATTAAACAACAAAAACAACAGCAGCAAGTGCAAGTGGCAAACATAAACAACGGCAAGAACAACAACTAAACAAACGCAGATCGGTGTGTCTGTGTGAGTATGTGTGCTAGTGTTGTTATTGCATTGGTTAAAAAAAGAACACAAGGCAATTAGAGCTTTTGGATGCGTGTAAATTCTAACCGGTAAAGTTAGCCAACCCCGTTTTCCTTGCTGCTATAGGTGCAACAGTAAACAACAACAGTAGCAGGAACACTAGCAGAAGCATTAGCCACAACAATACTGCAAGACGCTCCGAGCACGTTGTCCTGCCCCTGCCGCCAACCTGGAGCAGAGTCATGGACACCATTTGTAGGCTGTGTTTTCAGACAGCAACGGTAAGTCCAATTAATACTAAACACATTTTTTGTTTAACACAAGCAAATACTACATATACGTATATATATTATTTTTATTAATACATATACAGCAGGCGGGCGCAACAAGCTAAATTTCGAAGTGTTGTATATTTTGATATTTCTATTGATTTTTGTCTCTTGTTGCGAGGAAAAAGCAAAACAATTGAGTTTGTGCGCGGATTTCGACTGCTGCTGCTTCTGCTGCATCGTCGTCTTCAATTGGGTGGAGGTTGAAAAGCGCGCGCACCTCACGTCGACCCCAAACGCAAAAGTTTGACTCGCGCACACGCACATACACATAATATACATACATACATCCAAATGTACATATCTATGTACATATATGTACAAACATAAACATCGTGTATGTGTGTATAAACATATTTATATCTGCATATTTATACATACATACATGTATGTATGGATGTATGTATGTTGTGTTTTTGTAGCCCCCAACTATTGGAGTTTATTTTTAGCCAACTCAGCCAAAGTTGCTCAAGCCGCCAACTTGAAAATATAAAAAAAAATATTTTTACATTCGGTTTGTGTGCTGCTTTTCATTTTGACTCCTTTTCAACAAGAGTACAATACAAAATAATATGAAATAAAACAAAATGACAAAAATTCCGGCAAAGATAGCAGCGGTGTGGGCAGTGAGGGGTGTAATTCGCAGAGTGTTGGGGATCAAATCTAAATTCGATCTTGAAGAGGCTGCCCATACACATTCAGATACACAGGTGCATACAAACATACACACGTGTATGTGTATTTTTAAATGAAGAGGAGCAATTGTTTTTGTAATCGCAGCTTTTCGCAGTCGCATTTTATCCCCTGCACAACGACGCCACTGTCCACAGCAAAGCAAAACAAAAACGAAAGAATAACAACGCTGTAGAGAAGAAAAAACATGAAACGAAAACAACAAACCAACGCTGTAGTCGTCGGTGTAAGTTGTTGTTGTTATTGTTTGGTGCTGGGATTGCGAGCCTCACGTGTGTATATGTGTATGGATCAGTGTAAGAGCTCCTTGCTTATTATTATTAGGAGCAAAGGTGGAGGGAGCGTGGAGTATGCCCCGAAAAACAAACGTTTTTAGATCTTTTTTACCACCACACTTTCTTTTTTGGTTTTCTCAACCATGCAGGCCAATTGAAGTCCCATTACTGATCATCTTACTTCTTTTTGATGTTTGCTTTTCTTTCAGTTATTCCAAGTGCCCGGCTATAGCATACCCACGTGTGTACGCTGCTCGGAACAGTTGACAAGCAATTCGAACTTCCATCAAACGGTGCGAGTACAGGACGGTGCAGCAGCTTCTGTGGCGGCCGTTGCAGTAGCCGCTGCCGCTGCAGCCTCTTCAGCGGTCAGTGAAGGCGACTCGGTGGCAGCACAGCTGACCAACGGCAGCGCTGTGGCCGCTGTGCTGCAATTGCAGCAACACCAACAGCAGCAACAACAACAACAGCAACAACAATTGCAATCATCAAGTTCTTCCGAGAATCTACAATCGCAGGACGATTCTGAAGATGTGAGTAAGCAGCAGAGGGAGAGAGTGAATGAGCGAGCGTGCGTGCACTAATAGAATTTTACAGCGGCAACAGTGTTGGCTAACGACAGCAAACTTACCCAAACACACGCAAACGGAATTACTGCAGCTCCTGGCGCTGCACTTGTCCGTTACAGCCGTATTTATTGTTTTTTTTTTTCTCTATACATAACTGCAGATTACACTCGCAATAATACATACATATGTGTATGTATGTATGTACATACGTACATATGTATGTGGTAATGTACGTTCATAGTTCGTTTCCTTTTTCTTTAGCTTGCTTCTTTACGCTTTGCTTGTGCCTTTCTTTTTCACACCGCTGCACTGAGAATATTGGCAACAGCAGCAATAACAACAACACAAATGCCCTCACTATTTCTGTTAAGCGTTTAAAAGCATAACAAAATCGTAGGCAGTACATAGTGCTCAATATCTATGAAGATATATTCAGCCTCCTATATCGAATTTTAAGGCCATACAATCTATGTATTTAAATATGAATAAATAGGATTAATTGTTGTCAAATCGGTTGACATATTGATTTACTTTAAGTAAAGATAAGAACCTTTACTTGCACATACGATTGCAGGGTATTAACGCGTCGACTTTGTCGATGCTTGTTGCCCATTTTCTTTTTTTTTCTTTATTTTTATTTTATATATATTATTTTTTTTCATTAATATCTGCGCTGTTTGCTTGCCTTTTTCTTGCTTTGCTTTTCACGACGGCAGCAGCAGAAATAACAACAACGACGGCTACGTCAGAGGCAACTGCGACGCCGAAGTCGACTGCACGACGTTTTGTGCGCTGTGTAAAGAGAAAAAAATTCATTTTCAGTTGACGTTTTTATGTGGGTGTGCGTGGCACGCAAAAAAAATTAGCAATACACAATTTTATAAAAAAAATAAATAAATACATTTCCAATAAACAAATATTTAAAATTGCAAAGAATTTGCAAACAGAATAATTTAAATTTGCAACCATTTTGACCGCCAGCTTGTTGAGCGTAAGTTGATTGTGCGTGCGTGCGTGCGTGTGTTCGTGCCTGTAATACAAGCAATTAGAAAAGCTTCAAAGCTCCCAAATGCAACACTAACTGTCTCGCTCCCGCTCTCATTGAACGCAGGTGGATCTGATATTCAACGAAGAGGGCTCCTGCCCGCTGTGCAACAAGACCTTCTCCCGCAAGTCCTCGCTTATGACGCACATACGCAATCACTCAGCAGAGCGCAAGTTTGTTTGCAGCTACTGCCACAAAGGTATGTTATATTACTCTGGAAAAGTACAGGACGGGGCGTAGTATTCTCTAGCCAAATTAACATACATATAGTACACATTCGATATAATTAACTAACTGTTTTCTTATTGTCAGAATATATTGCAAGACAATTATTACAAGAATAATTAAGGAATCGGCTTAGAAACGGTTACTGGATTACGAGTACGATTTCGGTTCACAAAAGAAAAAACAAAAATTCTATGATTTCAAAACAGAAGATCTATTTAATATTTAATAAGACCAATTCTCAAATTTAAATAAAATAATAAAACAAATAAGTTTGGAATTCGATTATTACACCTTAACAACATGGTTGAATTTAATGCTTGATTGAACCGAAACTAGCCGTTTTTGAATCTATCGGGCTCGAATAAAAATTCTGTTTCGGTTACAGTTTCAGTAGCGGTTACCAATTTGAATTGGGAAAGATCGGGTTCGATTACGGTTTTAATGGCTAAATAATTTTTGAATGATTCGGAACGTGTTATTTATTTTATTATTTTTTTATTGGAAAACTATAACTTATTTTATGTTCTCCCGACTGTTGCCGGCACATCCTATTGCAGGCTTCACGCAGGCAGCCAATTTGCGGAATCACGAGCGCATACACACAAATGATCGGCCGTATCAGTGTGTTGATTGTGGCAAGACATTTACCCAAATCACAAATCTAAACAATCATCGACGTCTTCATACCGGCGAACGTCCCTTTGTATGCAATGAACCGGAGTGTGGTCGCAGTTTTGCGCAGGTGAGTGTCATACCAACCAGCTGAGTTGAGAAGATGTTATTAAACGTGGTTATTTTACAGGTAACCAATCTGAACAATCACATGAAGTCCCACCATAAGGTGCAACAGTACTGTTGTAATGTGTGCAGCAAGAAGTTTACTCAGGTCACCTCATTGAATCAGCATCTGCAGGCGCATGCGGGAGTCACCGGATATTATTGTCCACGCTGCCCGGAGAAGAACTTTAAGCTACAGTCACAGCTGCACACGCACATGAAGACTCATGGACTGGCCTTTCCCTACGAGTGCAGCAAATGCGATGAGAAGTTTCTGCAGCAATCGCATCTCGATCAGCATCTTAAGATGCATGACGAATTCAAATTTAAGTGCGATATTTGCCCCAGCAGCTTTAATCAGGAGTCTTTACTTAAGAAGCATGTACAACGCCATGTTGAGGGTCGCTACTTGAACTGCCCGGTAGCCAATTGTGCTGAATCGTTTGCAGTTCGACAGCATCTATCCAAACATTTGCTCACCAATCATTCACATCACGAGCTGCCGCCACCGAAGCGCTCCAAAAAGACCATCACCCTACAGTCGCCACAGCAGCCGCTCGCCATGATTGGACAGCCGCTCTCGTTGCAGCATACGACGGGGCAGCGTAAGTAGATGCCCTTGCCGCAATCTGTACCGATCTTTAATATAGGGTCTTTCAACAAGAGGTTTAATTTTAAAATATTTATGTAAAATATTGAAATTTTTAAAATTGAATGGAAATATTGCCAAATGCCCGTTTCTTACAGTTTGTTAATACTTTCATAAAGTTTTTCATCAGGTTTCCCCCTATAATGGGCTATATTTTGCGAATAATACTTGAATAGTTGTTGGCTTATTTACTTTGACTATACTTTAACGTAGCCCCAATAAACAAAGTATAATATTGCTTCAATGCTTTGTGCTTTGCTCGTAGTCTTTATCTTAACTGTCCGTTGTTTTATTGAAGTAAAAATTGAAAATGAAAACCCCCGTTTGGAAGACCTTTTACAATGACTGGATTTGATTATTTTTAAAGATCTCAATTTAACTAATTTATGTACTTACTTTTTGCAGGTGGCAGACCGCCCAAAAACAAAAAGGCCGCATTGGCGGCCACGGCCATTAAGATTGAGATCAATGAGCCGTTGCACAGTCAGCACATTATCAGCAGTGCCAGCGGCCTTTCCATACAGCAGCAGATCAATCAACATATGCAACAGCAGGCACAACAACAGCAGCAGCAACAACTACAGCAGCAACAACAACAACTCCATCTGTCTATGGGGCAGACGGTCAAGGCGCGTTTCATACCCACAAAATAGAAATTAGAAAGAGAGAAAGATAGAGCAAAGCGAGTTAGAAAGAAAGAACGAATGAAAGAGTGAACGAGAGCGAGAGCTGCCGCTCATTATAATGTCTTCAATCGGTCTGTCGTAGCGTTTTCATAATCCAAATCATCTCTAGCAATAGTTACAAGTTTTGAACAAAACATCACATATCGCTTGAGCACTTACATAGACATACATCGATAACAATATGCAATATACGATAGATAATAGCTGATTACTAATACAGTGGTTGCTCGCAAACTATAATTTTTGATAATTTCAATGTTCCATAAAGTAGAGTAGACAAAAATTCGAATTTCCGAAAGAAACAGGTTCTCTCTTTTATGCTTTCTACCTAAGAAAAATGACTGGAAAAGTTACTGGAATTAACCCATGTCAGTTTGTTTGTATTGCACAATAATATCTTATTTAATTAATGTGAAAAGAACTAGAATATTAATGCGAAATGAGATTTGAATCTTTCGAAAATTAGAATTGTTCGTGGAACCAAAGAATTTAAAGTAGCGAGTAAACACTGTAAAAGATAACTGTTAATTAAATATGATAGTAACAAACGAGTGGGTAGCCCGCATCGACGACAACTGCTGGCGGCATCGCATTGGCTGAAGTTGAGGCTGCTGGTTCGGTTTCTTAACGTCTCTCGCAGGACGTGACGGACACTGCAGCCCTTGCGTGCGGCTGCCGGTTTGACGCCTACCCTGTCGCTTAACCAAATCATAAATAAACCAAAAACAAAAAGAAATACTTACGCGAAACTTAAAAGAAAGAGAAAACAGAAACAATAAAGTGGGCAGTACCAGACGAACGGAGACTTAACGTAAATGTAACGTTAAGCAACAACAATTGTAACTTAAATCGAATTAAAATGTAATAAGTGTAAAATAACAAGCAAGGAAAAACCATAAGCATAAACGAATTATACAATACAAGTAATTATACAATTAAATCCATTTTATTTGGTATATATTTTAAGCAATTAGCTTAAGTGTTTTTATTTTTTTTTTTTAATAAAACTTAATGAAAGTATGAAAGTGTTGTTCCGACCTTTATAATCATTTCATGGTATCACAAAAACAAAATTAAATTATATTCTAATAAGAAATTAAAAATAAAAATGCGAAGGATATCGGACAACTGTCCTATAGTGAATGCAATTTTGATAGCTTGCAAGTTGCTGATAATATGAATGGTTTTGGAGAGAGTCGCGAAGTGAATTCGAAGCTCAAGGGAGGAACGAGGATGCTATTAACGACAGGGGTGCGACTATGGAATCAATAGCTACCGATCGACAATCGACAAGAGGCTGTCAAAGAAGTTTTGGAGCGTTGAGAAGATATTTTAATCTTTAAGTGGAAACTGAGAAGAAAGTGATGAGTCCCTGTAAATGTAATTTTATTGTTATACAGGTGCTGCCGACGACATTTTACAGAGACTCCACAAAAGCTGACGAAAATTACCTTACCGATGTTTCCTAGGTCGTTTGCTTTCATGTAAAGCAGGGAATAATACCAGAACCGTTAACCGAATTTATTCGCTTCAAATGTAGTACCGGAATCGGAACCGAAACTAAAATAAATTGTTTTTCAAGTACAGAAAAATAAACAGTTATTTATTGTATGTATTAATTTGTCTATACAGTAACAAAATTTAGTTTAAGGTTATCTCGATAAAATGAATATTTATATATCAGGGCTTTAACAAATTTTGAAAACTTGTAAAGTTGCGGTACTCATGCCGAAACCGAAATGACATAATTGCTATTCTAAAAAGGCAGTTAACGTCATCTTCTTAATTAATTTTTTTTAATGCAGGCAGATATCTCATCGATGACAAACTTTTTTTTAAGAAAAAGTTATTTATACAATTTAGTATCGTTCGTCACAAAATTAGATATCAGAAATTTTGGGGCATGGAAATGTTTAGTTGAATTTAAAAAACAAATTAGACTAGGGTTTGAGTAAATATAGAGATAAAGATAAAATTACATGGTTACATACACCTAATGCTGGTTTAAAAAATATTCGAGATTCTGCAGTGAATTTAATGTGGAAAACTTTGTACATTTTCAGCATTTATGTTTTGATAATTGAATAAATATCGAAAAGTCTTACATGGATAGAACGGGCTAAGGGGAATGGAGCTGAAGCGTGGAAGTTTCTGATAGTTATTAAATGACTGCTAATTGAATACTCGATTCATTTTCAAAGCGATAGTATAACATTAATTTGGCCAACTATGTAAATGCGTATGTGGGTTATGTAGTATGTGGTTCTTCTTGAAACAGTTATTAAGCAAAAAGGATTAAGAACCAAATATTAATATTTTTTTTCACAAGCTCTTTGCACTTTTATTTTAATAAGTTTCTCGTGTCAATAATTTTTATCCCTTGGGTTTATTACATTTATTTGTTTGTTTAAAACTTGACAATTTACCTGAAAATAATATTTAATTATTAAAAATTACTTAATAAAGTTCTTGACCCTTTAATAAATTCATAATTGCTAACTGTGCCAATGATTTAATAATTTAAAATAAATTTTTATAAATATTGCTGTTAGAGTAAAAAACCAGGTATGAATAAAAAATATACAGATTTGTTTGCAAAAACTATTGCGACTATTTAGAAGTATATACATAAGTAGGTGGCCTGTAGTTATTATTCTATGACACATCAACATTTAATGTTTTTATTTAAAGCTAATTGCATTATGTTCCCCGATTCAGCCAGTATATTTAGTTTAAAGTATCGGAATAGTAAAATACAAAAACTATGTGTTTTTAATTAATTTTAAATGCAATTGCAAATACTTAAATTAATTTTACCGTAATTTTTTATTTTTTTTTGCTGATATTGATCCGGTAAAGCTATGTGGGAAACTGTGATTAAAACAGATTCAGGCTGGACAAGCGCACATCGAACTCCGCCTTGTGCTCGTTCTTCAGATAGCGACGCATGCCTTGCAACAAATACCGCAGCTGCGGCGTGCCCAGCACATTCAGCAGGAGCGTCAATAAAGTTTCGAAGGCATCGTCTCCACCTGTCTTATAGTCCACCAAAGCTTTACCAAAGCTACGGAATTGATCGCTGTTGATGACGCTGCGCACCTGTTGGCAGATCAACATAGAATTCAAATCTATAAAGCTCGATTTTATCCAAGCACAAACCTCTCTTAAGAAATCCGTACGCGATTCGGGCGCATATTTTAGCTGGGACTGTGTTGAGTCCTCAGAAAAATTCTTCAGATTACTTTGACTCTGACTACTCGAAGCACTTGGTTCACTCTTGACAACAACGTCAGCATTGACAAGCTTATAGCGTTTTTTACTGATCGCTTCGCTGGCTGTGGGTGAGCTGCGTTCGCGTTTGTGAATCTTCACTAGACCGCTGTCCACGCAGTTGAAGTCAATGCTCTGATGGCCAACAAAAAAACCAACTTAAAATTTGTTCGATTCAAGGATAAAATTACATACAGTTACATTCGAGTTCAGGCGACTCATAAAATCCATCGCATTGGGCGCTGGCTGATTTTGTGGCCCTCTGCCCGAAGCATTGATATAGTCTGCTGGTGTCCAGGTCTTTATAGAATTGGCCATCTCAACTTTTCTGCATTGGCAACAAATACATAAATTAGGTGACTGTTGTTAATTGGCTATATTAAATCGATTCACTCACGTTGCAAGTTCGGAGGCCAGCTCAAATTTGGAGGTACCCATGGTGCCTGGTTCTCGTTTGATTTGGTTGACAGGTGCCAGCGTGGGCTGCTCCTCCTTATGGACGCTCTGTAGCAGCGGTTCAACGGCACGCTCATCGGGCTTGACCATCTGATTGGATGGATATCAATTGACATGACGTTAACTGAATACTGTACAAATGCAATTCGACGAACCGTTTCCTCAGCATGCTTAAAAAACTGGCGTAGTTCACGGACGATAGGACCAAAGGGTGAGCTCTGCGGGCGAGCGCCCAAATGTCCGCGTATCCATTTCGATAGCTGTTGCACCTGCGAGGCATCCTGGAAGCGGGAATCACAAAGAAGAATGGCACCATAATCGTTGCGATGTCGGATCACACGACCGATGGCTTGATTGACTGCACGCGTTGCGTCCAGATTATACCACTCCTGGCCGCTCAGCAATTGATTCTCCTTGGTGCGATTAGATTCTAGATAGCGGCGTTTTAGTATCACCTTGGGATCCTTAAGCGGTGGAAAGGGCAATCCAGTAATGATGACGGCGCGTCCATTGCGATCAGCAAAGTCCAAGCCCTCGGACACTTTACCTCGACAGACAGCCATAAAGCAGGCGCCCTTTGAATCACGTATGGCCTGATAGAACTCCTCCATTGTGCTGGTAAACTGATCCTTGCCACGCGGCTCCAAGAAAATTGGTTTCCGACACGATATGTCCGCCCACAGTCCACTGGCCTGCCACGCGTCGACACACTGATTCATCATAGGATACGAGGGAAAAAAGACCAACAAACCGTCTGGAACAATCCGAGATACATTGAGAATTGTTTGGCCCAACGACCTGATGTATTTGGGATTGTCTCTGTGGACAGTCAAACACAGAGAAGCATTAGTTAGATAGAGATCAGCGATATAGATCTTATAGAATGCATTTGATTCACTGCTTTCTATCTTTTTTTTTAGATCTAACATTCTTAATATATACCATAAATTCATGTCAATTTTAGAGCATCTCTAGATGAGATGTATCAGAAGTTTGTCTATCTAAAGTACTTACCGATTTTTGTAGTTGGATATAAGCTGCTCGCGATCCGGACCCGTGCCAATGATCTTGACATACACCTGCGACTGATTGACAATGTGTGGATTCTCAAGATAGTGAGCTACCGGAATGGCCAGCTCGGCAATGAGGGGCTTAAGCGGTGCCAATGTACCGCTGGTAAGAATCACACTTCGCACTTGCGTATTGAGGAGCTGTTCCATGCCAAAACCGGGATTGAAGCACCAGAAATTAACGACCTTTGCTGCCTTAGTGGTTGTGTTGTTGCCCTTACCCAGCCAGCCGGTATTCGATTTACTATTTGCTGTTTGCTTGGTCTGCTTGCTTTCCTCGATCTCCACATGGACCTTAAAGCTGAGATGTACCTTGGACATGACATCCTCCTTATTGGCAAAAACAATGTTGAGTAAATCGGACAGCAGCATAAAGCTGCCACCTTTGCGCAGCATGGTGTGTTGTGAGGCGACCATTAGATACTGCACTAGCTTGTCCAGCAAGGCAACGATCGTTGCGCAGTTACCGTAAGTAAACTGTAGTTGAACAATGGATTAGCCGTGATCTTGAGCAATTTAATCATGGTTTTTTTTTTTACGGATAACTCACATTTGCCTGGCCCAGTAACTCGTAAATATAGGAAGCTGGATATGTGGCTCCCTCGGCTTTGTTTTGCACAACAATGCCATCGATGGCATTTTCCAGCTCCAAAAGCATCTCCTTTAGCAGCGTTAGATCATCCAGTGTAAAATCCTTTGGTTCATCGCCCCCTGTGTCCACAGACTCGCCGCTGGTGAAGTTTTTCATTATGTGGGTAACATCCTCAATGGCCATGGCCACATCAGAGGAGCGAATCTGAACCGAAGCAGATTCCTCACAGATCTTCTCGATATTGTGAGCCTCATCCAGTATAACAATTGTATTATTTAGTTCAATTTTATTGGCTTTGCGTGCCTTTGGATCCAGAAGATAGTTGTACGGCATAAATGTGATATCCGCATCCTTGACCAGCTCCTTGGAGGCATAGTATGGGCACATTTTAAGACGCTGCCCCACCTTGATCAGATCCTCAATGTCCATAATGGTTGGTCCACGAAAATCCGGATGATCCTTTTTTGACTCAACACGCTGCTGGAATGTGCACGTCTTGGAATGTACTTTCAGCTTGCACATATTCGTCTTGTTTGAATTGCCCTGCTCACGCATAACATCCGTGTGGATGCACAACTGATCGCGTGAGCCTAGAACCACAGACCGCATATTGGCATAGGCAGTACGCTTCAGTTCACGCATTGCCTGGTTAAGCTGGGAATGAGTTCGCGAAGCATATATCACCTTTGGCACACCCCAGTTATTGGCCTTGTTAATGGAAGCGGCTACTTCGTTGCTCAATACAGACGCCGTATTTGTCGGTTTCTGTTGTTCCAGTTGCATTTTCTGCATGTTCAGCTGCGCTTCAGATTGTCGCGTTCGTAACCAGGCAAGCGAGGAACAGAGCAGGCTTAATGTTTTGCCGGTACCCGTGGGTGACTCTAGTACACCATTTGTACCATCACGCAAACATATAATCACCTTCTCCATGTAGGCACGCTGCACCTCGTACGGCTCAAAGGGGAAATGCACCGGAATACCGGCGATTATATTCTCCGGCATGGTACTTAAATGCTAAAAGTATTCAATATACAGTTCAAATAATATCAATCTGCAAATGATGAATTTTTTGTTATCTGCTAGGTTCGCGCGCCAAAGCGAAACTAACATGTGTGCCGGAAAACGACCCTGTCTGTTTGCGATAACGATATACATGTGTCGCTTGCGATATTATGAGCTGATTAAGAATAAGAAAAATATTTTGTAAGACAAAAAATGAATATAATAACAGATTTAATATTAAAATGTAGTTTTCATTTAGTGTTCAGTATTTGAAGAGCCAAATGTAATATTTTATAATATCGCCAAATCAAACCAACTCTGTGCTCTTGCCATAAGTGACATCCCTGTTTCTTATCGAATTATCGATATCCACCAAAAATAACAATAATCGCAGCGTCTCAGTTAGTTTTTCACTTTTGAACAGAGAGGTTGGTTGGCCAGTGGCGCAGAGTAGAAGAAGCAATAGCAATAGAAAAGGCAGAGGCGACAATTCAAGACGGCACGAGAGTGACGGGCACAGTGTGTGTGAAACAAACTTACCCGCCTGCTGAGATACTACAAGTAAACATACAAATAACTACATACATACATGCCACCACTGGTCGTGTCGTGGTCGTGTTGCTTCGGCCGTCCGTCCGTCGGTCGGTCGTTTGCGCCATCGTCGTCATCGTAGTCGACAGTCAGTCAGTCAGATGGCGAGTGGATTGGTTGGTTGTGATGATGGTTGCGTGGTCGGGCGGCGGGGGCGGCTGCCTGGATGAGCGAGCGAGCCCCAAGAGAGGAGCAGTGAGCGTGAGAGCGCGCGTTTAAAGATTGTTGTTTGTGTGCTTGCGGGCTATGCACCTTAATACATCCACACACGTTTGCATGTGTATGTACGTGTATTGCTTATAACTGTGTGAGTGCGTGGCTATGGTCGTCGGTGTGTGCGCGCGGCGAAGGTGGTGATATATTTTTTGTTGGCACAAAGTAAAAATATAACAGAATACAAAATCGCTCAAAACAGCACTGAGTACTCCCTCGTACTCCTAATCGAAAATTCAGTAACAGTAATTAAATCTTTGTGATTATTATTATGAAAACTTCGTAATTGCCATCATCGCTTTTAAATACGGCTTATGCTGCGCTCTCTCTCTCTCTCTCTCTTGTTGCAGCACCGTATAGTTGGCTAGTCCAGTAGTAAATAGAACTACTTATGTTCAGTAATTTTATTAACACAACTCTGATGTTGCTGTGCGTATGCATTGTAGTTTGAGTAAGTGAGCACTTGTGACGTTGCGAACGAATTTACAATAATTTCTATAAAGTTATTAACACAAGCAACTCACCCACAATCAGCTGGATATTGTCACTGCCACGATAACCTTTAAAAGTTTCGCGCGCTCTTAATCGAAAGCGACACTGCAATTGTGAATCGTTCGATAGTCTAGTTGCACTAATAAAGGCCGATAAGCAAACCCATAGCCAACCCACTGCCACATGAAAGTTAGTTCTTGTTCGTGCTCATATCGCATTTGAAAATAAGGTCACTCTAATCGTGCCGTTTGTCAAATAATAAGCACTGCCCCCAAAACATACATAGCAACAACCATAAAGCTTAAACCATTAATGACGATCCTGTGTGACAAGGTCGTTGCACATATCAAGTTGTTGCTGAGCTGTCATTGCCTAACGAACTCTACGCTGGCTACATCAATTAACGTATACCTTTATAAGCTTCTCTTATTTATAAAGTGTTTAATCACAGCTACGAGTTGTTATTGTCTTTCTTAAAACATACAATATACAACAGCAGGAGCATAGAGAATGGTCATCCCCCTTCCTATGTCGGTTTGTTACTTTGTTGGCTTTACAGCGTTGCCACCAAAATCAAATGCTAATGTTATTGTGTGTTTAACAAGATTTCTATGTTTAAGGTCGCAGATTATGAAACATACAAATTTTTGGAAGAGCTAATTTTATAATTGTGTACACGTGCCGTTTCTAGTTACCTGCAAATATTGAAACATGGTTGTTTAGTTTGCATTTTTTTTGTCTTCTGGCAACGCTTTGCTGCGTTGTTGAGCGTGAATTGTAGTACACGCACATATATTTGTATGTGTTTGTGCTCCTATTCAAATAGAAATTGAGTGCTTTGTACTCAAAACTCAGTCAATTAGTCGCCAGAAGGCGGCGGCAGCGATGACAACGGCAAACACAAGAGTTTCGATAAGAATTTCGGTTAGGCCGCGCGTCATTTTACATTCCTTTGAAATATATACATAATACATTAATTAGGATTTGTGGTTAACCCAAAATTCAATCGCAGAATAGTTTTGCCAACACAAACTTAAACTAATATAACTTCTGTTTTTTTTTTTTTTTTAATTTTTTCTGTTTTGGTCAGTTTTTGCTGCCAATTAGAGGTGCGTGCGTGACTGTGAGATGGGACGATCGTGACAGCTGATGGTGAAAATAGAATAAAACTGCACACGTGTTTAAGGCATAAACTGAACAACGTGTTTGTGCGTAACTATTTATTATTACTTAATATATACAAATTTATTATCTTTCGCACATACAATTTATATTAAAAAGAAGGCCTTGATAATACGATCCTGATATCCGGATAATTTGTGAAAGCAAGAAAGATATGAGCAGATACGTGTAAAGGTACGTAGTACGTACACAAGTATAAATATAACAGATTTGCACGATCGTGTAGTTCACCCATACCCATGCACATGCTCATCTCTAGTGTCAGCAGAGCGATCGTATACTAGCCTAGTGTAGATTGAATGAATGACTTTGTAGAGTGGCCGAAAGGGTGGTTGAGGCAGGGCACATTGGAGTCGTTTTCTGGTGGTTGGACTGACATTTGAATTTGTGTCAAACCATTTTTCCACAACTGAAAGAGCTGGAGATGTGCATATCAAGACAATGTAGATGACAGAGAGAGGGAGACACAGAAAAGAGCTCTAAAGTCGCAGTTAGAAGCTTTGCGAGCAAAATTAGCACATTTATTGTCCAAATTGTGCGTGTTTTTGTGTTCATGTGGGCTAGTATGTGTGAGTTTGTGTTTGCCTGCGCATTATCAGTGATTACGAAGGCGATAGATATACCAACATATGCATACATGTGTGCATGTGCATGGCTCTCTCTCACTCTCTGTCTTACTGTCTACATGTGTTTGTTAGAGTGTTACAAAATCAGCTAAACCTTTTGAGTTTACTCCATTATGATGGCACACAGTGCGTATGCGCAACATGTAAATTGTGATTGAACCTTTTATTCTTGTCTCATTTTTCTTTGCAGAGTTTATTGGCTACTTTATAGATCCAAATGTCAGCTGTTTCACGCAACATGTACTATAAAAGCGCCACAGTTAAACGAAGAAAAAGAGCAAATTGCCTTAGTCCAGGACAACAAGAAGAAAAAGCTTGCTGCTAGCAAGCAGAGAAGAGCAACATTATCAAAAAGCAGCAGAGAGCAGAGAAAACAAAATAAAACAAAAAATCTAAAAAGAAAAGAACTACAATCAGCAATAATAATTAAAAGAAAAGACTATATTAGGCAACTCACCAACTACACTAAAGTCTACAAACAGATTTTAGCTCTTTCTCTTTCCCATTTGCTTGCTTCCAAACTTCGACTGTACTGCGCTCAAAATAATTCTCCAAGCTCAACTTTAAAAAACGGTAAATAATGTTTGCTTTTGATCCTCTCGCTGATCACAACGTGTATGTGTGACGTTTGCTTTTGCATGTGTGTGTTATATATGTATCTCTTTTTTTTGTAGGGTTCGCAAAGAAGTCGCCAATCAAAGAGTAAATATAATAGGGAATCGCATAAAGAGTGCAAAGAACGAACGTAGAGGGCCACGAAGGAGCAGAAAGCGAAAGCTGAAGTAAGAATAGCAGCAGGAACAGTAGCCATGACAATCATACTCTTTTTGGTGGACACATCGTCGTCCATGTGCCAGAAGGCGTATGTGAATGGTGTGCAAAAAACATATCTAGACATTGCGAAGGGAGCCGTTGAGACGTTCCTCAAGTATCGCCAGCGTACGCAGGATTGTTTGGGTGATCGCTATATGCTGCTTACATTCGAGGAGCCACCGGCGAATGTCAAAGCTGGCTGGAAAGAGAATCATGCAACGTTTATGAATGAACTGAAAAATCTGCAAAGTCACGGCCTTACCTCAATGGGCGAATCGTTGCGCAATGCCTTTGACTTGTTAAATTTAAATCGGATGCAATCGGGCATCGATACATATGGCCAGGGACGTTGCCCGTTCTATTTGGAGCCGTCGGTGATAATTGTAATAACCGATGGCGGTCGGTATTCACATCGGAATGGTGTACACCAGGAGATCATACTGCCGCTGAGTAATCAAATACCCGGCACCAAGTTCACCAAAGAACCCTTCCGATGGGATCAGCGTTTATTTTCGCTGGTGCTGCGCATGCCCGGAAATAAAATCGATGAACGTGTCGATGGAAAAGTGCCTCACGATGATTCGCCTATCGAGCGGATGTGCGAGGTGACCGGTGGACGATCGTATCGTGTACGCAGTCACTACGTGCTCAATCAATGCATTGAAAGTCTTGTGCAGAAAGTACAACCTGGCGTAGTACTTCAATTTGAACCAATGTTACCCAAGGAGTCTAGCAGTAGCAACAACAGCTCGGCAACAGGATCAGGAGGCAGCGCGGGTGGTGCTGCGGGAGGTGGAGGAGGACCAGGTGGAGGCGGTGGAGCAGCTGCGCCAAATGAAACCACGCCCGATATTGTCTTCCAGCCCATTAAAAAGATGATCTTTGTACAAAAGCATATAACACAAAAGACCTTTCCCATTGGCTATTGGCCATTACCAGAGCCTTATTGGCCAGATTCCAAGGCTATAACATTGCCGCCTCGCGACGCACATCCCAAGCTGAAGGTACTTACGCCCGCCGTGGATGAGCCGCAACTGGTACGCAGTTTTCCAGTGGACAAATATGAAATTGAGGGTTGTCCCCTAACTCTACAGATACTCAACAAGCGGGAGATGAACAAATGCTGGCAGGTGATAGTTACCAATGGTATGCATGGCTTTGAGCTGCCATTTGGTTACCTCAAGGCGGCGCCTAACTTTACCCAGGTTCATCTCTACGTCCTGGCCTATAATTATCCGGCGTTGTTGCCTCTTCTACATGACCTCATCCACAAATACAACATGAGTCCGCCCAATGATCTCATGTATAAGTTTAATGCCTATGTCCGCTCCATACCGCCGTATTACTGCCCTTTCCTGCGCAAGGCGCTGGTCAACATCAATGTGCCGTATCAGCTGCTGCAGTTCCTGCTGCCCGAAAATGTGGACAACTATTTGTCGCCAACGATAGCCAATCAGCTGAAGCATATTAAGAACACCGCCAAGCAGGATCAGGAGAATCTCTGCCTAAAGGTCTACAAGCAGCTAAAACAAGCGAAGCCACCTTACCGCCAGGTGGAAACGGCCAAATTGTGCACAGGTGCTGTACTTCGTCGAGATTTGGTGCGACATCCGTTGCTACGCGACACGTTTGCAAAGCTGCACTCCGAAATCGAGCCCGTCGAGAATTACACAATTGTGGTGCCCCAGATCACGCATCAGTCGTCGGCGAAAACCTATCGCAATCCATTTGATATTCCACGTCGTGATTTAGTTGACGAGATTGCGCGGATGCGTGAAACGTTCCTGCGACCCGCCAGTCTGGTGGCCAAGGATTCAGGCCATTGCCTGCCCATCGCCGAGATGGGCAACTATCAGGAGTATTTGAAGAACAAGGACAATCCGTTGCGGGAAATAGAGCCAACAAATGTGAGGCAGCATATGTTCGGTAATCCCTATAAGAAGGATAAGCACATGGTTATGGTGGATGAGGCTGATCTCAGTGATGTGGCACCCATGAAATCGCCCAATGGCAACGGCGGTGGCGTATCCTCTAGTGGCAACGGCGGTGGCAATTCAAGCGGCATAGGTTCTGTGGGTGCCGGCATGTCCGTTCTTATGCTGGGCGGTGGCAATGGCAACGGCGGTCCAATGGGGCCCAGCTCCAAGAAGCTGGACGGCACAACGCGTGGACGCAAACGAAAAGCGGGTCCATTGCCCCGAGCATTCGAATTTCGGCGTCTCTCCACGGATTCTATGCGCAGCGTGAACTCGTCCAGCCCATCGGCCAGTTCGACGTGTAGCAGCGTCGGGGACTTAATGGTGGATGAGGACAGCAACAGCAGCTATGCATCCTCGATATGCTCGGATACGTCCAGCACCAGTGATTCCGGCATGTCCATTGGACTGCATTCAACAGAACGCTTGACCTTTGACTTCAGTGAGGAGGAGGCCAGCGAACAGGAGACGCCGCTTAATGGTTATGTGCACAATTTTATCAACGGCATCAGCGATGAGGCCAGCATCATTGAAGCGGACAACAATAGCAACATGAGCAGCAGCGGCATCATCAGCAGCAACAACAACAGCAATGTCGGCGGTAGTAGCGGCAGTGGCGGCAACAGTAGCAACATCATTACCAATAGCAGCAACAACAGCATTGCCAGCAACAGCACATCAGCAGCAGTTGCAGCAACAGCAATTAGCACAGCTGCACGACTGTTGCCGGATGCTGTGGTAGGTGCAGTGGCAACATCGACAATCACAACAGCGGCAGCAGCAGCAGCTATTAACGGGACGTCTGACACTTGCGGCAATAGTAACATTAACAGCAGCAACATTAGCAGCAGCATTAATATCAGCAACTGCAGTAGCAGTAGCATCAACAGCCATGTCAACAGCAACAATTGTCACAATATCAACGATGTGTTGTATGTGCCTCTCAATGGTCTGACCATGCAACATGCGGCATACAGCAGCAATGTTAACCCCATGTCAACATCATTGGACAGCGCCATGTTGATGATGCCTGCAACTGCGACATCGACGATATCAGCCATGAACAAGATTGCGACAGGTGTCACTGCAATACCACCGCTATTGCTGGTGCCCAATGGCTATGGGAGTCACCATGGGTTGGGAAGTGGTGCCATGTTATCGCCGCCGGCAGCGTTGGCAACAACTACAGCAGCAGGGGCGCTAGGTGGAGCTGGAAATACAATTGGAACATCTTCTGCAACAGCAGTAGAAGCAGTAACAACAACAGCAGCAGCAGCAACAACCACAACAGCGTCTGTATCGGGAACAACAACCAATAGTAGCAGCAGCAGCACAACAACACCGACAACGTATTTCACTCACAATGACATCAATGATGCCTCGGAGATCTCGCGCATATTGCAGACTTGCCATAATGGCAACAGCAGCGGCAGTACCATAAGCAACAGCGGCATCAGCAATAGCAGCAACAGCGGCAACGGCAGCAACAGCGTTATAAGTACGTTGAATGGCAATGCTAGCGATAGCAATGCTAATGACATCGATACTGATCTCTCGGCGAATAGTTTTGATGCACTCAAGCGCACAGCTGGTGGGATTGGAATCAGCTCGGCATCTAATAACAATCCGCATTTCTATTGGGCCAGCGGACTTAACCATCACAGCAGTGCCAACAGCAACAATAATGGCAACATCACCAGCAACAACAACTGCAGCAATAGCAGCAGTAACAGCAGCAATAATAATAGTGGCAATAATTGTCATAGGAATAATAACAATAGTAGCCCCAAGTTGGAACCAAAAGCATCACCGACGCACAACAATGACAACAATGGAGGAGATGCAATGACATCGCCAGATCGTGGTTTAACGGATGATCAGCGGGAAGCGGCTCGTAAACATAATGTGGATTTGCGATTGCAAATCTTTCGTGATATACGACGACCTGGACGGGATTACAGTCAATTGTTAGAGCATTTGAATTTAATAAAGGGCGATCAGGAAATGAAATCCGATTTTATAGACATGTGCGTCAATGAATCGATGCGTTTCCGTCGGCATCAGATGGTGTGCAGCATACAGGAATGGTGGGAGCAGAAGCAGCAGCAGCTGGAGATCACAAAGAGTTAACGTTGGCTGCTGTGGAATTGAGCGTGCAACAAGCAACAGCAGCAACACCACGCAACATGTCTGTGATGTCAACAACAACAACAAGAACACCAATAACAACTACAACAACACTAAACTGAAAAGCAGAGTTAGAATTAGTTGTACACTAGATGCTCTTAAGAAGGTACACCTAGAAGCACCTGCCAGCCAACCACAAAAAATTACAAAACTCGTTTATTTACATATTTTAAGCAACATAAACACACAAACACTTATATAAACTCTCACATACTCTCACACATTCATACAACACCTGTAAATAATGAAATTGTCAAGAAGTGGGGAAAAAAAGGTTATGTTGCTGGGGGTGAATATAAAGGAAATGTATTTATGTAGTTTATAGGCTAACAAGTAATAATAACATTAATAATATTGATAATAATTATAACATTAACATTAAAATGAGTTTAAAGCGAGCAACAAGTACCAGATTATGGAAATTAGTTACATTAAGAGAAAAGTTAAAATTTGTAGCGCTTAGAATAAAGTTACACTTAAAATTAAGAATACATTGTAGTCGTTAGTCGATTAGTATGTTACCGAATAATTGTATTAGCCAAGTAAGTTGAAACACACTTGTCTCTACTTCAGTTGAAAGCCTTTTGAATCATATGTATTTTTATAATACTTAAAGAGAAGAATTAACATATAATTATTTTGATTAAACCAATTTCGTTCTATTGTGTAACCAATCATTTTAAATTCGACAGCTTAAGCTGAACATTGTACTCACTCTTACTTACATACGCATTCTCATTGTAAAGTTTTTGGTTTATAAACATATATATTTTTTAATGTTGACGAAGATTTTTCCGAAGTACAAGCTCATACTGTTTTTGAGCGTTCAATTTGTTTATTATCACAAATATTGGACTCGATTTTAAGTGATCTTCATTTATATATGTATCTACGTATATATCTAAATACATACTTTAATTAGTCAAATCAAAAGCGATCAATCTTATCTTTAACTGATGAAAACACTTATTTGTTTTTTTTTTAATGTTATTTTATGAGTTTATTACGTAATTTCCCCTTAACTGTTAGGTGTTTCCATTAGTATTCATTATTTCGAAAACAAGAAAATTATTCAGTTACATAAAATACACGCATTCGTACATAACACATAAACATATATATATATATATATATATATATATAAGAATTATCTGTTTCGAATATCAAGAAGCTTATATTATTTTCCTAAATTTTATTTAGCATATTGTACATAGAAAGCCAGCGATATGCCGTTAAAATGTAAATATGAACGCCAATTTGTGTGTGTGTTTGCAAATGCAATTGTGTGAGTCTTGTATATCGACAAAAATACATAGATACATATGTATGGAAATGCATATGTAGGAAGTATATTGAGACAGTTGCTTCGTTTCTAAGCTCGCCAATTTTGTTGAATTAAGGACATTTAATTATTTAAATACAATATCATATTTTATAAATTCATAAGCAAGACCCAAGACATCTTAAATAACGACAAAAAAGAGCAGCACCAATTTTTAGCTGCTAGTTAAATAAAAGAAAAAGCATTGCTTAAAATTTTATTTGGTGTGCCATTTTCCGTCTTTTTTCCACGTGTGAAAATTGTTTTTCAATTTTCATTTATGTATTTTTATTTGCTATCTTTTTGTCCTACGCAACCCGACGCAAATGTTACGTTTACAATCGCGCCTGCCACGGCTGCCACGCCCCCATTTGAGGCTATGGCGCCGTGTCAAAGGCGCCAATATATGCTATGAATGTGCCCCTGTGTACGCACACTCCCTTCTTTTTACACGTGTCACCAAAATCATTGCCCCTTTTGCAGTTCTAGACTTTTGGATATTCCTGTTATCAATGTCCTAAATTACAATCACAACCTGACAAATTCCTATTCAAAAGTATTCATTTTCAAAGTGCCTCAAGCTGTCTATGGCCATGCATTAGTAAATACAGAGTTTAACATTACAACTTCGTCAGCATGAGTTAAAATTATTTATGTATATGATCTAAATCATTTACATATTTTTTATCGTAATTTTTCTTTAGATGCCGAAGAGTCGAAATGAAAATGCATTAAATGAACTTTTAAAAATAACTTGTTTTCCAGCCTTTTAAAATCATTAAACTGAACTTGGGGGTTATTTTTAAAACGTTATCTTAACTCAAGTACTTGAAACAACCGCTCTTCGGGGGTTAATCTTCCTCTTATAAATGTAAATAAACCGGCGGATGACAAATGTTGCCGTATCTTTGGTGTTTGTTGTGTTTTTAAATATCCTCGTATTAACTGTTGGCAAAGGAATAAGTGTATCCCTAGAGAGATTCATGGATTGTAAATGCTGTAAAGCAAATGAATAAAACTGAAAATATCAAATATTGCCGTTATAATTTAATAAAATGGCCAACTAACGCCCGGTTGATTGTAATCGATAACTAGATCATAAGTGCTGGTGAACTTTTTATTTTTTTTATGTGATAGTTTATTTTAGATTACATTAAGAAGTATTGATTAAAATACTCAAAATTTGCTACTTATATTATTAGTATTATAAAAAGTTATATTTATACATTCATTACGTTTTGTTGGAAACCTATTGCTGTTTGAAATTATCATACAGCGTTGCCATGCTGTCGTCGAAAATACTAAGTAGTTGTTCACTTGTGAGCGCTCTAGATGTGAACAACCAGGAAGCAGTAGTTCACTTGTTCAGTTCAGTTCATTAAATATTCACCTAATGGACAAACCCAACACTAGCACCTAGCAGTTGTTGGGTGAGTGGCAAAGGCAAAAGCAAAAGTGAATTAAGAAAGTCAGATACAATATGCAAAATTAATGTGCGGTTCGCATATTGCTAGCTGTTAATGTTAACGCAATGCAAATCATTTTGCAATACCTAACACACCACACAAATCACTAATCAAACCAAGTGTGATTTAATTCCGGAGCTGGAGTTGCGAGTTTGGAGTTTGTGGTTTGCGGAAAGTAAAAGTGGCTGCTTTGGGCCTGCCGTCTGTCCCCGCCTCTACCTCTGCCATAGCCTGTATGTGTTTTTGTATTTGTAATTATATTCATGTTTCGGTTACTTTGTGTGTATGTGCGTGCTAATGTTTGAGTGTAAAAAGAAATTGCAAAAATTCAAAAGTTACGCAAATATACAACATCAACAGCAGCAAAATTGTGTAAAATAACAACAGTGTCGTGTCTGTGCCAGTGTGTCTGTGTGTGTGAGTGTGCTCTTTGAGCGGACCCGACGCGAACCGGCGGCGCAGCAATGAGCGAGAACGGCAGCAACACCATCACTGCTGCGAATGGACCGCGCGTCGTTACCATCTATAAGACGGAAACTGGCTTTGGCTTCAATGTTCGCGGACAGGTGTCCGAGGGCGGTCAATTGCGATCCATCAATGGCGAACTATACGCCCCCCTGCAGCATGTCAGCGCTGTGTTGGAGAACGGCGCGGCCGAGAAGGCGGGCATCAAAAAAGGCGATCGCATACTCGAGGTGTAAGTAATAGTGTCATCATCCACAAACGATAACACGTTAGTTAATGCCGAAAAGATTCTTTTTTACGCGGCATTCGTTTTTGACCTGTTTGTCATGCCCCGCCCTGTCCCGCTTTTCAGCTGAAGAGACGCTGTGTGACAGAGAGAAAGAGAAAGTAAGAAATGGAAAGAGAGAAGCCCACCCACTAAACGACTCCACTCGAAATGGAAAAGATATTTAAAACTGAGTTGAGGTCAGAATGCGGCTTGCTACTGGGGTCCTGGAATCAATAACATTATGTTACTTCCGTGTGTCTTTGTTTGCTTGCCTAAGAATATGGTTTTTAGTGTGTGTGTGATTCTATGAAAGAGAGACAGAGAGAGTAAAAGAGGGTTGTTGATGAACTTTGCCGTGAAAGCTTGTAACAGTTTGAAACAGCTTATATTTCTTGTTGTTGTTGTTATGTCGTAATGTTTATGCCATTGTTTGGGCGCACTCACATTCGCATTCACACATTGCTTGTATTTGATCACCTACTCACCCACACAATCGTACATAAACTGACAGATGTGCATGTATTCACACACACATACAAAGCAAGCTAATTAAAATGCCCCTAGCGCCCCCCGCCCACCCCGGCGCTTACGTACATAAACTCAATCGCTCAAAGCGACATCTTTTTGCCCTTTGCTGTCCGCTCTTCGTCAGGTTTTTTTTTTTGCATCTTTGACATTTCGTGTTATTGTATGTTACTAAGCTATCAATAAAAACACGTTGCATATAATTGAGTCTTGTGGTCGCCAATGCTCTGATAACCATTCCTGGGTCTACGTTGTAACTGGAAAGTGAAAAGCAAAACTCAAAAACCGAAAAGCTGCGCACAAATTCAATTAATAATTTTAGTAACATTATCGTAGCGCACCGCGTGCGGCGTCTAACAACTTAATTATCATCGACAACAAACGAAGCGGCCACCCATCTCCCCAACCCATGTAGACCACCCTACATACACGACGCCTCACACCCTCCCTCGTGCAGAAACATGCCAGAAACTTGCGAGCGTAATTTTACCTAAATTTTTCGCACTTTTCGTGGGTGCATCATTTTCTGGAGCAAGCTGGCCGTTTTGTTAGTGTTGTTGTTGTTTTATAGCGCCCATCATTTGATCAACTGTAACAACAACAGACAACAGTTATAATTTGGCGGAGCGTGAGCAGACAAAGCAACTGAAAAACGGAATCAAACACAAAAACAAGATACTATGTAGATAGATATTTACATTTACATTTAAATGCTTACATAAATATTTCGCTGAATTTCACGCTAGAGTCTTTGGAATTCTTTACCCAGCTCATCAAAAAGGAACCAGTTCATTTAAAATACATTTAATTAAATTAACTAGAACTAATATTTAACGGATTATTCATTCGATCATAACAAGGGAATCAACTTTAAGTCTGATAAAAGAAAGCTTTCTAATTTATGTTCTTTTGAACTAAGATGCATTAGAGATCTGAGGTGCCCTATACCCTACACAATTTAAAAAAAGCAACAGAAATATAAATGTAAGGGTAAATTTCTAATTTTTTTTTTAGGTAAACACACTATTGGTCGCTCGCAATAATACAGGGTATCCCCTAGTCAAGCAGATCTCTTAGATCTCTTCAATCTCGTTACCACTTTGCTAACTCCCACACAATATCATATACATATATTTTTGCATGTAAATATGTATGTATGCATACTCAACATCATTCACTGTGTGTTCTCAAATGTCTTTAATTATATGGAACACTTTTACACATTCACATAAACTTGTGAATCGATTGCGAACTAGTTTTTTGTTAACTAAGTAGCTTAAATCTGCGATTGAAGATTGCTTAATGCAGGTATTTTGGCTTTGAACTTGTTAAACGATTTAATTATTAAGGTCTATAACAATTTAGATTAATAAAGACTGAGCGTAATATATTAAAATAATACTCTCTTTAAGTATTTTTTTAATGTTATAAAATGTTTACTCTTGTTGCCTGTACAATTCTCATTTAATGTACATAAGTATGAAAATGTTTAATAGAGGAAAACCATTTGTGAACACTGAGAAAAATATCAATCAACTTTGTAGTGTTATGGGTATAGATGACTTTTTTAAGTTGTTTCTTTAATAAACCTAAAACATTTGACTTTTGTTTTTAGTTACTTGCAGCCCTGATTCTTCCAGCTCTGCTGATGACTTTCCACTCTCTTTCCCTATCTCTCTCTCCCTCCTCGCCACAACTCACTTTCGAGGGGCGTTTTTGTGCCGGTTGGCAACTGAAAAAAGCCACAAACATTCTACATCCTCCGCCAGGGCGGACGTAGTCTTATCAGTATTATTATTATTTTTTAGGGGCAGTGCGGAGAGAGAAATTGTGGTTTGAGGTTGTTGCGTTAAGTTTGAGTTTTTTTTTTAGTGTTGATTTATCTAAATGCATTTAAATAATTGCCTTTATTAAAAGAATAAACTAAACCAAAGTTAAAAGCTTGACACCAAATGTGTCGTCAGAATCTCATAGAAAACAGGCAGATTAACGAAAGAACGAATTTAGCAAAAGTTTAATATGTTACCCGTTGTTTGCCTGAATGAAACTTCTGTCAAATTGGGAGCGCGGTCCTTCCTCTGAAGGCGCGGCCCGGGCCCGAATTAGTGCATTTGAACCCAATCGCGATCGTCATCATAGTCCTTATCCCAGGGCATCCAAACGTGCGAATAAAAGAAACGCAATCGATCAATGCATTCCGCTGTGGTGTCCACATTTAAAGCTGGGTTTTCCTGCTGTAATGTGGGCCTTTAGTCTTTAGTCCCGGCTCGGTCAAATTAACTTATAATTTCTATCAACCGATATAAAAAAAATGTGTTAAATAGTGACTTTTCGGGCATATGTATATCTCAATAAACGAAAGTTATGAATAATACATATAATCTTACACTTAAATATCACTGCGGGCGGCAGTCCGCGCTAGTGACGAAAGCATCACGAAGGGTGCGAAAGGCGACTAGCAATATATACAGGAAGAATGGAAAATTTGCTATAACTGTCCGATCAGATCGACTTATATACCGATCGAAAGGTATAGTTATATCTAACAAATGTGCATACTAACACTTTTAAAAACTCACATGGTTCGTGAGATAATCAGGTAAAAGTGGGAGGGGCGAAATTTAGATGATTGCAGAAAATGGGGCCGTTGGAGCCTTTCGGTACACTTTTTCTTATCAAAAATACGCGTCGAATGACACCTCAATCATAAAAATCCGTTCAGTTGTTCAAAAGATAATTCAAATTGAAATTTTTAGTGGCCTTCTCAAAATGAGATGAAAATTCAGTTTGTCTGTTTGTTTGTTTTGGTGTTTGTTTGTATCAAAGCGTTGAAATAGCTAAAATGTGTGAATGAGGATCTATTCCCAATTATAAAACTAGAAACTTTTGTTTTACGACTTTTTCGAAAAAAAGCTAGTTTAGCGGGAAATCGCTAAAATTCGCTAAACTTAACGCTAAACCACCCTAGTATCCAAACGATAGAAGCTACAGATATGTTCTATATATCGTTGAAAAGGTATTTTGAAGATCTTTTAGGCATACCCGTAATATATTTGGAGTTCATAGGTAAAAAGCTACAGGTGAATTAAGATTTCACTGGCGATTTAAAAAAAAATCTACACTCAAAATCACTATGAAATTATTATATGTTATAGTCAGATTATTTCCGCGTTTTTTGACATATAACACATATCTGTAAAAATTCGTGTCGGCAAGATATTACGTATTGCCTGACTATCTTAATTCCTTAGCATTGAATGATGGTAGCAGCAACAATGCAAGCATTGCAAGAATTGCAAGCAGTGCAATCGGTGCACAATAGAACCCACAGCTGACAGCTTTTGTTTCAGTGATGCCAGATAGTTTGTTTTTGTTTTGCAAGAAGGCGGTATTTAATTTATTCAAATGAGCTGGACTTGTAGGGTCTTCCTGGAACGCATTTTGACTAAATGTATTCTTATTCTGTTAATTACTTTTTATACCCGGTGCCCATTGAAAATGGTCAAAAAAGGTATATTGGTTTTGTGCAATGTATGTAACAGGCAGAAGGAAGCATCTCCGACCCTATAGAATATATAAATTTTTGATCAGTATCAATAGCCGAGTCGATTGAGCCATGTCCGTCTGTCTGTCCGTGTGTTTAAGCCAAAGGATCTCAGAGACTATAAGAGCTAGAGACTTAAAACCTAGTATGTAAGTTCCTGGATAGCGGGCGTTGGCTGTCAAGTTTGTTTTAAAATTTGGATCGAACCTCTATATCATATAGCTGCCACAGGAACGATCAGTCCAAAATCAAGTTTTAGTATGAAAAACTTTTTTGTTGTCTGAAATATCTCGACGAAACTGACCGGATATACATTTGGGATGGTGCTATACATCCTGATCAAATTTGAAATCGAACCACTATATCATATAGCTGTCATAGGAACGATAAGCCCAAAATCAAGTTTTAGTATGAACAACTTTATTGTTGTTTAAAATATCTCGACCAAACTGACAAGATATTCATTTGGGATGGTCCTAAATATCCTGGTCATATAGCTGCCATAGGAACAATCAGTCCAAAATCAAATTTTAGTATGAAAATCTTTTTTGTTGTTAGAAATATCTCAACCAAACTGTCTGGAAATGCATTTGGGATGGTCTTATACATCCTGATCAAATTTGGTTGAAATCGGACCACTATATCATACAGCCGCCAAAGGAACGATCAGCCCAAAATCAAGTTTTAGTATGAAAAACTTTTTTGTTGTTTGAAATATCTCGACCACACTGACAGGATATGCATTCGGAATGGACCTATATATCCTGATCAAATTTGGTTAAAATCGGATAACTATATCATATAGCTGTCATAGGTTGAGCACACTCGACTGTAGCCGCACCTACTCGCGAGTGAAGCGAGCCGGGGGCAGGCGAGCGAAACGAGCAGGGGGCGGAGCCCCCTTGTTTTTCATGGTACTTAGGCTTGATACAGGCAAATTCAAAAACGTCTGATATCTTCTGAAAAATACCTCTTTACGAGGTAAAATTCTAGTGACGAAAACATTTCCATGCGCCAAAATTTCTGATATCCAATTTTGTGACGAACGATATTAAATTGAATATATAACTTATTCTTAAAAAAAAAGTTCGGCATTCGGCACATTGCGCAATAAAGTCCCTATCCTTCTTACCTAAAAAAAATAACCTTTTTACATATGTAAAACCAAATATTGTTGCTCTAATAATGTAGCGAAATTTAAATAAAAAATTATTTTTTGGTTATCTTTATATAAATTAATGGTTAATTTTCTCATTTTGTATGGAACCATGATTGTAACTCAAAAAAGTAATGATGCAGTTCGAATCGTAGGACCCGAAATAGAGGGGAGACTGTTGAGATTGAGCATGTCTTTTTTTTTTTTTTTTTTAAAAACTATCACTATCCTATCGATGTTTTTCATATTATGCCCTACATATATTAATTCAAAACTAAACAGCCAGGAAATGAATAACTCCATACTGCTTCGTTTTGATTGGATATAGGACTATAATGTGAACCTAAAAGGTTTATCATGGTGTTTAGACATTATGTTTTAATAGAAAAGGCGGGTGAAAATTGTTCTGGCAACAGCGGCAGTAATACTATCCTCAAAAAATATTAGAAACTAAATATGACGATGGTAGCTTGAGGAAAAAGTATCGGTTAGGCCCGCAGACAGGTAACTCAGACTTATGCTACGGGGCATTCACCAGAATATTGAACTTTTTAATTTTTCTAATTTTACACATTTATTTCGTGTTTCAGATAAGCTACATAGATTTTAATAATTTTATGGCAAATGCATAGATATTTTTCCTACTGTTTGGAATACAGTTTTCATACATTGATCTCAGGCCTGGCTTACAAGGGATGACTATTAACAATCTCTGTTAAAATGTGTGTGATCATTCTAAAAACCTTTGGTTTATTAAAAATTATAGTTTATTAGGTAAATTCTCTGTTCGACTATTGTAATATAAGGCTTTTAATTTCAGCTGTTATTCCTTTTAAACATTTTTCGGCATTTTTCGCTTTACGACATAAAAGTCTAGTGACGAAAACATTTCCATGCATCAAAAATTCTAATATCCAATTTTGTGACATCCTGATAAATTTGATTCCATTTGGTTCACAAAGTCATATATGTAACTGTCATACGAACAATTAGTCGAAAATTTACAAGGGCATCAAACCGTTGGCGTGGAGTAAGTTCGGTAAGTTCGGGGTCTCTGACAGTCGAGTACGCTCGACTGTAGCACCGCGATCGAAGCGAGCAGGGGGCGGAGCCCCCTATTTTTTTTTATTATTGATTGATAGGTAAACCAAACCAACCTAGCTGTTTTGAGTCAAATTTAATATCAAATTCGTAATTTTAAAATTTTTTGGAATACGCATCTATTTTAATGTCCATTTCAAAAGGATATAAAAGCAAATTGAAGCGGATTATTATTTTTGTGCTTTGATTTGAAGCTAATCGAAGTTTTAAAGATAAAATGCACTTTATCATTGTTCACATGTGTATGATATGTGTGCAAATACATATGTATATATTTGAGTATCTGTAAACTGGATATCTTTGTTCTGCACTTTTTTACTTTTTATTTTACATATTTTTATTTATATTTAAATTTTTTTTGCCAGGGTTAAAATGGGTGGTGAGGAAGGGAAGAATTAATAATTATAACAATTTTATAAAGCTACTAGAAGTAGTTTTGACGCCGGCTCAATACAAGACCCATTACTGTGCACTGCTTGCTCTGCAGTTGCAAGTTGCTTACGAATTGGGCCATAAATATTCGAGGAGCGCTTGTGGCCAGCGGCGATCGGGCGATGGGGCTTCCCCTGCCAACTGGAGCTGTCGTGTGTCATGCTTTGTGGCCCACAAGGTGGGCGTCACATTGCAGAGACTGCCATTGCAGCGCACACAGTAGGGATCATTGGAGGTGCATTCGGGCACCTCGCTGGCACAGCCCCGCACTGTGTGCACCAATTGCAGTCGACTGATTACGGTGCTGACACACAACTCCGTTGCGTGGGTGCAGTTGCTCACTGTCATGTCAGCGGGTTGAAGCATTTCAACACAGTCGTCGCCGTGCTCCTGTGAATTGCACCGGTAACAGCTTCGAACGGACCAGCGATTGCACGTGTCGCCGCTGCGGCACAGCTGACACGCCTCTCCGGCACCGGGCAGGAAATCCGCATCAGCACAGCCACGTCGGAGCAGCGTATCTGAAAGAAGTTTGTGATTACATTAAGTTGACTACGCCTAATCGTGTAGTGAACTTGTGTGTTATGTTTGGAAAATGATTTTTTTTTGGATTTAATATGATCTAATTTTCATTGCATTTTAATTTTATTACTGCTTATTAAAATGTTGCACAAAATCATAATGAATAGATGACAAAGCGGACGGGGATTTTTAAAATAATCAATAGTAATCCGAATTAACCATTTTTTTTAATAAATCATGAATTGTCTGGACAGCAATTAAGCATGAACTAAATGTAGTTGCACTTTCTCCTTCTCATTATGCCTATTTATTGAACTGGAATCTTTTACTTTTTGCCCTTTGGACACTGTGATGCAATAATGATTTAAAAATACAAGTATTTCAAGTACTTTAACTCGATTTTTTTTGACGATACATCGACTTAATTTAATTTGGTTTTTATGAATAAATTACGACTCAGAGAATTTAAGTTCAGTTGCTAAATTTTTTATCTACAATCGAACCCTTTTTATACAAATAAAAAAAATATATCTCTGGAATTAAAGTGCTTATCAAAAAGTGACCGCGCAGAGTCAAACTAATTCACTTAGATTATATTGAATATTTTTAAAATCTACTCGTTTTGATAAATGAATTCACAATTTTTCTATTCTTATCCGAATATTTAGTAGCACTTTTTATATTTTATATTATTTTGGACGTTGATGTACTAAACGAGCAGTACATTCAAGTGGCCCAAACGACACCAAGCACGGGCTTGTTGACGCGCGGACAAACAGACAAAGACAATGATGAAAAAATAAATCGATAAATCATCAACTCGATTTTTGCGGCAGTGACTTTCAATAATTTGACAACTCGAGTTTTTTTGGACGATTTTTATATATCGAACTAAAACTCGATCCATTTTATTTGGAAGTACATCACTACTGTGCACACTGTACCCTTTGCCTGACTCACCCTAACCTTGCTCGCAGGAGTAACAGGCGACAGTGCCGGGGGCGCATTGTTTGCTATTGACGGCATGACCACGACGACAATTGGGATCACTGGTTGAATTGCATAAGGCACAGGCAATAGCCTGGCATTGAGAATTGCAATTGTCGCCATAGCATTCGGACAGGTCGCCGGTGGGGAAGAAACCCATTGTAGTGGAGCAACCGCGTTGCAGGACATCCGTCTGATTGTTGCGATGCGTGTAGCACCGCTCCCGATGCCCGAACATCACCTTGTTGACGCACTGCGTCACAGTTGCATTGTTGAGGGCACATTTATCCGACTCATGTTCCTGCTGCTGCTCGCGCTGACAGTCGGGATTGGGAGAGAGCCTATTGTGGGTACATTGGAGGCAGCGGCTTTCGCTGATAGTGACTTCCGCATTGCAGCCATTGTAGTTGCACTTGAGGCAGACGTGTGGACAACCATTGGGCAGATTCGTGTGCTCGCAACCGCGTTGCGTGTTGCTTAAATGCAAGATGTTTGTGTAGCAACGATCCTCGGCATGGTAGACAGGGCACGGCAACAGCAATTGAGGCCGTTGGCTGACATCGATGCACTGGGCGCCGCTGCACTGATAACAACGCAGTCTTTTTACTGGATAGACGTGACGGTTGCAGAGACTCTTGTTGCAGCGATCGCAGGGCTCGGCACAGTAGCCATTTGGATAGAGTCGCCTTAAACAGCCGCGTCGCGTTAGGCCTGCTGTGATGGAGGTGACACACACATCGTCTGCCACCAGGCACTCCTCCACTTCCAGCTGCTGGCCAGGACGTGTGGCACACTCAACATCCTCGGCCGAATCGCAGGCATAGCACTCCAGTCCATTGCACACCAGGAGCATTTGCTGTAGCAATAGCGTTATCCTGACTACCTGTTGCCTCATAGCTCTCAGCTTGTCGACTGCCCAACTCGCACTTCGAGTTATTGCTTACTTCTAGCACAACAAAGAACTGTTGCGATTTGGCTTAATTATAAACCAAGCGATTAGATTAGCCGCCCACTGAAGTGGTACGTCCAAAATTGTCCAGTTGCATCGATAACTGTTGATCAAGTTCCATTGTTTGGCTTGATTTTCTATGCCATTCCTATCTACTCGATCGTCCCGATATAGATAAATAAAAGTACATACATTTGTCTATCATTTAAAAGTATTGAGAAAGATGACTCCCTTTGAGACTTTAAAATTCCCTATAAATAGTTAAATTTCTATTATTATTATTGTTAGGAGCATGAACCCCGAATTTGGCCTCTTTACAGGACGAATTTAGCAAAACGCCGCCTGATTGCACGATAAAATTGTCTCAACTATGTTGTGTGAAAATTTCAGCTTGCTATATTTAACCGTTTGGCCTACACAATGATTCTTAGTAAGTCAGTCAGTCAGGACAAAAAGTTGTATATGCATAGATATAATAAATTATTTAAATTTCTTTTCATATAAGTATATACCTGATAAGTGACCCAAATGAAAATCATTAACATGTGCACTCCTAATAATACTTTAAGGTTCCTTAAGATGCGAAAGTATTCCTGTTTAACGTTCAGACATACAATTTCTTGCCAGGGGTGGATTTTTAGAAAAAATTGAAATATTCCTGAAAAAATATTATTTACTATAATGTTGCATATACCAGTATTGACATTCATACAGGTGCATTTCAAAGCAGTAAACAGTGTTGCCACACAGTTTGTTTTCGTTTTGTAAGAATGCGGGATTTGATTTCTTCAAATGAGATCAACTTTTATGATCTTCCTGCAACGCATTTTGATTTAATGTTTTCTTGTTCCCTTTAAAATCTTGGTCATGGTACTTGAGGCATATCTTATAAACACGGTCAAAAACATAGGCAATTTCAAAAGCTTCTTATATCTTCTAAAAAAAACCTCTTCGTGGTAAAAGTTTAGTTACGAAAACACTTTGGAAAAAGGGGTTTTGTATAGTCTAATACATCCTCACCATAATTGGTTGAAATGGGACGACTATATCATATATGTATCTGTCATACGAAGATTTAAGGGAAAATATAGAGCAGCGTTTTTCAAGGAACTCATGTACATATATGTATTAATGTGTGGGCAAATAGGTAAAAGGCTAAGTGGCTGGACACAGGATATCCTACAGTCGAGTACTGTCGACTGTAGCCGCACCTTTCCGCCTCTTTGCTTTAACGTGAATACTTCTGAGTGTATGTGTGCATTGCTTTTACACACTATGGTCCCAATGTCAATTTTTCGTAAAAGTTGCCTCAAAAATGAATTTTGGAAACAAATTTATTATTGAGAGAATGAAACTAATTTTGTTAGAACTTGTTAGCAGTGTGAATATGTGTATTTTGGTAAGTAATCAAATTTTAAGCCGTCCTGTAAAGCACAAGTTGCACCTCTCTGTGAAAAGTGTCGATGAAGTAGAAATGCGGTAAAAGCAGAAGAAGCAATCCAGTTTCGAAGATGCTGTTTTAGAGCATTTTATTTCCCGTATTAGTAGAAACAATATTTTCTAATTTTAACAAAATAAATAACAACAATTTATTTTTTCATACAAAACTCGGCTGTAAAAGTTATTTGCTCCTATCGGCTCCCATGAAAAATATCTGCTCTACTTGACCGATCTTGATAATTTTTGGTCAATATGTCTGGCGCATAACATGTCTCATATATTACGAGTTTGGTCAAGATATCTTGGTAAACAAGATGGTTTTAAAAAAAAATGTTTCAACCGATTGTTCATATTGAAACCACATGATATAGCTATCCGATTTCGATCATTTTTTGACAGAGTGTTAGGAGCATGAGAATAAATCAATCGTGCAAGCTTGGTCTATATAGCTTCAAAAACAAAACATTTGCATATGCTTAAATTAAGAATATAGGCGGTTCCACGCCCTTTTTTACAGCACCGATGCCAATTGCCAGTGCAAAAAACTAGACCCAAATATCTCGTTTCGCTCTTCAGTTATTAGTTTTTTTTTTACGAAAAATCGGCATCGGGCCCATAGTCCACTGGCTGTGCAGTGTGTCGTCTTCTTCAACAACTGCCTTGGGTTCTTGAGGTTGGACTTTATTTTACTGTTGCTACACTTGCCATTTAACATAGTACTATTGTTTTTGGAATCTGACCGAAGGCTGCGATGCAATCAATGAGGATTATGAACTATTTTCAATTCTAGTTGTTCAACGTGCGGCTCGTTAAAACATTTACGACAATAATGCCAGCAAAATAGGCAGAATAACAACAGCAACAACTACAATGCCTTAACTATTTTTCTGTCGCAGTGACAAGAATAAAAACCAATAGTTGGTTCAAGGGTAGTACAGCTTCGCTATGAAGTATGCAACATATTGCGATGACATCGACACAGTACCATTTAATATGCATATTTACGAATGTAAGCTGTGTATTGCTATAGAAGATTGGACTTACAACTTGCTCCTACGCTAAAGACTTTACTTTCTCCTATAGTGAGAAGACTGATTCTTTTCAAATATTAAATAGTTGTCTATATGGTTCTTCTTCAATAACTGATTTCTATTTGGCCTAAATGGACACGTTTTCCGAAAGATTAAAATATGAGTCGATAAATCCTTTGCTTCTTTAAAAATTAATTCTATGTATTTACCTCCCTCAGGAATGGAACTTTATAAAAACTTATTTTAGTTTTCTTAGGGTGTAAGGGAATTCTCAATAATTAGAATTTAATATATAGATATATTAAAATAAATTTTAAAAAAATATATATATTTTTAATAGGTCATTTAGCGAATTCGTTGAAATCATAATTTTGATCTATCATGTTTTAATTTTATTTTATGGTTTTGTGTCCATGCTCGACTGTTGTTCATGTTATTAATGCTCTTGTTGTTGTTGTTGTTGCCTTGCGGCCTTTGCCCCAGATTAATCAATAGATTTGCGTCACTCAATGGCTGGGTCGGGTTGGGTCGAGTTGGTTTGGATTGGTTTGGTTCGACCAGTGTTTCAGGCCAGCCCATGAACTCAGCTAAACCGATGAGATTTCTGTTTCAGTTTCGGCTGCACTTTCCGTGTATATTTGGCTTTGTTATTAATAATCCAGAAATAGACATTTGCCACAACATCAAACACTGCAAAAAATGATTGAAAAAAAACACGTTGAAATTTTAATAGCACAGTGTTTATCCTTTTGAGAATTATAGTAATGTCTTTTCCAACCTATCAATTTAATAAAATCAATATGTTCTACAATTTTTTTCTCTTGGGAACCGCATAGTATCTCTATGAGCAAATAGTAATCTCGCTTTGACCTTCATTACTTATTTATATGTACCACATGTTCTTTTGAGAGTTAGCTAATTCTTTTAAGAAAACTAAAAATGAACTCGTTTGTGAACTAGTTATGCATATAAAACGAACCAGTTCCCTTTAACAGGGGATAGGAACAAATTAAATAATATTATTTGCTTAAATACATCAAATAAATGTTTATTTAAGACCATTCAACGGAAAATTTGCCTGACCCCCATTGTGAGAAAGTAAACGAAAATACATAAATTTGCCTCAGTTATTTTTCTTTGCACAAATTCTCTTATTTGCCTTTGTTGCTTGTATTAGTTGAAATGGGCATGAGGGGTTGATAAACAATTTAGTAATCCCAGTTGGGATCACATAAAGTCTGTTTATCTGTCTGCTTTTGCTTTCGTTCTAAGACTTTTATCAATCAAATTATTAGATACACATTGCATTTTAGCTTTTTGAGTAGCTTGAATAAATTTAAATACATATACATATGTATGTATGTATCATAGCATTTTTTCAATTTCCGTGGATTATTTCCAAGTACTAAATCATCACAGACAGTGAGTACTAAATCGTCACAAATATAAAAATTTTATAATTTTATATTTAAATAAAAATGGGACTATGAGAAATCTACTCGTAGTTATGTGAATGCTTATATAGGTATATTGAATTTACAATTTGAGTCACGCAAACTGGAAAAAGGGAGAAAGGCGTCTTACAAACTCTGAATCTACAAAGAATTTAAAAAAATGTCACCAAAAAACTATGGGTCTTGTATCAAATTCTGGATCCTGCTTAAAATGAAACAATTCAAAGAAATTTAGATAATAAAATAAAATAAATCTTTATAAAAAAAACCAATTCACCAATATAATAAAAACGTCAAACACAACGATACATTGATGTTTCCATTGGGTTTATTTGCCTGCCAGTCGACGACTCAGAAGCCAACATTCAGCAGTCAATTTGCTCGGTTAGGTCTGTGAATCATCACAGTGTCATCCCTGATTTAGAATCAAGTTTGCCAAATTTGTGCATACCCGTTTTTAGTCATTATAAAGTAACAGGGTATAGTAACTGCACATTTTATAGTATCTTAAACCAGTTCTATCAACAATGAGATAATTTGATTGATTTATGTTACGTTCCTTGACATGTGTCTTAGATACCCCCACCCCCATCAAAAGTTGCCTTCGAGAGACTCTCTTTATTACGCATTACTCTCAGTTATACTCTAAGGTGCATAATCGTTCCCAAACAAAGAATGTTTCGTCCGTCATTTCACTATGTTTAATTCTCCATCTCTCTCTCTCTCTCTCTGTCTCTCTCTCTCGCCCTCTCTTTTACACTGCGAATCAGAATCAACGATCAGTGTAAGTAATATGTGGTAGTGTGTTTGTATGAGTACAAATGTTTTACGTGTGTAAACAACTTTTACTGTTTTTATCAGCAGACTCGGACTGGGAGTGAGTTGTTGTGGGAGGGGACGTCAGGAAAATCGTGGTCTTGCAAAGCAGCAAATAAACAGCAACGCATTGCGATTGCTATAGGGAACAAATAACAGTCTAATAGTGACAACAGCGATATAGTGCTCGAATAGCAGATACCCTATACCTCCATCCTATTTTCCTGTGTACATGCTTTTTTGCACATTGAAGCACCAATTCTGCAATGATATTTTTATATTTTCAAATCGATTTATGTTGGTAAAAATATTTATGAATATATATTATATATATGAAAATATACATACAAATTGAATAAACAGTATAAATTGTTAAACTATTTATTATGTAAAAATTAATAATAATTTTTAAGGATCTTCAATAGATTCAACTTTTATAGATAACTTTTCCACACTTATCGCTCGCTGATCGACTGATCGACTGATTTCTATCTACATACATATATCAGTGGTGTCCAAAACCTAACTTTTAGATATCTTTTCATATTAGGGAAATCCAATTTATTTAAGATTTTGAATTGGTAAAATCGAATAACAAGATCAATTTTAAGACTAGAGACTTAAGATTTAGCACACATACTATAAGTAATTTATGGTCGATGTGATTCATCACTATCGGATAATAAGCCAGCGCAGCGACGCGTCGAGCCAACGGAAGAAGAAGAAGAAAACTGTCGCTACAACGTACGAAGCTTGCGACGAGTATGTTCGTGAATGTATTCGTTTTAATGTGCTTCAGTTTCATTGTGAGTGCATGTAAGGGTAGCTAAGCGACTGGACTAGGGAATCTTGAAGTAAAGCACTCTCAATTAAACCTTTATTATTTGTTGTTAATAAATATGCAACATTTCAAAAAAATTCTGCAACGTACCTATAAAGTTGGATCATTCGTATTCTATGTAAACTTGTTTCTAGTTGACAGTTTGTTCCTTATGTGGAAACGGGGCTAATGTATCCTTACATTCCGCAGTGGTCCCAAACGCTCATATTTTGGCATAAGTTCGAAAAATGCTGCCAGACCCTTGAAACTTGGCTTAGTTAATAATATTGACACAAATAAGGGCTGAGATAAATTTATGATCGATCTGACCACACCCATCTTTCATCTTCTAAAATAAACCTCTTCGATGTAAAAGTCTAGTGACGAAAACATTTCCATGGCCCAAAATTTCTTGTATCCAATTTTGTGACGAATGATATTAGTATGTATATAACTGTATATATACATATATATAACTTATTTTAAAGAAAAAGTTTGGCATTCGGCAATTTGCAAATAGTTATTTTTATTAGGTTAGAAGAATCGGAACCTTGTTGCGTAATGTGCTAAATACTAAAACTGTGGGGTGTCAATTTTAGCGAGTTTTAGCTGTTTCCCGCTAAACTAGCGTTTTTTTAAAGTCGTAGAACAAAAGTTTATAGATTTATGATAGGGAATAAGTCCACATTTCAATATTTAAGATATATCAACGCTTTAATACAAGCAAACACACAAATAAGAGGATTGACTTTTCATCTCATTTTCGGAAGGCCCCTAAAAGTCAAAGATTAGTTAGTGTTCGGATTTTGACTGTTGAGGTATCATTCGACACGAATTTTTGATAAGAATAGTTAACAATTAAATAATGTTACCAAAAGGATCCAACGGCCCTAACCGCTTAAATCAATTACATTTTGCCCTTCCCACCTACACCACCTTATTTGACGAACAATGTGATTTGCCAAAAAACGTAGAATGCACTTTTGTTAGTTTAAACTATACCATACTTCCTGTATATATTGCTAGTCGCCTCTCGCACCCTTCATGATGCTTTCGTCACTAGCGCAAACTGCCGTCCGCAGTGATTTATGTTAGCTGTGGTTGGCTCTGAGTCATGTTATTGTTGCGCTGTTGTTATTGTCCCTGTGCATCACCAGCGACATGACAAACTCGATAGCCGCTAGTTATGTATTTGGGCCTGACGTGGCTAAAGTCTAACCGGAAAGGCGCACGCATGGAGCAAGCCAAGAAGCCGGGCAACAATAATTCGTTGCCGGCATCTAATGCAGTTTCGCGTTAAATTTTCCGGTTTCAATGCAACTTGCCACTAGCCAAGAAAAAAAACCAAAAGGGAAAACTATGTTACATTTTGAGTTGTGCCAGATTCCCCAGCAAAGAGAGTTGCATAGAAAACCAAACTGTGTACACACATATGTGTGATATATGATTTACTATGATTTACTATGCATTTTCTTTGTGGAAAAATCAGTGATTGCTTACATTTATTTCTTTTCGTGGGCATTTGAGGGTTACATCTACTGTCAAATCACAAAGTTCAGACGACTAGTGACGTAAGCAATGATATATTTATCATTTGCCGCAGTCAGTGCTTTAAAGAAATTCTGCCATTCAAAATTATCAAAGCTTAAATTTACTAAAATACCTCAAGCACCACTGATCCATTAATCCACTCAAACTGGCGCTATTTTCCATTACAATCTATAGCTCAAAGAATCGCCGTAAAATCAAAAGTCAGACCCCAATGTATACGATAAAAAACCGACTAGTGACTTAACTACAATAATAATTTTCCTTATGATTCAAACCACAGAGCCAAGCGAATTTCATAATGCACTACAATCTCGATTTTTTGATCTTGTAAATTCGGCCAACCCGTAATTTTTTTCTTCAAAATATTCTTAATATGGAGGCAGACAGTCTTTTTTTTATTTTTAAAGGTCTGTATTGCGTATAATCCGTAATTCCACTGTCTGGTTTTTTATTGTCCGGTTTATCAAGAATGTACTTAATAATCAATTTATATAATATTTTATGGAAGTGGAAAAACAAAATTTTCGCTGTCCGCTGCTTAAGCTAAGTTTGTCGGAAGGGTCCAGGTTATTCAAGGAGAGCTAATCTGTGTAGTTTGCATCGGATTGTTCATTTGGCAGCTATATGATATAGTAATCCGAGTTTGTCCAAATTTGGATAGGATGTAAGAGGTAGTCCCAAATACACAATCTGTTTGGTTGATACATCCTAATGAATAAAAAAGTTGTTTATACTAAGCAATTCACTGAACTTAAATCCCGAATTTAACCCACATTCATGTCGAATTTCGCAAAACGCCGTCTTATGACAAAATAAAATTGTCTGTTATTGTTCTGTGACAATTTTATATCTTCTAAATAAACCTCTTTACGAGGTAAAAGTCTGGTGACGAAAACATTTCCATTCCCCAAAATTTCGGATATCCAACTTTGTGACGAACGATATTAAATTGTATAAATAACTTATGCTAAAAAAAAACAGTTTGTCCTTGCAAATTTTCCATTCGCACCTTCGTGATGCTTTCGTCACTAGCGCGGACTGCCGTCCGTAGTGATTTCTGGGTTTAACCGTTTGGCCTAGACAATGATTCTCAGTCAGTCAATCAGGACCAAGAGTTTTATATATAATATAGTAGTCCGTCAAAAAAATACTGGCTGATAGGAAATGTAGTTATTTAGTCAAGTTATGTGGAGTTGTTGATGAAACTTACATGTACTTTCGCTCAGTGTAAGAATTGTATATGTTCATATTGCTTTAATTTATGAGTGTTTGTTGAGGAGCTTACCTTGCAGTATTTGGCTGCCCATCCCTGATTCACAGCTTAAGCTTGGCACAGAGCGTGGACTTCAACGATTCAAAGGTGATCCGATTGATTGATTGATCCGGCGTCCCATCAATGTTGACCTGCCGTTTAACCAGCTAAGAGAGTCTTGTCCGGACTTTGAGACATCTTGAAAGTTGGCAAAAATACTCTCATCGAGTTTGATTTATTTTTCAACCAGTTGCTGTCGAGTACGTGTAGCTGCTCCATGGATCAGTTCATCAACTCATGTTTATCACAAACAATTTCAACTTGACCCGAATCGAATCGCGTTTGTCTGGGACTTGAGTTGCAGTTGTCGTCTCTTATCAAGTGCAGCAAAGTGCTCAGGCGATCAAGTAGCTCCCCATCTCTGTCTCTCTCTTTCGCTCTTTCATCCGCTTTCGCTCTCTCTTTGTCTCTTTGGTCGGATTTCGATTCTTAAAATGATCCGTCTGTGACAGCAGCTCCGCAATTGGCAATTGACAATCGAGTTGCTCACTAACAAAGTGACTCTAACTTTGACTTAGTAACAACTCAGTGTGGTGTCTTTAGTCTGTAGTCGCCCCAATTATGTTGCCATTCCACGGCGTCCAGTTTGCACAGCTGACTGCCTACGAACGTCGCTGTCTGCGGTTTGTGTGGATGCAGCCGATTGATTAAATGTCTCCTCAATTTCTCTGTCCTCTGTTCTTGCAGCAATGGCGTTAGCGTGGAAGGTGCCACACACAAACAGGTGGTGGATCTGATCAAATCCGGCGGCGATTGTCTGACCCTAACGGTTATATCCGTGACACAGCAGGAGGCCGATAGACTGGAGCCGCAGGAGGATCAGAGTGGCTACTCCTACATTGATTACTCCGACAAGCGTTCATTGCCCATCAGGTGAGTGGTTACATACTCGTTTTATGTGATCCACAATAACTAATCTCTGCAATCTCTCTCAGCATACCCGACTACAGCATCGTGAATCGCAATGGTGAACGTTACATTGTCTTCAACATCCACATGGCCGGTCGTCAGTTGTGTTCGCGCAGATATCGCGAGTTTGCCAATTTACATTCGATGCTGCGCAAGGAATTCAGCGGCTTCACTTTTCCCAAGTTGCCTGGCAAATGGCCATTTCAGCTGAGCGAACAGCAGTTGGACACCCGTCGCCGTGGCCTGGAGCAATATCTGGAGAAGGTGTGCGCGGTTCGAGTTATCGCCGAAAGCGATGCTGTACAGGACTTCTTAACTGACACCGAAGATGATATATCAGCATCGCCGGTGGATATTAAGGTCATGCTGCCAGATCACGAGGTTACAAGTGTATCTGTCAAGAAGTCATCGAATGCTCAGGTCGTATGGGAGATTCTGGTGCAGCGCGCCAATCTCACAGCCTATACGCAACAATATTTCTATCTATTTGAGATTGTCGAGTACAATTTCGAGCGCAAATTGCAACCACATGAGATACCACATCAGCTCTACGTGCAGAATTACAGCACCGCCTCGTCGACGTGTCTTTGTGTGCGTCGTTGGCTCTTTTCCGTTGGCAAGGAGCTAACACTGCCCGACGGCGAGCAGGCGGGCCGTTTCATCTTCTACCAGGCAGTCGATGAGGTCAATCGTGGCAACATTCGCGCCGACGGCAGACTCTATGAGTTGAAGGCACTGCAAGACGCCAAAAAAGCCAACGATTATCTGGCACTGGCCCGCACACTGCCCGGCTATGGCGACGTCGTCTTTCCACACTGCTCCTGTGATAGTCGCAAGGAGGGTCATGTTGTACCCGCCGTGGGTAGGTTACCAAATGCACTCCACTCATCTGTAGAATTATTAATGTATCGGCGATGAACGATATTGTTATATGTACATCAGAGAGCGAGAGACATTTTGGGGTTTAGATGAGATTAATGCTATGTAAAGGTCTGAAGTGATCGTTTAGAATTATTGCATGAATGAGAGTGAGTTTAACATCTGAGTACGTAACCATTGAGTACGTGTATTCGACAGAAAAGAAAGAGATAGGGATACTTATTTTTAAATATTAAATTACAACATATGGAAGATAATTGCTTCACCAGGTGAAAATAAGTCATTTGTAGGCAAATCAAAATGTTATTTGCGTTATCAATTAACTGAAAATATGTATGCATCGTGTTGAACTATTTTGAAATTGCTTCGATTATGGCTTATATTCTCAATTGTTATTTGCAGGAATGAAGAGTTTTCGGCTGCACGCATGTCGCGAGGATGGCTCGCTGGAGGCTCAAATGGTCGAGCTCACCTGGGACAGCATAACACGGTCGGAGAGCGACGAGGAATCTATGTCATTTTGCTTTCAATACAATCGTCCAGATAAGCCAGCTCGTTGGGTCAAAGTCTACACGCCATATGTAAATAGAGAATAGCCGAAATACATAGTATATTTGATTATTTATATATTTTCTATTATTGTTATTGTTTTCCCCAAACAGCACGCATTCCTTGCTGACTGCTTTGATCGCATCATGGAGGAGCGCAAATGGGAGGATAGCGGCGATTAAGAGCAATCCTACAACCGGCTCATTAAGCGCATTGATCACATCTAAAGCCACTCAATCATCTCAAGATCAACATCATCACAGCCGGCGACCCCAAGCCAGTCTTAGTCATGCACACTCTCCCACACATACTCACACACATTGACACACACAAAAATTCTCAAATATTTTGTTTTGATTTTTTTTTAATGGTACTCAAAATTTTGTTTGTATGTATTGTATTAAAATTGGTGAGTAGTGTGTAAATTGTGGAGTACGCAGGAAGCTGACGGTCGTGTCTGTCTTAGTTTTAGCTTAATTTTAGAGAGACCCTATTGAGAAAGCCTCTAACCTTAGTCCAAGATTATACCCATTGAAAGAGAATATCTACACGATACCAATTAAGCATGTCTTATGTATATTGTAAAATATATTAACTATGATACTTGTAAATGATCCAAATTTCAAGCAATTCATTATGTATGGGCTTGCATGGGTTCATAAACAACAACCACATGAACAACAGCAGCTTCAAGAGCAACAACATGAAAACTAATGTTAACAGCGGCAACAAAATGTTTCAAATATTTCAGCACCTTAGCACTTAGGCATACATATAGCAGTTAGTGTTAGAAGAAGAGCGTAAAACATACACAAATATATACCATCCTTACATAGATTCACTTAGCCACCCACAAGGCAATACAGCAACGCATCAATTTAGTGAATGATGCAAATTAAAAGCAGCGACGATTCTCATTAAAACATAATTATTGAACAACAAAAAATTAAATTATATAGTATGTAATAACAAATAAATATATAAACACATTCACACACCCACATATGTAAATTGTAATCAATTAGCAAAAATCATTTATAATTAGTAATTTTTTTTGTTTTTTTTTTCTTGTATACACACAAAAGGCAAAACTGCTGCTAAAATGTAAAAAGTCAATTTTAATAGAACTTAATACTTAGATGAACATAAATATATATATATATATATATATACATATGATTTGTAAAGCGATAAACATATTGAAATTATGTACTCATTTAAATTTTCTAATAGAAAATGTTAGTATCATTTAAGAGCAGTTCATATAAATATAGTTACTCAACCGAGGCAAAAGAAACAATATGCAATTTGACCTAAGAAATGGTCTGTCTGTGTAAGATTGTGAGTGTGTGAGTAAGAGTGCAAGAAAAAAACTAAGTAAACGTGGACTTTTAGTATTTTCTGCACTTCAATCACATCAAAAATCTAAACGCAATGTAGTTTAGTATTCAAGAATCGAATCTGAGCAATGTCAGTGCTCGTCTTGCAACACACATAGCCATACAACTACATCCACACACACCTAACCATTGTACTTAGGCAAAAGCTAATTTGAATTAAAACTAAATTTAAAAGAAATAAACAAAATTAAAAACTTAAAAAAAACTCGCAGACTCAGCTGCAAAAACATACACATAATTATATTTATACACTTACATACGAACACGTACATGCATATATATACATATAAATAAATATACACATATATTCATAAATATATACATATATATTTATATATATATATATATATTTACATTTATCAACGATGCAAGTGACGTCTGCTTGTGATATTTACAATTTACACAATTATTATTATTATATTTACCACTATACTATGATATGATACGAGCATATTCATTGTCTTTTGCTGTGTTTTCTATTCTCTCCTTTTCGTTCTTAATTTATTAAATTGTATATTTAGTTTTAGTAATCGCTGTAATGCGACACGGTTTTTATTCTGTACCAAGTTTATAATTCAAATTATCTAACCAATCAAAGCACATTGTAATATGTAAAATGTAATGTGTAATATGAACAGTGTCTCAAAACCACCACAAAATTATTTCACTAACCTTACGTATCTGTATCTGTTGGATACGCTATAAAAACGTCACATTAGCTGTATGAAAAAATTAAAAACAAAACAGATTGATTGAGAAATCACATTTTAGACGCAATGCAACGCTCTTTGGCCATTTACTGTAGCAACATTATACTTTTTAGTTGTATGCTAATTATGTATATTCCATATATTATATGATTATTATGTATTTCTTCCTAAGTTATTTTTTTTGTAATTGTATTTGTATTTGTTTTGGTAGAGAAAAAATTGTCAAAGAAATATGTAGAACAAAAACCAATTGAACAAAAAATAAAGATGTTGACACATTAATTAATACTTAAGCAAAGGCATCAATTTGTATTTGTATGTGTACGTTTAGTAACTAAAGAAAAGCAAAAGCAACAAAAACAACAACAGCCACAACATATGCATATACAAACCTTATTTCTAAATATTAAATCGAAAACAAAATCATGAAACATGATAATAAAAAATTAATTAATAAATACATATGTAAAAAATAATCACATTCCCTAAAAAAGAATGCAAGAAAAGCAAAACGTCAACTAAAATTGAATATCAAATGTTTTCTTACATATTTAATAAATATAAATAAATAATGAAATACAAATTTAAAATATGCGCCTAATTCAACTAGTAGCAAACAAGTTGTACTCCACTTAAGTGCTGGGAAGTGTTCAATGTATCGAGTGATTACTGTACAGCCAGTATCAAAAGTTAATGAAAGCCCCGTCAGGCAGCAGGTCAGATGTAAATTAAAATGTTTAAATAAAATCGAAACAAATTCAAGCAAGCTAACAAATAACACAAAATAACAAATTGTAGAAATGATATAAGAGAAGCGCTGAAAAAAAACAACTAAAGAAATTACCAATTTATTAAAAATAAATATTGCATTTTTCCCCCTTTTAAATAATTGTAATTGCTGTACTTACTTATTCTGGCACACAAGTAAGGACATATTCCATGCATGATGATCATTTCATAATTTATATTTTACATAAGAGTCTATATTTCTAATTTATCAAGTCTGCAAAACGGTTCTGCACCAATCCTCGTAGAACCGGTTCGGCTCGGGTTTTTGGCCTTCCCGAACCGGTCTTTTGAATTTGTTAAATCCACGAACCTAATCCCCGTATTAAAAAAAAATAATTACGTAAACTACATTCTTTTCTAATATCGCGGAACTATTTAAATTCATATTTAAATCATAGCATTAAACTAAATTATCTAAAAAATTTTATGTTAATCATTATACCCTTTCTTAATGGAGTTAGGGTGAGTACAATAAAAATGTTTTCTATTGAATTGAGCAAAGGCTAGAACCAAAACCGTAGGTTTAGAGGAAATAAAACCCGATTCTCTAACTTAAATCTTTCTATAATGTTAGAACCACCGATCCGAAACTTTTCAATAATTTTGGTGGTTTGCAGCCTTGGTTTTTGTTGGGTTTAAACGAAATAGAAAAAAACAATTAAATATATAAAAACCCTGTGAACAGACACTCCGATAGCCTAATACGTACATACTTGCACGCCGTAAGACACACCGAAGGTTTGATGCCCTTGTAGATAGCTGGATAGATGGTATAAAGATAAGAGAATAACGAAAATTCCAAATGTCAGATTTTTTCCGCCGTTCGGTTCTTGACACTCTAAATTTTAAGAGAGAAAATAAACTGCTTTGGCAACACTGACAAATGTCAATGTAAGGTGGCAACTATGCAATCAACATCAAGCTGTCTGGTAAGTTTTAAAAAGCCGTTGCAGTAAGTAAAGGAGAATTCAAAACTGAGAGTGTTTACTATTGTGAACATGACACAATGTTTCAGAGCTAAAAATTTGTTTAATATTTGTGGTTTACATGGCAGACTTAAACTCGAATTATGTTGACAATGTTTAATGTGTAAAAATGTAATGTATAAAAAAATTAATTTACTGAATTTGATTTAAAATAACTGAAGTATAAAATTACATTTTTTGATTAAATACACAACTAACAACATTCTCGAATTCAAACTGGCGACAATTCAAAATGACGATTCCAGGGTATAACAGCCGTCGTGCGGCCAGTTGCCATCATATATAAATTAATTGGATGTGCCAAATATAAACATATGCATGCCAATAGAGACAGCTGGGTGCAACTTACAATTTCACACACCGCGTAGCATAGAAGGAGAGAGTTGAACCGACAAGTGTGGCATGTCAATTAGACAATCGGTTCAAAAATGGGCCAATGTATGAGTCAAAGCTGCTTTGCGATTGGCATAATCCATATTTCCATCCATTTTCAATCCAATTTAATTTACTGCGCAGAAACTCTTGAGATTTTATTAGCACAATATAACGAATTAGTTTAATATAGACTCAGTCGTTTGATTAATGAAAAGGTCCGCTAATCAACTTATCGGCTGATCGATGTAGAGAATTAGTGGGGACAGGTAAGAGACGACCTAATATGGGTGTTGTGTTGTCGGTCGATCAGTAGCACATGTCATTATTCAATTCGAAACCAAATGTAGCTTTCCAGGCGTCACCAGGTGCACACACTTTATTCGAATCGATGCTCAGACGTTTTGGTTAAAGCTTCAAAGTTTCCCACAACATTTTTATTTCTGTTGTTTTCCAATATTATAATTCATTATTTTAACTCTTTAAAGATAATGATTTTATTTTTATGAAACGGTCAAGTCATTTAGCCTCTGTTTAATACCCAAAGAAAGTGGAAAAATAAGGGGAGATTACCATTATTATTGCTCTATAAACTCGTTCATATATGTTTTAAATATATTTACAAAACGTTTTCAAAGTACCACACACTCTTTATGCGAAATCTTAAGACTATATCTTCAATAGATCTAGATGTTAGATCTGTTTTTTGTACTAGCACAAAAATACCTACAAAATTAATAATTTCAAACTTGACTCACATTCATTTAATAGAAACATTTTACGAAACTAATTCAAATAGTGCTAATGACTGACCGGGTAGAGTATGGAAACCTTTGACGCTTGCTGGTGTTATTTGATCAATTGGTGCGATTTAGCATTTTATGTGTACTGATAACAGCTTTAAACTATGAACGTGAATAGAGCGAGTGTGATAGCGAGACTATATGTAAAGGAAGAGAAAAAGAGACAGAGAGGTAAAGAGAGAGAGGGAGAGAGAAAGAGAGAGAGAGAGAGAGAGACAGAGAAAGAGCGATTGAGATATTGGCTAATTAGGTGGACAAAGCGGAGCGATCAGACCTTGTTTGTGGCATTAAATGAATTTAATTAACTAAATCAATAAGCGATAAACAATGTTATTTGGCAAACAAAGTAAAATGAACTGGCGGCCCAGTTAAAAGCGATGCGTACAACGCGTCGCATACGTAATCAGTGCCGGCTATAATCGGGGCAACGGATGGGATACCAATGATAAGTAGAGGCTTTATGGCTCATGGCCCTATTCCCACCCCTACAATAAGCACTTCCTCTCGCACTTGCCTCTGATCCCTCTGCCCATCAGTGTTCAGCTGAGCTTAGCGTCGCGCTCGCGATGCTCTTGACGGTTTTAGGGGCATTTGGTTTTGGTTTTGCTTCGGCTGCGAGTCGCAACCTGGACGCGATCGCGTGCGCACGTGCCCGTCCGTCGTGTAAACATTGTGTAAACAAGAATCGTGTAAGCCCGGTAACAGAATGCCACAGCGAAAGCCGAAGCCGTCGCTTCTGGCAGCGCAGACGCTTAATGGCCAGCATGATGAATCGCTGGAGTTGCCCTATGCGGATGAGCAGGAGAATGGCAATGATGAAGAACAGCAGCAGCTGCTAGAGTTCGATCCAGAGGCACTTAAGTTATCGCTGGGACATCGACGTAACGTCGATTTGCCACAACTGATTGTGATCAATGAACTGCCAACTGAGCCGGAGACCTTAAACCTTCACCTTAGACCTTCAACAAACTCTACTCCTACACCTCCGCCGATGCCAACGGCCGTCGAAAAGGAGAGGGAACGGGACCGGGACCGGGAACACTTTGGTCCCGGACTGCGACGCAATTCCATCTCGTTGCCATCGGGTATTAATTCGCTCGACTTGGAGGCACTGCGTCTGCGGCATCAGATGCAGGCACAGGAGGCGCTGCATGAGGAGAGTCAAACGGAGAGTGTGAGTAGTCGAGCTGTTAATTGTTGTTGTTGTTCTTGTTGTTTTTGAGCAACTGAATACTCATTTTTGACTGTGGAAACGAGTTTGTACTCACGAATGCACAAAAGTGTTCAACAATCGTTTGCATCATTAAAAATAAATGAAAATAAAAATAAGTAATAATAAAACGTTTATTAAGTGTTATCTGTGCACTGTACAAAAGCGTATGTGTGTGTGTTTGTGGTCTGCCAAAATATGAACGCTAATTAAATTTCAGTTAGAAACAACTTAAAACCACACAAAATTTTTATAAACAACACGCAACATTTTCCAACAAATTAGCTTTCCATAACGCTCAAACCATAGTGACAACGGAATTATTCACCACCACAATTCAAATCATCTTTTTTTCAACATGTTATCATCCCATTGTCGTCATTATAAGCGAGACGCAATCGATCTATAATACCATTGTAGTGGTTAGCCCTGTACTTAAAGGCTACAGAGAATTATGGGTTTGTGAGCAATTCCTATCGTTCCGTATGAACACCTACTTCGCAGATATTATTAGAGCTTAAGTGACTAAATTTAATTATGTTGTCTACGCTGATCAATTTTGATTTATCAAACGTCGAATAACAAGAGCTGTTTTGAAGCTGCACTTTTGTGATTTGCCACTCGTAATCTTTTAACGTCTCCCCCGACCGATTTTAAATATTTATTTTATTACCTTTATTGGACCAAATATGGCATTCGTTATATATTTTTTTATTATTTTTCACTGGGCATCTATCTGCCGATCCCTTTTCCGTAGTATTCTTATTTGATTTTCACCTTTGCTTACACTTCAAATGTAATTAATGTGAATTGCAAATAGTCTGAAAATACATACAGTTACTTAAATAATTTTTTTTTGACAAAATACAAATTTTTCATTTTTTTTAAACAATAACAGTTCTTTGGTATTTAACGACATATTTAAAAATAGTAATACACACTGAGTTTAATAGGGTAAAACCAGTTAGCAAATAAAGCAAAAATATATTTCTATCTTGTCAAACTAATGACTAGACTTACTGTATGTGGCTTGAAGCCATTGCGCACTGGTTTCTGTTGTATGGGGAGAGCGGCCAAAAATACTTCTAGATGAGATAGAGGCTTGAAACTTACCAAAAAAAAACTTCTTTGTTTTCCATTATATTGCAACGCAACCTTATAATTCTTCATTATAAACAACTTTATATAACTTTAATCGGGATACTATATAATATAGCTGCCAAAAAACAATCAGTCTAAAATCGATTTTTTGTTGGAAAAATAATTTTGTTTTAAGCGAAAATACATGGAAAATTTCCTTGACCCGTAATGAAAGGTCAGAGCTTAAATACATGAGCGTTTTTTTAAGTTAACGTTAGGTTACCTTTTTGTATATAGCAAGAGCCTGGGCACCTATCGGCACTTGAATTAAACATCTCTTTACTCTTTAAATGTTAACAAATAATGTACAAAGTGACTTAATGAGTTCTGTGATGACCTTCACAACGAAATCTCTAACGAAACACGGCAACAACGTACTTAACACAACACCGATTAACACAAAACACAGCAGGAAGTACATATACTTTTTGTATAGCTAATACCTTTATTTATAATATTAGTTCCTTCCATCGCACAATAACTCTGTTTTAAATGCTTTTTTAATTTTTGTATTGAGAGCTCCACTTGCAAGTTGCTCACGTTGCAATACCAAAATAATATTATGCTGTCTCTATCGATGCTATTATTGAATATGACACTTAGAGCTAAACAAAAACAAGAATACACTTTAATAGCTAGACCGAAGGTGTGATGATGCGGCATTAACTTTTTGACTAATTGTTCATATTACATCTATGCGATCTAGTGAACCGATTTAAACAAAATTGCAAATTCTGAATCTGTGAGTTTGGTTGACTTATCTCTAAAAACAACAATAATTTTCGTACTATCGTACTAAATTTGTTAATATGGCAGCTATTTGATATCCGATTTCAACCAAACTTGGTCAGGATGTAGAATACCATCCTAGTTTGGTTGAGATACCTCAAACAACAAAAAAGTTTATCATACTAAAACTTGATTTTCGATCGTTCCTATGGCAGCTATATTACATAGTTTTTCGATTTTAACCAAGTTTAGTCAGGATGTATAAGACTATCCCACATGCATATTGTCTCAGTTTGGCTAAGATATCTCAAGCAACAAAAAAGTTTTTCATACCAAAACTTGATTTTCGACTGATCGTTCCTATGGCAGCTATATGATATAGTAGACTAATTTTAACCAAGTTTGGTCAGGATGTATTGGACCATTCCACATGCATATTGTCTCAGTTTGGCTAAGATATTTCAAGCAACAAAAAAGTTTTTCATACCAAGACTTGATTATCGACTGATCGTTCCTATGGCAGCTATATGATATAGTAGACCTATTTTAACCAAGTTTGGTCAGGATGTATTGGACCATCCCACATGCATATTGTCTTAGTTTGGCTGAGATATCTTGAACAACAAAAAAGTTTTTCATACTAAAACTTGATTTTGGACTGATCGTTCCTATGGAAGCTATATGATATAGTGGTCCGATCGAAATTTTAAAACAAACTTGATCTGGGCCCGCTATCCTACATACCAAGTTTCAAGTTTCTAGCTCTTAAAGTCTCAGAAATCCTTTGACTCAAACAGACGGACAGACGGACATGGCTCAATCGACTCGGCTATTGATACTGATCAAGAATATATATACTTTATAGGGTCGGAGATGCTTCCTTCTGCCTGTTACATACATTGCACAAAACCATTATACCCTTTTTGACCATTTTCAATGGGCACGGGTATAAAAACGACGGGATACATTTTCCTTCAAATGAGATATTAATTATTTAATCATAGTGTTATTTGTCTATCTTCTTCTAAAACACATCTCAGCGATACTAACTCATATTAATAAAGTTTATAATGCTTTAATCAAATCTGTATTAGATATTGTCAAAATATGACTTCCGTAAATCAGACATTCCCTGTACAGTGTACACACTTCTGGTATAAATATCCCATAGGTGTAGAGCGAAATATTGCTTTACGTTAATTACTCTTTGTAGCAAAATGCAAACCAAATTTGTTTACAAATAAAACTAATTAGATCTTTTTGTTGATACTGACACTGACCCGAAATCGGGAATTATAAAATGCATACTTTTGCGGTTATGTCACTTTTCTCTGACTCTTGCCGATCAGCCCGAAAGTAAGCAATAAATTTTGAATTTCGTTAGACGCCTATTGCAACTGCAATGCAAGTTTGAAATATAAGTATGGCATCCCTAAAATTTAAACAAACATCATTTAATATACATTGTTACGTCGTTTTAATTCAGCGTTTGTGTTGTAAATTTTTTGGAATCTAAATTTGGAACTCTAAGTCTTGAAAATTTAAAAGATGATGCACTCAATGAATTCTAATGCATATTAAAATTTTCGTATATTTTTATTTGTAAACTAATTAGATTCGTAAATGTATTTTTGTGATTTTATTAAAAGTATATTCGGTTACATAATTGTCCTTAGCAGATTTAAGTCTAATAATTTGTCGCTGGAATCCGATAGTCTGTAATTTATGGGAAGTAGATTAAAAGCAAAATCTAGTCGTCCGCAATTGTAAAGAACGCCAAAGTAAACTGAACTGAGTAATTTATGAGTCTGCTACCGAAATTTCTCGACACAAATCAAAATCAAAATTTCATGGTAAGAGCCGATGTGGTCGCTGCGAGAGTTTCTTAATAAGTTTCTGTAAAGTATCATATATACAAGTTTGAGGAAATAAATCATTAAACATCTTATATGGCATAACACCGAGTCAGCAGAAAATTTAATAAGGAAATTTTGCAAAAACATTTAAATTTTTGGCTATAGTTGACGATGTACTGCTTAATGTTAAGTACATTTAAACAAATTAAATATACCCTAATACTTACTTTTCAAGTATCGGGTATAAAAATATATGTAGAAAGCTTTTTTTTTTGTTAGCAAATAATTAACCAATTAATAAGTTGAACCCTAATAGACCCCAAATAACCCAAAAGTTCTTTTGTGTCATGCAATAATTTGTTTTTAATTTGTTTTGCTTGGAATAACTGACATTCAAATAAATATAGACATTTACGAGTACTTAATAAAAATTAAGTATTTGTCTCGTTTTGATGGATTGTCAATAAAAATAAGCTATATATTGTATGTATACTCTAACTTTTTTAAGGCAAGTATGTTATATTCTGCAATTATGGAATAGTTTTGATTTTAAATATTAAAATTTAAAACTTTATTATATTGGCTCTTCTTATTTATTGACAAAACACAGACAATGCTGCCTCGAATTGAAGTAATATTACAAAAGATAAATTGTGATACAAATTAAAATAAAATGAAAGCCTAAACGAGATTATAATTAAGTCCAATAAAAATCTGCAAGGGTGTAACATTTTCAGCAAATCTAAGATAACCGTACTTTTTTGTGCCACCCTCGAATCTAATAAGTGAGCAAGTGCTATGACAAAAGTCTCAATGAAGCTGTGAGAAATGCGAAGCTGTAGCGTCGTAATTAATCACTCAAATACAAGTACAGTCGAGCTACTCTATGACGGACGTCACTTTTGTTCTCTATCGAGACAACAACATTATGCATATTCGAGTGTATGTATATTTAATGATCTATCTACGAACATATGTATGTATGTGTATGAAGTAGTATAGTTTGATTCCCTTTGGGTTGTTTGTAAAGAGGTTTATATGCTCTCGTATTCACAGTCGCTATGAAGCTCGACGTCGAGCGATTAAACCACCACACATTCACACACTCACGCACACACACTCACGCACACACACACGCAGACACACAACCAGAGGCATAGATAGTAATTTCAAGCAAAGCCGACGTTTCTAATACAATATTCGAGCAATTATCAAGCAGCCGGCAAAGGCAGCAGACGAGCTACGTTCTGAAGTCAGCGATCTGTTTGTTGACTGTTAACTGTTAACTGTCGACTGCGATTGTCTTTCTTTCTTGCTCTCACGATGAGTTCACCCAATCACAGCGGTCGCTTCACTTTGGCCAACGTGCAGCAGGAGCAGGAGCAGGAGCAGCAGCAGCAGCAGCAGGATGCATTGCAGGACGAAAAATCAGAGCTAACTGCGGCTAAGGCAGGTACTAAGTCTGACTAGTCTCCGTTGTACTGCGATCTAATCTGATCCGATCAGTTTTGGTTTGTGGCTGGATCTAACTGGTTTTTGCATCTAAACTGATAAACGCAAACAAAGGCAGGAAGCGTCATATGACACGCGACTTACAAATATTTCCATATTCCACTTAAAATAACGTATACGCCGCGTTTCCCCGCCTCAAAAGATATTGACCAAATAAATTATATGACGATTATAATCTCATTTGTTCACATTGATAGATTGTCGATGATATCTCGGCCTCGAGCGATGGCACGCCTACAGCAGTCACAGTGGTTCTGGATTTAGTTAATTCGAACGGAAACGACATGGATGATGATGACAGTACTGATGAGTTCGGCAATGTCAAAAAGCCTGTATATCGGTAAGTCATCCATTCGAATTCGGCTTTAAATCGTTGAGTACCTCGTTTACTTCCGTGACCTTCAGCTGAATCTTCTTTGCTTCAATTCGAACTTCAGCTATGCAATTTCAATAACACTTGACACGTTTCTGTTAATTAGTCATAGTCACAGTGAACTTATCTCTGCTTGTTAAACTGTCAAATACCCTGTACAATATAAAATATACAAAATAATAAGAACAGCATAACTTGCCCTAATAACGTTGCCAAAAAAGTATATTAAAATCAACTATTAAAATTCGATAGTATTTATATCCTAATATGTCTATATTCTATAATCATGATACCTAGTTCTGTTAACAAAAATAAATAGAAAGCAACTTTTTTACACTTTAGAAACACTTTTTTAAGAAGCTCTCTCATTATTTTCGAGCTTTTTAGCCCACCTTGATTTTATAGAAACTACATTAAAGCGGCTTCTGAAAGTAACACATTTTTAAGGCTTCTCTTTTTTCCATGTCCTTAGGAATTTTTAGTCCTAGTATCTTTCTCTTCATTCTTAACATCTCTCCAATAATGCTCCATGGAATTGAGTTTTTTCGTCTCTGTCTTTATTGTCAGAGCTAAAGTTTATTGCGACCCCTGAAAATTCGAACTTTTCATATTATCGACATCTTTGCGCATATTTATCGCATGTGCCGAAGGCTAAATTTTACGTTAGAGGGTTTATTTTACATTTCTGTGTTTTCCCTCAAATTTCTTTTGCAAATTTTAAGGGACTCCATTGTATACTAGAGAGTATTAAAAATAAAAATACTTTTTGCTGAAACAGACCAAACGGTACAGATAATCAGTTTTTTATATCACATACGATAATTTTGATAATATCTCCAAAATTATAGTGATCATTATATGAAAACAATGTTGCTTTCAAAATTCAATTCGACAATTTCGCCCAAATTACATCCTAAAGTTGTTTCTGGCAAATAATATTATTTAAGTACCATGTATGTAAAAGGCATCTCAAAGCCGATTTATATCGAGTTATATTTTCGTATACCCTGTAATTGACTGTTCGATATTTATTAGCTGCCTACTCGTTATGTATTCAGCACGAATTCATTGCTCGCATCATGCCAAAGTTCAGCATGCTATTAAATTAATTAATTTAAAGTCGCTGCCATTAAGTTGTTGTTGCCGTTGCTTATAAATTACATTAACGACACGTCATTTCGAATTAAAATTAATTGTGGCCAAGGGATTTGGAAGGGGCACCGTGTAACGGTGAATATTTAAGAACGTGCCTTTCCCAGCATTCCAGCATCGAAGCGTCTTCAGGTTGTACACTCTACAGCTAAAATGCTGCTACCTGGATCTTCAGCTTCAGTTACAGTTAGTTAGAATCAGTGGTTCAATGAATCCAGAGACTGTTAGCTCAGAGCCGAAAACGAAGTTTTATGAAAAGTCTAATTAACTTGCTGTATAATACGCTACATAAGTTAAAAGTGCAATTTCATTAATTTCATACAGCTAAGTCAAGTTGACATCTGAATATTAAATACCCTGTAGTTGGTGCTAGTCTTATTTTGATTTGGTTAAATATTTATCTGCTTAATAATTTAATCGTTTAATGACATTCTTAAATAAGTGCTCTCTTTAAAATCGTTTCTGAAATGTTACTTTCAAAATAAGACATATACATACATGTGTGGATTTACTTTCAATTAAAACCTATAAACAAATATCTAAATTAAAAGTTTTATGTTAAGCTAGTACGAAAGGTTATATTCAAGATAACCGACTGTGAGAGACTCTTTGCTTATGGTGAAAAACCGCACTACAATTTCATTACAAAAATATATATAAATTAAAAATATATATTTTTTATGTAGTGTGACACAAATTCTTTTCCCTATAACTTTTTTTGACAAGATACAAGTTAAAGTTCTGGATTAAATAAATAATGCTGCGTTTATAGTCCACACAATTTAAACAGAATATTAACGCAATATGTTAACTTTAATAACAGAGCTATGCAGTAGACAAAAATGGCAACTAACAGAGCTTTAACAGTAATGTAGTTGCGCTTGCGCTTTCACCCCTGCGGAGGGTATCTAAACTGCTAAAAAGTTGCGACAGAAAGCTTTTGAGCTCGCACAGGCAGCACACACTCACACGCACATTCACATACACGCACATTCACACACACAAAATAATGTGAGTAATTTTGCAGTTTAAGCGAATTAATGTCGTAGCGGTGGTGATGATTGAGAAGAGAAGAGAAGGTGGAGGTGAAGGTAAAAGCAAATCTGGCTCGTTGTTGATAAGTAAATGAAAGGCAGAAACAGAAACAGAGGCGGTTACACAGACTGAGGCTGAAGCAGAGACACACACTGTGACTTGTCGCTGTGTTGGTGTCGTCGTCGTTGTTCAAGAAACTTTGTTGATTGCAACAATGAATGTATGTATGTATGTATGTATGTATGTACATATGTGCATATAGAGATATCACTAAACTGACGTGAGGCGTATGTCATTGTATATATCTGAGATGTCGGGATTTTATATCTTAAATTAGCCCCAACTCAGTAGATAGTTGTGATTAGGCGTGATAACAACACTGAAAACACGCGCTCAAACCGCCAAGACTCGTCGTCGAATTGAGCTGTAACCCAAAGCCAGAAAATTTCTATATTTGCATATAAAGAAATAGATATAATAGTTACAGGTAAATGTACTCGTAAATGGAACAGGTAAATCTGTCTCCGACTGAATAATTACACATAAATGTGCTAATTTCGTGTGGAAACAATGTTTATTTATGGCATTATCGCGAACGCTTTTTACATTGATTGAAATAAATACAAAAATAAATATTTATACTTGTGAAAAATGTGCGTATTTATGTATGTACTCTCATCGACGTTTAAAGGCCTTTATCAATTACGAGCATTTATATGGAGACCCATTATCGGTTCTGTTTTGTGCCACGAACTTTTCGCATTTCCATAAAGTCGCCATAAAGATAAACCAAAGCGATACTTATTCCATATATATGTACATACATATGTACATACAGATATGTTCCTCGACTTCACAATTTACAATGCTCAAAATGGGTCACAAAGTTGGGAGATCCTTTTCCCTGTAACCGATAATGCCCAGGCTATTCCCTTTAATGAAAGATGCTCCATTTAACATTCTCTTTTAATACCCTATCTACAAATAAATGATTGAAGGGGTTAATAACGCAATCAGTAGAAAAGCGTTGAGCATGAAATTTAAAACAAAATATCAGAAACCGAAAAGTTCGAAGGCAATTAAATATGTGGTTGTTGATATAATTAAAAACATATGTGAGACTTATATAAAGAGAGATCTAGAGAGCTCATAATATTCTTAGATTCTTGGTTTTCTAAGAAGTTTTTAAAAATGCTACAGGTCAAGTGCAGATAAATTTTCAAAAACAGTTAGGTATTAAGGTAAGGTATTAAAAGTCTGTTGCAAGTTTGGAATATGTATAGATATACTATTATCAAGAATATAAGGTATCTATGAATCGTATATACATTCTTTAGTATTTTTCGTGTGCAGCCAGATAAGCAAGCGCGATAAGAACAGTTCTTAACTACGCCTAATCGTAATCTAAATGAATCTGACGCCTGGGATTGACTTAGCGACAAATACTTATATGTTATCTCACACTTGTACATAATTAAAACAGATTTTATTGATTTTAAAGTACACAAGTTGTAAGCCATTCGATCTAATAATTAAAAATAACTCCAGCTAATAACGATTTATATATACTCGATACAATATTGTTTGGTATAAAGTGTCATACGCTGTCATCGTAACAGAAACTTTATTTATTTTTTTGACTCTTATCTTACTATGAAATAGTCAGTAAAGACAAAAGCTTGTCATTTACTACCCATAAATAAGTATTGTGTTCATCGAGCATCTGATATAGGTATTTTCTTGTCATATCTGAATCGCATAATTCATTTGTAATACGCTTGTCAGAACTATGATAGCTAAAAATCGTTGCGGAATATCGATTATCAGCAATACGATCATGATCATAAATAATCAGACACTCACTCAATTTGTTGTTCTTTATCATTTTTCCTTTTGTTTTCTTTTAGGGATCGCTTTCGGAGTCGAAGACGCGCCTCCATCGCCCCTCTACCCGCCCTGCGACTCAACAGCAAGGAGATGTTGGCCAGCGATTTTGACACCCACAGCGTGGCGAGCAACCAGGCCTCAATAACGAGTGTTAACTCCCTGGCCAGTTTGTTGCGCGAGAAGATGCAGGTGAGAACAGGTAGCGAGGAGAAGCTTAAAAAGAGGAGAGAGAATAAAAAGAGGAAATGGCAAAAAAAGATTAGAGAAAAGATAGTTTAATCCCTGTGTTCAATATTCGACGAATCGTTTGATTTCAAAACCATTAGCACATATACAATCTGCGAAGTTGGTATATCAAAACATCAAGATTTTTAGATCTATTAACTTTGTAATAAAAAAAAAGTGCGTTTTAGCCATGTCCGTCCGCCTGTCCGTCCATCTGTAAGACCGCCTAGATCTCAGAGACTATAAGAGCTAGAGACTTCAAACTTGGCATGTAGGTCCGTCTATAATGCAAGCATATCAAGTTTGTTTTAGATTTTGGCCACGCCCACTTATTGCCCACAAATTAGAAATATCTTAATTTAGAAGACAATTTAAAGGATATCTCAACCAAACTAACAGAATATGCATCTAGGATAGTCCTATACATTCTGACCAAGTTTGGTTTAAATCGGTTTACTATTTCATATAGCTGCCATAGGAACAATCTGTCGAAAATCAAGCTTTAGTATGCAAAAATTTTTGTTTATCAAATAGCTGTCATTATAACAATCAGTCGAAAACCAAGCTTTAGTATGAAAAACTTTTTTGTTTTATTTGGTTGAAATCGGTCTACTATAATATAAAGCTGTCATAGGATCGATTGGTCGAAAAAGTATACTGAGTATGCAAATATTTTTGTTTCTGGAGATACCACAATCAGACTCGCAGATTGGGAATTTCCTATTGTCTTATACCTCCTGATACAATGTTTTATTTATGTACAGACTTATATTATTTTCTTTTAATCAGGAGTTGCTTTTCCATAGTAAGTACGGGGTCTCCGACAGTGGAGTATGCTCGACTGTAGCACCGCCCCCTAGTTTAATCTAAAGTTTGATTTTCGACCGATCGATCCTGTGACCGCCATATACTCAGAAAAAAAGCCAGGATTCTGGGATAAAATCAATTTCAAACGGTGTGAAAAGCTCGGTAATCTCGAAACTTCTTAAATCAAGTTCGAAATACTTGATTCAAGTACCATTTTTCAATTCCTTCTCGGCAAATATTTTTAACATCAGAGCGCTTTATAAGAATTCTATCAGCGACATTAAATGTCTTTTGACTATTTTAATGCTTAGCGGTTGCCTTTTGTACGTTGTTTTATGTTTTAACAATAATATACTTAATACACGCTTTAAAAATACATGCTAAAATCAAGAAATTTTAACTTGAATTTTCGAATGTTTTTTTCATTTTTACGAGTATGCTGCATGGAGCAAAAAGACGCAGCTACATATACCAAGTTTTATCAAAAAGAGACTAAGAAAAATTAGAAAGCAAGAGTTTGCAATTAGGAATCTGGGAACAGACTATGTATAAGATGTTTTTTTGAAGATTACAAGTCAATCGATGCCTGTTTCGACAGGCCTTTCCCCAGATGATACGCAAGAAGAAGCGCGAGACTAAAGACTACAAGATCAAGATATTTGTGATCATGATGTTTTTCATCATCATCTTTCTAGTAAGTGATCCGATAGATCTTGTTGGGATGAAGCTTAATAGTCTCCTTCTTTACATAGATCGGCTACGCGTACATTGCTTACCATCAGCAGATGCTGACCAAGAGCTATTTCCAGAAGATAAAGTTCAACTCGAAGGATCGAATCTTTCGCATTCTGAGCCACGACGATAAGGAGGTGATCCATGGTCACTTGGGTGTCACACTGGGCAGCGACTCGGCGCCGTTTCACTGCCTCGAGGAAAATCGGCGCAGTGATGGAAGCGTGTGCATCGAATGGAATGGCATCGCCCGTCTCCACATGAACTTCGAGAACAAGAACGTCTTTCGATGCTATACGCTGCAATGGCAGGCTCTGACGCCCGGACTGTTGCCTACGGATTGCTACGAGCTGAAGCGGGATAATGGACTGTGGTTCGGTGGTGGGATAACCAAGGGACAGGAGTGGTCACTGAGCTATGCCAACTTCGACTTCATGCCCTATGCCAGCGGCGACAACAAGGTCCATCAGTTTGGCAATGCCGTCAAGCGATATTTCATCAATTCTATTGGCGTGGCCATGCAGGTGAGCGAGCGGACGCCTCTCCAGCTGGGCATTAATCGGACCGAGAACCAGTTCTGCCTGCGAGCGGCCAACGATGACTTCACCTTTGTGAACCGACTGACGCCGCTGCCTCAGCTGGACTATAAGATCTGTACGACGGAGGATATGCGCAGCCTGCACATGCTGATGACTCAGCAGAGTCTTTGGGATGGCCTCACCGAGCAAGATATTGGTGAGCTGCACTCGCTGCTGGAGGAGCCAGTGTGGCAGATGCCCAACCAGGAGACTCGCGACTCCCTCAACGAATCGATCATCTGTGATTACTCGGAGAATGCCATTGCCATGGGACTGGGACACATTGTGATCAATGAGTTCTGGCAGGAGAATATCGGTGACTTCACCGTCGACCGGGCACGCTTTCCCACGCTCAGGGACACCATCGATGTCCTGCACAGACGTGGCTTCAAGGTCGTCTTTACCATTCAGCCCTTCATCAGTACGGATAGCGCCAATTTCAAGGATGCGGTTGCCCGTAAGCTGCTCATCTATGAACGATACTCGGAGCGCAGCATTCCGGCATTGACGCGCTACAAGAGTAGCTCCAGTGCCGGTGTGCTGGACATAACCAACAATGCATCCGTTCCCTGGTTGATTGAGAAGCTGCAGCGCCTGAAGGATGAGTATGGCGTTAAGAGTTTCTATCTGGATCTCGGCACCGGCTACAATCTGCCGCATTACTATCAATGCCGCCAGCCACTAGACAATCCGGATATGTATGCTCGCATGCTGACCACTAGCCTGGAGAGCGTCCGTCTCATGGCCGTGTCCACGGCGAGTGTTGTGCCCAAGCCACCGACCTTTCTGAGGACACCGCCGGCCAATGGCACCTGGGAGGGATTACGTGATACGTTGGCCGCAGTGCTCAACTATGGTGTCATTGGATACCCCTTTGTGCTGCCAGGTGCCATTGGTGGCGACTATCTGCTCGAGCGTCCGCTCACCAAGATGGTATCGTTCTATTCGCTGGGACAGCCACCGCTGCCAGATCCCGAGCTGTTCATCCGCTGGCTTCAGCTAGCCACCTTTCTGCCCGCGATGCAGTTCAGCCATTTACCAGATGAGTATCACAGCGAGCTGGTCACCCGTGTCGCCCAGGAGCTGAAGGAGGTGCGTCAGACGGTAGTCATAGCACTGCTCAAGAAATATCTCAGTCCGTCCATGAACGAGGGCTTGCCTCTGGTGCGACCACTCTGGATGCTCGATCCACATGATCCCGCCTGTCTCATAGTCAGCGATGAGTTCTCCGTTGGCGAGGAGCTCATTGTGGCTCCCATTCTCGATGCGGGTCGCGAGGAGCGCGAAGGTAACTCAAACCAGTCAATCAGTCAATCATTCTTTAATCTTATCGTTATCTTCCTTGTTCAGTTTACCTGCCGCAGGGAGTGTGGAAGGATGGCATCGATGGATCCTTGCGCAAGGGCAGTCGGTGGATGCATGGCTATCGAGTGCCCAAGGATAAGATCGCCTACTTCCGGAAAATGCCGGACAACACTCGTTTCTAATCAATCACGAACTGGTTCCAGTTCCAATTTCAGTTCACTCATAAGGTCATCATATAACTTTGTATTATTATTATTATTCGTTTATGCTAAATAATACAATATTCTTTTGATCATAGATAATACTACATATGTATGTATATCATTCAGACATAAGAATGCCTAACGTCTAATCTTACATCCTACAATCTATTTTTTTTCTGTAATCTTTAAGTAATATTATAATAACTTTGTTGTCTCTAAATTTCATATGTTTTTTAAAATTAAATTAAGTACAATTGTTATGTCCTGTGTGCATTCAGCTCGAATTATATATATATAGTATATATATCGGCTTAAGCTCGATATGCTGATACTGTTTCCGACGTTACCTATCTAAATACAATTTAGCATTGCAATAACTAAAAAAATACATTTATCGTCGATTATAAACTTTTTAATAAGTATTTGTATTACTTAGTACTATACGATCGGTGTTACACTCTTAATAAATTGTACAAAGTCTAAGGCAATAAGGAAAAAAATAAATTTACAGAAAACTGTGATGTAGTTATTTGAATAGTCACAAATTAAAATAGAAATGAAGAGATTTTTACCAACTGCCTCTGCTGCAGACCCAGATTCATTCATATTCAATCTTTCGATAGGCTTTCTATCCGTGGTAAATTTATCACTAACATATTGGAATATTATTAGTAATCTTTTTTATAATACCAATATTTTAAAAGTTAAGTAACATATGGATCAATCCAGAGTGATTTTAACAGAGCTTGTAAATTTTTTTTAAATTTTGGAAATTTAAGGTCGCGACATTTTACATTTCATAGACACAGACTATACATAGATAGCATATAAATTTATTTATAATTGAAAAATGTTAAACTGCATCCATTTTCAGACAGATGTACATATAGGTAAATATGAAGAGATTCAGTTAAATGACTCCAACTATTAAGCCATTATGATATGAATATGTGAGAGTACTACTTAAATGTGCTTAGTTACTGGGTATCTGCTAGTCGAGCAGTACAAATTTAATATACATTTATTTAGGAGAGAACAATTAACCACAATAAGCTTCTAAAATACAAATAGAACTTAAGGAATTACCCAAAAAGTCTCGATATTGGCGAACAGAATTTTATCCAGATTTGTTTTGAGTCGTACGAATTTTCCACGGTTATTACATAAATATTTATAATTGATAAAACAAATCATTGCATTTGATTGAACATCAACCTTAATGAATTTATAAAATATGCGTTGTTCTGCTATATAAAATATTGTGGGTAATAAGGTTTTGACGGATTCGGTAAAAGAAAAAATTTCCCTTCGACATGGCGTCCACGGGAATTCTTAATAACAGTTTCATTTCTGTCTGGATTTTATTTGCTGCTCTCTTAAACTAACTTTAAATTTATTGGTAGCAATAAATAGTTTCTTTCGCCATTATGCATTACCGTATTCGGTTACAGCTGCAGTTGCAGTTCCTGGGAACGGTTGCCAAGTACAGCTTCCAGGTAGCTCAAGGCTTTGGCCTGCACTCGGGCAGCGTTGCCTCACATGGCTCCGTTTCGGGTAGTCTGGACAAAAGATCGCACTGGGCATCCGCGACGACGACATCGTGCTGATCGAGACAGACAATGGAGCGTCGCCTCTGGGGCATCGGTCTGCCCAACTGGCGGCAGGTGACCGGGCAGAATTGCCAAGGGCCTGGCCACCAATGCGCCGGACACTGTTGCTCGGCACAAGCTCGAGTTAGACGCAATGGACGCTTGTTTTTTGCATGCGTCCAACAGGGCAGCTTGTCGGCCAACACTGCAGTGGAAGGTGGATGGAATTAGATGAGAACAATTTCATTTTCGATTGCCACTCACCTTTGCCGTTCTCTTGGCAAATGGGCTCTCGATGCTGGACACCACCGCCGCAGCTGACAGAGCAGGCTGTCCAATTGCTGAGGCGCCACTGATATTGTTTTCCCGCGCTAACATTTATGGCGGGCAGCGTGAACTCGTAGTAGATGCCCGTGTTGCTCTCGTTGCCGCGCACGATCGCCTGCGGTAGAGATTAAAATTGAGATTGAGATGAGTGGACCTTCTAGTGGATCAATCATTCAACACTTACGTATAGCGCTATGGAATGCTGAATGGACTGAGGTATTTTGATGGTCTCCAGCTCGTCCTGGCGATCGTAAAGGCTCTCAGCTCCAGCGACCTCAAACTCACCGGGCATGGAGATTAAGCTGTCGCCGTTCAAATAAAACTTTTCCCCCTGAGCGCGCCCGATGGCCAGAAAGTGTGGCGAGTTGGTCAGCTCCTTGATCAGGATGTGACGTGCTCGAGCGGGAATGTTAACAATCTCCACGTAGACACCGTCGCTAACGTTAAAGGCTTCCCTGTAGATCTCCTTTATGGGCTGGCATTGATCACCAGAACCGCCACAGACACCGCAACGATCGTCCTGCATGTCCGAGTCAACGATCCAATCGCAACCAACTTTCTGAATGAAACGCTTGTTTAATTGATCTCGCGCTGGGCGAGACTAACTCGAATTAGGTGCCAATCGAACTTACCTTGCAGATGCCATCAATGCACATGTTGTTGGTTCCCAGTGTACAGGGTGTGCCATCCAGGACAGTTTCGCCCCAGTTGGCAATGATCGTGTCATCCACATCGCTGCAGAACAGACGACAGGGATTGTCTACGCCGAAGCAGAAACGATTAACAATTAACAAGCACTGATGACCGATGAGTAGGATGCACTTACTCTTATCGAAGAAGGGCAGCCACTTGTAGGTGGCACCCTGATAGCTAACATTGTCGTAACGCGCACACTGCTGGGCCCGGAAGCTGGGCTCGTGCTCGGGGCAGGGTTTTTTCCGGCAGATCTTATAGCGCTTGCGCTCGCCAATGCAAAAGGCGCCGCCATTGGCGGGCACGGGTGAGTCGCATTCCCGCTGCTGGATGGAGACGCCGCCGCCGCAGCTGCGTGAGCATTCGCTCCACTCGCTCCAATTGCCCCAGCCGCCCTGTTTGGGCGTCATCTCCTCCATGCGAACGCACTTGCCGTTCTGGCACCACTTGTTCTTGCCACAAGCGGTGCCCGGGGCCGTGGGCCGCATGTTGGTCACGCACTCGCCATTCACGCGACACCACAGCGTCGAACAGAACTCGTGGGGTGCCGAGCAAGCGCCCACGTCGCTGTCCGTCGTCAGGTTGAACTGCATGCGGCACTGCCGCTTCGCATTGTACCGCTCACCTGGCAGCGCCTCCGGGTAGTTGTATTCATCCAAATTCACCGGTGAATCGTCCAGGCACTCGCCCAATCCCTGGCTGCAATGGAAGATTAACATCAGCTATAGCCTCTCACCTACACATCACCATCTACTTACTCAAGAAAGTGGGTGATATACTTGCGACTACAGTTCGACCAGCAAACCTGCAGCGTATCCGCCCCAAATGTCGGTGTCATGATATGCACTATCGAGCCCATCCGAGGATGGCAGCCAATCTTGGCCGTATCGTGAAACATGCCAAAGCTACAAAATAAGATTGCGTAGATACTTTAAGTAAATTTGAAAAGGATGCTTTACAAGCAACAGCAAACATATCCCCACTAAGCTTTATTGCCCAGAACGGTACCTCATACGAATTCCGAAAATTGTTTAAGGAATTACAAAAAAGAAGAAAAATAACCAAGAATAAAGTTTTAGAAACCCAAAATAAGGAGAAAAAATATGGGCATCATGAATTAGGAATTTCAACTGAGAAAAACAGACAGAGTAAAAAAATTAGAAAATAAAAATATTCGGAAGTCAAAAATTAGAAAAAAAATTGGAAGACAAAAATTAGGAAATTTAACTAAGGAAGTAACTTCGGTATATCTGTATTTCGTTAAGTTTTCTTTCGAATAGTTATACACATAATTTATTATTCCCATAGCTCTATGTCAACATACATATACATGAAGTCCATATTGATTTTGATTTTGAAATAAATTGTTCGATAAATGTTGTCTTTTTGCTAATAAGAAAAAGCTCAAAAGCCAAAAATCGCGCGATTTTTAATAAAATATTTTTGATTTTTAATTTTGTTTTACCAATTTTTGTCTACGCAATTTTTGTCTTCCTTATGTCTATTTACCTAATTTTAGTCTTCCTAATTTTTAATTACTAATATTTGTATTCTTGATTTTGGGCTCCTAATAACTGTATTCCTAATTTTTCTCTCGAATTTTCGTATTCTGATTAATATTTTCGTATATAGAATCGCCCAGAACACCATATAGCACATTCAACCCAACAAAATATTTCATTGATCTTCATCAGCTTGATCTAGAGTTCTCCTTTCTTATTATAAAATTGTTATAATTATTATAAAATTGACTTTTATGCGAGAAAGTATTTTAAAAAACATGTAGAATTATTATAGTTTAATTTTCCAGGTAGCCTTATGGTCGATCGCACATAATTACCAGCACAAAATGGAACATCATGCTTACCACACAGGGGTGGACTTTTCCGAAACCGTTAAAAATGTTGCTTATGATTTCATGGAACAATAGAAAGAATATAAAAACTGTCCTTGTTTTGGTTTATTAAACCGAAACGAGTATTGATTTCAGTAAAGGTTTCGGTAATTTTCGTTCAATTTCAAGCAAAAAATAAAATAATAAAAATAAATAAAAAATATATAAAAAAATAATAATAAATTCAAAATTAATTTGAACTAGGGGGCGGTGCTACAGTCAAACATACTCGACTGGCCGAGACCCCGTACTTACTATGGAAACTCCTGGTTAAAAGAAAATAATATAAATCTGTACATAAATATGCAGATATATAAAACATTGTATCAGGAGGTATACGACAATAGAAAATTCCCAATCTGCGAGTCTGTTTGTGGTATCTCCAAAAACAACAAAAATTTGCATACTCAGTGTACATTTTCGACCAATCGATCGTATGGCAGAAATAAAACAAAAAAGGTTTTCATACTAAAGCTTGGTTTTCGACTGATTGTTCCTAAGGCAGCTATATGATATAGTAAACCGATTTCAACCAAACTCGAGATAGCCCCAGATGCATATTCTGTTGAATTGGTTGAGATCAATAAACAAACAAGTTTTGCATACTAAAGCTTGATTTTCGACTGATTGTTCCTATGGCAGCTATATGATATAGCGGACCGATTTCAACCAAACTTGGTCAGAATGTATAGGACCATCCTATATGCATATTCTCTAAATTAAGATATTTCTAATTTGTGGGCGTTAAAGTGGGCGGGGCCAAAATCTATAATAAACTTGATCTGCTTGCAATATAGACAGACCTACATACCAAGTTTGTAGTCTCTAACTCTTATAGTCTCTGAGATCTAGGCGCTCTTACAGACGGTCGGACAGACGGGCATGGCTATATCGACTCGTCTGTTGATGCTGATCAAAAATATATATACATTTTGGGGTCTGCCATGCCTCCTTCTGCCTGTTACGCACATTACTTTTTATGACTAAGTTAATAGACCCCTGAACTTTTTTTAAGTACGGGGTCTAAAAACGGTAATTACATCTAACAACATAATTGAATTCAATGCTTGATTGAACCAAAGTTAGTCGTTATGAATCGGTTACTAATCGGCTATTTTGGTTTGAATAATTTCGCTTTATCGTTTAAGAAAACGTTTGCTAATTTGAATGGGTTAATACCGGTTAAGACAACGGTTTAGGTTACAGCTTAAATTACTGGTGATAAAAAAACGTAATAAATTTGCGAAAATGTGCAATACAAACTCGATCAACATTGTTAATATTGAGCGTCACAAGACCATAGTTCTACCATCACAACTAAACCCCACTTTACCCCACCTTACTTCACCCTAGTTCCGTTCTAAAATAATAGATCATCATGGGAATGTGATCCCTTCATTATGTAGATTTTGCTCATGATATTATCTCACCTCGCTTAGTCAAATCTCCTCTCACCTTACTTCACCACAGCTTCGCTCTCCCCTTGCGAAGCCCCCTACCTAGATTAAATATTTGCATTTTCTTTGGAAACGAACAACCAAATGCGAAAAGCAATTTATGTCATGCTATGCGGCAAATCCGAAAGCGAGTGAAAAACCTGATTATTAGAATAGTGCTTAAATCAGCACAACAACAAGAACAATTTGAACAACAACAACACCTAGATGTGTGTTTTTATAGAGTGAATATGCAGATCGTTAGTCAGTGGCTGCCACCTGACGATGACCGGGCAACCCAATGACAATCAAACGTAAATTGCACAACAACAACAAAGACAACTGCAATATAAACAACTTCCCTATGCGTGTGTGTGTGTTTGTCGACTGATCCGCTGATTTTTAGATCCGCTGACTGGCTAAATAGTTGACTCAATCGGAACATGCTAGACTGACGGGCACTTGGCTGCGCTTATAAGGCGTTTTACAAAAATCCACTTGACACGAACACGAAATGAGATAAGGCAACGACAGCTGGACAGTCAGACGGTGAGACAACCGACAAGTGCAACAACTGTGACAGCCACTGCCTCTGGCTACCAAATTGTTACGTTTGCCACACCCCCCCCCCCCCCCTTCACCAAACACAACAACAACCATCCACACTACACCGCTACTCTTCACACTGCTTGTTTTCATGTGTGCGTGTGCCAGGGCTGCACAAAACTGTGACATGAAAATTAAGTATTTTATTTATTAACATATAACTAATCAAACTTAATTTCAACCATGAGCTTGAGTTGGAAAACCTTTGGGCAGTCCAAAACTTTAATTGAATTGCGATAAGCTCTAAAATTTTTAAATCACTGAGAGAAGTGAACCTTTAAAAACTCTCATTTGATCAACAAAAGTAAACTTGCTCGAAGAAAGTCACTGGATCGCAGTAAGCAACGGCCGATTTCTGGATAAAAGATGTTTGAAATTTTTCCCGACTGATGCAGTTAAAAACAGGACAAATCTATCCGGAAAAAAGGCCAAATTTGCATCACCGGTCACTGGGATTGTAAAAATATAATTAAGATGCAAAACAAATTAATGTAAAGATCTCGGAGTCCCTTTTATTAACACATACTTGTATTAAGCTCTCATGGTTTTTAAAAAACTGCATTTTCCAGCTGGTTTCTTAATTCGTGTCATGAATTCAGTAATTAAAACTATTCTGACGAATATGTTGAACAATCCCAGCTTAAGTTCGCTGTACAGTGATTTGGGTGTTTATCCCTGGTAAGGAGTACTCGCATACGTATGAGTACGAGTGTGTGTTGTCACTAGGTCTGCGACTAATTGAGTTTGAATAGCGGAGGAGGCAGTCGCCGAGCGGTAGACTGGGACTAGGGAGGCAGGTGGAGGGGCAAGTGTTTTGCTGATCTGTGGGCGTGCAAAGCAGGCGATCATTGTCACAACACACGCAGGTGACAAAGCATCCGTCGCGTCTACTAAGAGGCAGACATTCATTCATTCATTTTAATTAGAGTTGGGATTTTTCGTTCAATTTGCTGAATAAGTTCAATTGTTAATTTTTCAGTCGTGAACGAAATCCGTCATATAGTTCAGTTATTCAGTTGGTCATGAACGATGAAAAATTGATAGGTCATTCCGATCAGTTGGTTGATGTTTACGAACGATGTGAATAGGCTACAACTATTTCTTATTAGTGAAATATATATGAAAAATTCAAAATATAAGAAGAATTTGAATTCAATAGAGGAACTTCGTGCATATTATTCTAATCGTATTTCTGTAAAAAGTGTTAATTTTTTTTTAAGAAAACATAAACAGCGAAATGAACGATTTAGTTCATGATTGGCTGAATAAGTTCATTCGTTCATCTTAATGACCCGTTCATTTGCACATTTTCAAAACGAAACGACACAACTCTAATTTAAATGCTGTTGTTGCTTTGAATCATTCATTGAACGAATTGGGCTGCACATAAATCTTTGACTGCGATCAATTGATGCATTTGCGTGCGTTGGTCGCTTGCCACTTGCTGGTCGCCTGCCCGCTGGCTGGAAGTGCATTTTCATGTTGGCCAACTACTTGTGCCCATTGGTTGCATGTTGGATATTTGGTGTATGTAAATATGTGGCGCCGCAAGTTGGCTACATCATTGGCATCAACTGCCGGAAGTGGCGACTTACTTGTGCCCCAATTCGTGCGTGATCGTGTGGGAGAGCATAATGCCGTTGTCCTCGTTGACGCTGCACGATTGCTTCGGCTTGCACATGCCGCCCACATTGGCCAGTCCCAGAGTCCTGCAACAATATAAAGCAATAGGCAATAATCAATAAGCAACATACAACATGCAACCTGTAACAGGTCGAGGCAACAAACAAATAAAACTCACATGCAATTGTTGCCGCAAATGTTTTTGCGCGTGATGAGTATGGCGACGTCATGATGATGCGGATCATTCTCGTTGGCCGAGTTGAGTTTGTGCTGCCAGCTGAAACACTTGAGACACTTGAGAGAGACACCTTTTTGTTTTTAAGATTGCCACTGTTGCACGGGTCTTACCTGCAGAATCGATCAAGATTTTTTTGCGCATTCTGAGTGAGATTCAGCTCCGGCTCCGTATCGTTCTCCTGGAGCACTATGATGCGCACCACAACAATCTCAATGGCATTGCCGATGCTGGGATCTTTGTATAGTGCGGATACCATATTCATGATGGTCAGCAAATAGGCAATAACGTCCTTGTGAAACACCGACATTGTTGCATCTGCCACAATGAGTGTCTCCACGTGCCGTGGACTGCTAATCGAGCGTATGCTCCGATGTCCAGTGTGCTCTTCCGGCTGCGTATCGTATTTGAATTTAGTGTGCGGCTCTTGCGCATCAGAATGATAATGATGGTGGTGAGGGCGACGGACTTTGCGACCTCCTTGAATCTTGAACTTGCCACTTGGCTGCCACTCCAGACGCGTCTCCATACGTCGGCGCGGTTCCCGTGTCCCGCAATTGCTCACGTGACCCTTGTTACGATGCTCCTTGCGCTTGCGCTTGTGGCGACGCCTATGCCGTATCGGCTAAAAAAAAGCCCAAGGGCCACAAATGAGTACATCCCACATACACCCTGTGACATTTTATCCAGCTTACCTTCTGTTTGGGCTTCACCGAGGACCGCTGGAACACAACATGCGGATGGCCGTTGATTGGATGCGCCTTATACTGCTTCGATGGCTCTATATAATACTCATTGCTGGCCGTCTTAATGTGCCCCACCTGAGGGAAAATACCAAAAGAAACGGGAGAGGAAACTTTCAGAAACGAAAGACTTAGAGAACAAACTTGCAATTGTTTCAAACTGATTAAAGCAGGTACGCCTGTGAATGTAGCAGAGAAATTCAATCTAATTTAAACCGAACTTTCCTACAACGCACTTCACTTTAATTAAGTGACGAACTACAGGGAATAACAAAAAGTAGGTTGTAGTTGTGATAAAACTTTAAAATACTTAGTGATAAGACCTACGATACCCAAATAACAAAAGTTAGCAATCGAACACACCTGTTCGCAATGAAATGTGTGAGGTAGTTAAAGAGCATGCTATAAACTTATATAACAACACGGACATCTTTAAATAATTGCTCTTTTTCTTCGTAACTTTAATCCTTTGTATCTTTAGCATTGCACAACTAACTGGTAGTTGCATGAACCGCTTCGTATCCTTTGTGCCGATTATAATAGTCTGTATCGTAAGATTCCTTCCTTAAATGTTTAACTTGTCTAACCAACTAAACATTCTCTAGTTTTATTTTGGTGTGATTTGGTTTTTTGGGGTTTTTCCCAATCCTAGTAACAAATGTTGGGCCAATATTTTTCTTTTTTATTTAAGATATCCCCTTGTACATTTACATATAATATTTTCATCTTCTTGACTTAAATTTAGATTGGAATTTACAATTTTGTTATCTTTAATGTTTTATTTTAAGATATATTTTAAATTTATATTTTAGACAAATAAATAAATAACAAAAAGTGAAAGCCGAAACAGGCCCGATAGACTCGCTTTATGGTTATGATATCTATTGTTCTTGTTAATTTTCATATTACTTACCAGGCCGGAACAGGTGGATATCGCTACATTGGCCGACGGCTGACCCCTCACCTTGCCATGAAAATGACAGTTGAGCTGATGCGCAGAGGGAGACGAGCGGGTTCTCAAATCCCGCCGATGTCGCTCTACAACCAAAAGCGGCGCCAGAAAATAGCTGTTTGGCCTGCAATGTACAATGGATGACAATGATGGCACTAAAGTGAGCACCGGAGATATTCACTTACGTCAGCTCCAGGTGCAGCGTCTCGTTTTCCAACAGCAGCTGAAAATGTAACTCTGGCTGTGAATTTGATCCCAGTTTCTGGTCAGCGCTGCGCCGATGCCGTCGATGATCCCGATCATGGGCATACTTGACCGTGTGTGTCATAAATGCGCCATCGGCGTGCACACGTCGCGGCACCACCAGCTGCCCCTCGCCCTCCAGTAGCTCATCTGTGTGAAGCCCATAAAGCTTAAGGCTGGCCCCATAGCTGATCCACAAACAGAGCAGGGTGCTCACATAAAAACGCTTTATTCTCATTCTCAAGTATTTTTGATTGCTTCAATCACTGACTTCCCCTCTTCTCTCTTTTATCTGCTTTCCGTTGCTTTAGGCGGTGTTCTCTTGAGCTGTTTTAGCCGTTATCGATGCGTCTCAGCCGCTTGGCAATTAGCGGGCACATTGCAGCGATTGCATTATATGCTCGCCCCTAAAGCGAATTTCCTCCTGGGCGCCAACTGCAAGCAAAGACAGGCAATTGATATGGGTAGAGGTTTTCTTAATTCTAAAATTTTCAATTTCAATATCTTTTAGGTAAGAATTTTTTAAAGCAAATTTAATATGAGCTATTGTAATTTTTGAGCCTTTTTGGACCCCATACTTAAAAAAAATACAGTGGTCTATTAACTTTGTCATAAAAAATAATGTGCGTAACAGGCAGAAGGAGTCGAGGCCCAAAAGTTAGAAATAACTTAATTTAGAAGACAATTTAAAGGATATCTCAACCAATCTAACAGAATATGCATATAGGATGGTCCCATACATTCTGACCAAGTTTGGTTAAAATCGGTTTACTATATCATATAGCTGCCATAGGAACAATCAGTCGAAAATCAAGATTTAGTATGAAAAACTTTTTTGTTTATTGAGATAGCTCAACCAATCTAACAGAATATGCATCTGGGGTTATCTTATACTTTCTGACTGAGTTTGGTTGAAATCGGTCCGCTATGTATGAAAAACTTTTTTGTTTTATTTGGTTGAAATCGGTCTACTATATTATAAAACTGCCATAGGAACGATTGATCGAAAATGTATACTGAGTATGCAAATTTTTGTTGTTTCTGGAGATACCACAATCAGACTCGCAGATTGGGAATTTTCTATTTCTTTTTCCTCCTGATACAATGTTTTATATATGTATGTACAGATTTATATTATTTTCTTTTAATCAGAAGTTGCTTTTTCATAGTAAGTACGGGGTCTCCGACAGTCGATGCTCGACTGTAGCACCGCCCACTAGTTTATTTATTTATTTATTGGGACTTCCAGCACTACAAGTATTGAGGTGAAGCGAATTCAGACTCGTACTCCTTTTGGAGTACATTCTCGATGGCTTTTCAATGGTAATTCTGCCATAAATTATTATTATATATTACCAAAACTGCGATATAATTCATATTTTAGAAAAATAAGAATGATCAGCGTTTTGTTTGACGATTTTTACCGTAGCATGTTGTTCATGTTCTTGATTTATTTCCATTGTAATATTTTGAATAATTTAGCAACATATAATTAATTATTTCAGGTGTTTGAACTGAACGGTGGAATTTGAGGAGTATTACGAACATACAATGGGTCACAACTTATTTATGTGCCAATTCGGAGGATAATACAGGGAGATACGTTTCTCCAGCTGCACTACTGCGTATTGTCAGGTCCCCGGATTTCAAAGTCCGTGCCAATTCAAGCACCGTTTAATGTCCTGAAAATTCTCCATTAGAAGGATTGCCTGTATTTAGTATATTTCCTCCTGTAAAAGATAAGATACTTGACGGTTTTGAATCGGGATATGTCTACCAAATAATTTACTGCTTTGATTATTCCTGATAATAAACTAGTAAAGACAACAGCTTGGAATAAGGACACTAGTTTCCCCTTTTAGGTCATATTTGAGTAATTCCATCCACATACTAGTCCATACCTACGTATTCTAAAAGGTCAATTATCTAGGTACAAAATTATAATACCCTCTTTCATGTGTATGCGATAATGAGTGCAAATCATAAAAGAAATTAAGCTCATTTAGTGCGCTAAGCTCTAATGAAATGCTTCATTTATAAAACTTGTATACCGATTAATCCAAGATTAATGCCATATATAAGATACTTGGCTCAGCTAACCTCGACAACAACAACAGCAACAAAATAATAACAACGACGAGTAACCACAGAAGCGTTGGCGTCGCTTTAGGTTAAGATATTTTGCCATTGCAATAAGATTGAATTTCAATTGTGCGCATTTCATCAACGTTATTACTGTTGTAGTTGTTGTTTTCTCCGGCGCTTGTTGCAACAACGCAACTGTTGTTGCTGCTGCTGATGAGGCAGCAATTTGTAGCTGGACTGTGGCGCCACTGCTGATTGGCAGTTGAGTTGCACATTCAATTGAAGGACCGAATGTTGTGGCCCACGAATGATGCAAGCCTGACCAACAACAACAATTATGGCATAAATGTCTACGAAAATATGCAACAAAAATAACAACAACAGCCGCAAAAAACACACAGTATGAACAACAACAAAACCTATTTCTAGACAATAAATTCAGGCTGATTTGTTTTTAGCTTTTTAGCGAACTTAATGCGATGGAGATGGGGGACCGGGTGACTGGAAAAGGGCGATGCGAATGGGGACATGAAAATGTCGATTTTTTGGACAGTTCCCAAAGAGAGCAGGTAAGAGAGAATAGCGAGAGAAAGAGATAAACGTTGGCCAGACTCACGAGCAATAAAATTAAGCAAATAATTTGAATGCGGTGTTTCAAAGACAAGCACAACAACATTGTTTTCATTATCAAAGCAACACACGACAACTTAATTATTCAACAGATGACGAACTCTCAGTCAGCCAGCCAGCCACTAGGCTAGTTGGTAGATGAAACTGGGAGCTAAAGCTGGATACGAAGCTGCGAACTTGTTGTTATTGTTGTTGTTATAGGTAGGGGACACTGGCGCTGTTATCACGATCACGATTTCTAATTTATGATAAATGTTGGCAATTCCATTAATAAAATTAAACAAAGCTCATTAGCTTGAAAACAAATTAAAAATCTTTTAAAATTTGCCAATGGCGGAACGTGCCCAAAAATATACAAATCATATAAGAATTTAATTTCTTGGCACATACAACGGTCTGCGTATATCCTTCCCCAAGAAAAGTACAGTAAAAAATAAAATAAAAACGATTGAAAGGGATGGGAAGGGAAGAGATAATATATATATATATATAATCTGTGTCTCTAATTTCCTCTTAATTATATTTTACACCAAAAGTGGAATATAAAATGATATATATCAAAATTAAAATAATTTCCATAAATATTTCGATACTTAGTTTAAATGTGCTTTAACTCTTTTAAGTAAAAAGTAATATAAAAGACTACAGTTTAACTTTTTATGCTTAGAATATATTGAACTATTCTATTATTTTATTGTAAATTTTTAAGGGATATGCCACGCCTCTTGCCTTTCCAAGCATCTTCCACTTCGACAATACTAATGAAGCGAAAAAAACTTAAAAAAAAAACTATATGCTAACGAGTTATAAAATTTATGGGAAATGATTTTAAATAAATTGACAAAGCTGTTGAAAAATCCAGTAAACTGTCAAGGAGAGTATTTAAAGAGACGTAGATTTGGTTGGCGCCTTTAGTAGGCGCCATTTTAATTTAAATTCAAAGTGAATGCAAAAACCCAACGTGAGCATAATGTGGACAATAAAATGATGGTTTAACTCAGCTTCCTATCTCCAATCTCCAGTCCCCAGACGCAGTCTTCTCTGCCTCATCCTGAGCTGCGACGCATTATCATTAGTAATTGCGGCAAAACTTGAAAGAATCGCACAAAATTAGCAAGCGCCACAATATCATATGTTAAACGTTGCAGTGTCAGTTTGAAGTCGCTGTCTCTAGTCCAAGTCGCCGTTTGGGTTCGAGTCGAGTCGAGTCCAATCGTAGTCCAGACTTCAGAGACAGTCTGTATGGCAATCGCCATTGACGGTGTTCATTATGCTCCACTGCGTCGGCTGGCGAACGCGCCACTTTTAATTATCAATCAATCACATTTGACGGCTCCCTCCATTAAAAGTCAGTCAATTGATTGAGTTTTCATTTGGACAACGACAAACGACAGTGCAATACCCAATCCATAGCGATACCTTTTTCCCCAACTACATGTTCATACATATGTATACGCAGTCACATCCGCATCCGCAAAGCATTGATCAATGATGTTGTCTGCAGTTCAGTTGGCCATGGTTCGTTGGCTGCCGGTTGCAATTGCTGGCAGCGCTGATTGATGAGCTGTGTTCAAGTCAAATGAACAATGCATCAGTATTGATGTGATTTCGTTCACATCAATGACATTTGAAGCTCTCTATAATTGTGCATGAGACGTGTCCGTGCGAAAGATCTTTGCAAAGACTCATTCAATCATTAAACTAGTTGATTTATCTAACGGCTTGCTTATTTTGCTGAATGGTCATCCAGCCCACGTGCTGAATGATCTCACATAAATAGTTTCTCCGCTACTTGTGTTGTTTTCTTTAATCGCCATATTTCACTGCAATCCTATGGTTGAAATATAATCATAAATATCCTAAGTACATATTGATTTTCCATTTGATAGTTGCTTCTTTCTACTTTATTTCGGCATTTGGCATTTGTCAACACAGCTTTGTCACCGCTTTGCCTTATTTATTAGCCACGTTTTGCCGTTGCTTTACATTTGACTGGTGGATCACATCATCATCTCATGATAATAATCATCAACACCGTCACCATTTGCGACACGGGCGACAAACTGAGCTATATTGTTAGATCATCTAGTCTTTGTATGCAAATAACTTCAAGCCAAAAAATATCTCAACAAAATTTCCCAGAATAACAAAAATACTCCATACCAAAGAAGGAACGCAAAACCAATCATAAAACGCAATTTCTAAAAGTCGAAAAGTAAATACCCTGCACTAGTGATGTATAAATACATATGTATGTATGTATGTGTGTATATAGATGTGAGTCCTGAAAATTACACATAGATAAAGAAACCCATAAACTAAGATCCACATTTTACTTTTATAGATTACTATGATTTGCATGGGAATAATCGAAGAATAGGTATAAATTGTCGATGAATCGATAATTCGATTCATTTAGTTGGATTTTAGGCTCGATAATGTAATAGTTGTCACAAATTTCAATTCCAATTTAGTATTCAGCAAAGATCAATTATAAATTCTCAGTATTAATGAAGAATTATTAGTTTAATTCTCTGAATTTAACTCTATTCTATTGTTCTTCAAAATTCGATCGAAAACTTATATAGATATTAGGGTCGCTTATTCAATGTATATGCATATAAATTTTATCTAACATATAGTTTCAAATTTGACATTACACATTTTACGTAAAAATATTTTTTTTTTAATATTTATTAAACACCTTATTTAGACATTGAAAAAATGGGACTATGGATAATTAAACTTGAAAAGCCCTTGAGATTCATATATAATATTCTACTTTGTGACAGTCGCCAAATCAATAAAAGAAGATGATGTTCTTTTATGATCACCATCTACTAATTAGACCAATCTATATAGAAAACCAATCTAATATAGAAAAATAACAAACATCACTACATTTATTTAAAGCCAGTTGAAAGCAGCCGAAATTTATAAATTTATAGAAGAAAATAACCATATTTCTTATCCCATTTTTCCCCTTTTTAGTAAATAGTCAACCATACTAACTCGAATTTTGATTGATAAATCTTTTAAAAATCAACTTAAGATTTATGCGAGTATAAAAGTAGAGTTTTTTGATTTTTTAGTGCTAAATTCTAGATATATGTATGTATGTATGTAAAAGTAGGATCATCTGCCCACAAACCAAATGGCCAGACTATTTCCTGAAGTAAATGGTAAAAAAAAACAAGTGGGCGCCGGCAACAGTCGAGTGTGCTCGACTGTATAATACCCTGTGCCCTAGCCCTCCGATAGGTCATACGTAGGTGCGCTACGTTAGGCATGCCGAAGGTGTGATGATGCGGCATTAACTTTTTGGCTAATTGTTCGTATTACATCTACATATGTGATCTAGTGAACCGATTTAAACCAAATTACAAATTCTCAATCTGAGAGTTTGGTTGACTTATCTCTAAAAGCAACAATAATTTTCGTACTTTATCTTAAAATTCGTTCCTATGGCAGCTATTTGATATCAGATTTCAACCAAATTTGTTCAGGATGTAGAATACCATCCCAAATGCGTATTCTGTTAGTTTGGTTGAGACACCTCAAACAACAAAAAAGTTTATCATACTAAAACTTGATTTTGGACTGATCGTTCCTATGGCAGCTATATGATAAAGTGGTCCAATTTCAACCAAATTTTATCAGGATATATAGGACCATTTCAAATGCATATCCTATTAGTTTGGTCGAGATCTTTCAAACAACCAAAAAGTATATTTTCGACTGATCTTTCTTATGACATCAATATGATATTGTGGTCCGATTGAATAAATTGTATTTAATTTAATTAAAATAGTAAATCTTAAATCGTAATCGTAATCGTAATCGTAATCGCTGAAATCGATGTTGTTCATGCCTAGAGTAGCCATTGTCTAAAATTTGCTCAGCTTGCTGAAGTCCGGCAACACCAAATAATCTCTCCCACTCTTCTTAATCATCGAAATCAGCTGTTGAAGGCTGCTGCATTGCGCGTGCAATTTAAATTTAAGTGCTATGCTTTAATATTTGTGATTCTTTTTGCAGAATTTGTTAAGCATTTGAATACAATGATAATAATTGAAAACCTATTGAGCATATGTGCGAGCTTACTAGCTTATTATTAAACATAATAATTATTATAAATTCAGAGATTTCAGTGCTGTAAAACGATCTGTCGTCGAGGCGTCAAGGTGCAAAATTATAAAGTGGCATTTATACATATCGCTTTTTGCAATGCACACTAATATCTACATACATATATTTTAACACAATCTTAAATATGTATTAACTTAAACCATGTTAATATATTAAAATAGGATAGAAATTGTAGCCAATTGATATCGATAACTTTGCCTATCGCTCGTATTTGCGTTCGCACTCTTTGTACACGTGCTCACTGTGATGTTTTTGCGCAAACAAATGTGCATATGCTATCTCGCTCGCACTTGCCTATGTCTATGATTTTGATTTATGTGAATTAGAAGCAAATTTGAAATATCTTCTCTATTTAATAGTCAATCGCTTTGAAACTTTCAGGGTCATTAAATTGGCTTACTTCTTATCTTCCTGTTTAATAAGAAGTGTTTTTATTAAAGATCGCGTCTGATAATCGTTTTTTGCGATTGGCAGGCGAAAGAGGCGTGGCATCTAAAATTTAAAACAAACTTGATCTGCGCCCGCTATCCAGCAACCTTCATACCAAATTTGAAGTCTCTAGCTTTTATAGTTTCTGAGATTCTTTTACTCAAACAGACGGACGGACAGACGGACAGACAGACGGACATGGCTCAATCGACTCGGCTATTGATGCTGATCAAGAATATATATACTTTATAGGGTCGGAGATGCTTCCTTCTGCCTGTTACATACATTGCACAAAACCATTATACCCTTTTGACCATTTTCAATGGGCACGGGTATAATAAAAATCGATGCTAGCATAAATGAAGGGGCTGGTAGCATAAATGAAGGAGGCTGGGCATTCAACAATTTCACTTAAAGCGAGTCAGAGACGAAACCAAAGCAATTTGTACGCCTACCAGCCGAGACTCCCATTGTCGGAGCTTCATTCACATATTTTTCATTCATGCGTTGTAGATTCATTGAAGCACATTCGCGCACACATAGATACACACACTCACACACACACACAAACACTCATACCTACATACACACGCATAAACCGAAGTCGACACACAGTTTTTATTTTTATGAATGAAATGAAACTTTTAACGTAAAACGCGGAACGACATACGTTTGCTGAGGGGAAAAGAGGGGCGGCGAGCTGTAGTCGAGTGGTGGACGAGGGGTGTAGTGGTAGGTCTGCACTGTTGGCTGTCCACAGATCGCACGTAACTCCAACGATATTCATATATGTTCATATGTATGTTATGTAGAGACAGTGTGGTTGCTGTTGTTGCTGTTGTCGTCGTCTCGAGGCATATTTTAATATCTTTAGTGGCGGGCGTCTCCGCGTCGGTTCCATCGCATGTGGGCCGAAAATTTATTTTTTATGGCGAAGTCGTTTTGTTTTTTTTTTTTCATTTTGTGTCTCTTTCTCCCTCTCGTGCTCGATCTCGTTTTGGCGCTCTGACTCCAGCTTCTTGTTGTACAACAAATGCAGGCCATAAATTTTGCACGGGCGTTTCTTGGGATGGCCACGAATCGTCAGACACACAGAGTGAGTGACAGAGAAGGTTAGAGTAAAAGAAAGAGAGAGAGAAAACGGACAGATAGACGCACTGCACTCTGAAAAAAAACGTTATAACAAATCATTTAACTTGCTTTGATTTGTTGTGCCTCATACATTGTTGTTGCTTTTGGCCAAAACATGCGCCGCGCGCTAATTTTGACCATTTTTGGGAGTTGCTTGTGGCATTTATTTAGCCCGCCTGCCTTTGTGTATCTCTCAGATAAATATGTGTATCTGCAAGTATTGGTATCGTGCGCTGAGTGTGTATCGCGCTGGCTGAGATCACACAGGAAATTAGCTTAATATATGGCTTCTGTTTTGCCCGAATGGCAACAAAAACCAACAAAAAAAAGGAAAGAGAAACAACTGAAAATAGTCAGATCACGAAAATAGCAAAACAAATAACAACTTTTTGCTCTTTCAAGTTTCATCTGAAAAACGAAGTGTACTTCGGCTCTTACACTCGACACAAACTGTTTGTTTACTATATGTACATATGTATAAAGGGATCATTATATCGATCGAATCACGAACTTATTCAAACGCCTGATCAATAAAGTTAAACTAATGGGATATGGAATTCTACTTCAGAACGAAAAAACTGTTTATCTCAAAAGGAATCAAGTCTTTTTATCTTAGGCTTCGGCTATAATGAGAAAATTTGAAAATTTAGTGATATGGGAAATACATTTTTTTTCCTTATGGATAATATTGTCGGCATTCAACAGGTTTTTCAATCAGTAATCGCCTCTTTTGTGATGGAACTGTAATCAGTACCTGATAAATGGCATAATACAATTTAAAAAAAAATCAGCCTACTAAATGATAACTAAAGTGCATAAGTAATCAGTATAAGGTATTGCACTATTTTTATAAAACATTATATCCGATACCAAAAACAAAACTGAACGTTTTTAATTGTAGTAAATTTCTGAATGCAAAAAGTAGTAATCAGGTATCATAATTGCCTATCAAAGTTACCTGTAGCTTGTAGTTTGATCAAATCTCAATCGGTTTTCATAGTAAAAGGCTTTCGTTCTTGGGTTTTTATTGCAATTTATTTCTGTTTCCTACAATTTGTCTATGATATATTGTATGTTTCCTAACATCTATACTACTTGAGATACTCACTCAGTAAAGTTCCACGTTTGTTGTTACCTCTCTGCTCGTGTTTGTTTTTGTTTTGGTAATTTTGCTCTGAATGAAGCCCGTAAAGATGTTAACCGCAAGCGCCGACGACGTCGCTGGTCATAATTATGGTGACGATAATGATAATGATTCTTACAATTATGAAGTTAAGATGATGTCAGGTAAATGCTGCGGGAAACGACGTCAATTCGGGGCGTCCAATTCGTCGAATTCCCACAACATAAAACAGTAAAAAAAGACTCACACACACACAAAAAACAATAATATATGTATGATGACTAAGCGAATTTCGATTTCGAATTATTTTCTGCTTCCGTTCTTAAACTACACGCACTTTTCTGATAAAGCACACTAAAATTAAAAGCACAAAGAAAGAGATTTCAAATTGAAATGTAAACAATAATAAGTTTGGCGCGCGTTCGCCGTTTGTTTATCGAATTAGGTTCAATTTAAATTTAATGAGATTCGAATCGGTTCGATCTTATTGTGCACACATTTACACACGCAAGCACACACACACACACATACGGACACGCCGGCGCAATCGGCGTTCGGACTCAAACTAAGTGAAAATTGCAAGCGGGCACTGGTTTTATTTGAAGGAAAGATTGGGGAGCCCAATGCTAGTAACAGTGCCAGTAACACAGACACATTCACATTCACAGCCAGAGCCAAAGCGGGAGCCCAAAGAGCCGAACGAGTGCCGGCCGAATGAGATAAACACGAACGAACGACAACCAAGCGAACGCGCGATCGCAACGCGTCGCTTCACTCGCTGTTGTTATTCTTGTCGTTCGCTGTCGCTGGCGTCTCAGTCGTGAGACGCCAGCTTCACAGCAGCAGCGACGACGCGGTGGCAGTGCAGCTTTTACAATGAAATTGCTGACGGCAGCGACAGAAACAGCGCTGCGGCGTGGTGAGCTCTGCCGCGTCAGCTGCATGTGACCCCCATCGAATTCCCTCCGAAGGAATATACAACTATTGCTGCTGGCAGCGACAGTGACCCTGTCTCTGGTCCATTATCAGCATTGTCATCATTTGCCTCTGAAAACCTGGAGTACTCACAGCTATGGTTGTTGTTGTTTTTGTTGCCATGCGTGTTGCTATCAGCGCATCAACTGTTTGCCATATACATATGTAATTATAATCATATCATCTACACATATGTACATACGTACTAGCGACGCGACGCGCAGAAATTGATGTGCTATCGTCTTGGTGTTCCAGAAACTGCCACAAACGACGAGGCGGCGCCGTTCGATCCCCAGTTATTGTTGTTGTTGCACATCAAGGACGACACCGTTAAACGCACAGGAAAATACAATCGCCGGCAGCGTAAAATGGGGAGTAAATTTTTTAAAATTATCACATTGTAAAAACTCCAGACGACGATGCTTGACGCCAGTCCAGTTCAGACCAGGCTAGTATCGAGACGAGGACAAGAGTAAGAGAACATCATTAACTATGCGCCTGAGCGCGCAAAAATAGCCACGAGTACAAATCACATTATTAGTCGACGTCGACGTTGGCGTTGTTGCACGTTATTTTTAAAAATTTGTTGTATGGCGCCCGTTTGATTTTTAGGCGCCAAGCAGCAATGGCGGCGGCGTTTGGCGGCAAATTGTGGCGACACGACTGGAGCCACATACATACATACATATTTATGTACCTAGGAGCTGGAGCGTGGCAGCACCAACAACACCAATAATAACAGCAACATCAACATTAACGGCAAACAACAATAAGAATCATACATGAGCAGCAGATACAAAAGCGATAATGTAAAGGAAACAACAGCAACAAAAATACTCGCACAAACTGAGATACAAGATAAGAGCAATGCACGAGGAGGCGCGACGCGACAGCAAGCAGACGCCAGCCTAGACGCGACGCAGCATCGCCGCGACGAGTCATTGCTGCTGATGCCAACAGATATCAAGCACTTCTCAATCTCGATTCATTCAGGGCCGGGCTCGGCCAGACTTTGTCAGAAAGGTTTTTGCCGGAGATGCGGCTGCGGTGGCGGCGTCTGTTGTTATTGCTGCCACTGCCGCCAATGCTGCTCAATTAACAATGAAAAGTCGGTCTGGTACGTCATAATATATTTTTATCTGATTACCAGTCAGCAAACGACAGACTCTGTACAAATCGTGCGTTGGCACAAACACACACACGTGTCCGTAAACTCACAGCTTATGGCTATGATCATAATGATCAACATCCTTGCTATCGTTTATTTGTTTTTTCGCGTGACTCTCATGTCAGATGCCTAATCAACAGATCTTATTTGTGGCGCCGCAGTCTCATCAACGTGTCGCTAAATGCGTTGCCCAGCTTTGTGTGTGTGTACATATATGTATGCGTATGGCGCCAACAATAAGAAATGACTGCAGCTCAACTGCAACTGAATGAAATGTGTGTGTCACACTGTGTGGCCCGGTAACATTAGTTATTGTTTATTGTTGTTTTTTTTTTATTTTGGACAGGAATTGCTGGCGACACAACTCAATCCATATACTAAATATGAATTTGAAAATCAAGCAAGTTTTTCACACGTTGCCGGCGACATGTGAATGGCAGCTGGTACAAAAGAAGTAAACAAACCACAAACAGCTGAGCAGTATAGCGTTGCCAGATATCGCTTATAAGTGCAGGGCTGCAAACGACCATGTTTACAATAGGGCATACAAATTAAGCTAAATACGCACCTTCCCGTTGTTTTCCTTTTAAATTTGATAACATTTGAAAGGTGTATATTAAATGTTTATCATTTATTTATGAGTAATAATCAAATTTAACAGAGGTTTTCGTATAGCTTCATTTTGTGCGCAGTTTGAATGGTATATTAGGCTGGGTTCTGAACCAAGCATGCTCAGTATTTGCTATTTGAATGCACCGCGCAATAAGACAGCTGTCATCCAAACAGTTGGCAGCCCTGTGCACAGTTACAGTGCGACTGTCAAAAGCGATATAAAAAAAGTTGTCTGCTCGGCATTAAATAATTTCTGTAGCGCTGCTAAATATTTTCCAGCATATCGGTAAGTTTTGTTTGTGTTGACGGTAAGCAACTGAAGTCTATTGTTGAGCTGAGATGGCTTGTAAGCTAAACCTGGCAGCAATAAATCGATAAACAGTCGTAGTGGCAGCTTGGCCTGCTTGCAACTTATGTAATTGTCAGTAAAGTTGATGTTGTCGCCCGTTTGTCAATTGAATTATTGCAGAAAATATGATACGTGCACCGCTTGTAAAGGCGCTGGGCGCCCTCGGCTCACCCACACATCAGATCGCCAGCCGAGCAGTGCGCACCAGCGCCGTCGTGGCCCAAACACCGGCCAAGGCGCCCGAGAAGATCGAAGTATTTGTCGATGATATTCCCGTGAAAGTTTTACCAGGCACCACAGTGCTCCAGGTTAGCAGGCATTTGTATATGCTTCCATCACTACACATATTCAAATTTATTATTTGTGATCCTGTACAGGCTGCGGCTGAAGTTGGTGTGGAAATTCCAAGATTCTGTTATCATGAGCGTTTGGCCATCGCCGGCAATTGCCGCATGTGCCTGGTGGAGGTGGAGAAGTCACCAAAACCAGTGGCCGCCTGTGCTATGCCTGTAATGAAGGGATGGCGCATCAAAACGAACTCTGATTTGACCCGCAAGGCGCGTGAGGGCGTTATGGAGTTTTTACTCATGAATCATCCGCTCGATTGCCCAATTTGCGACCAGGGCGGTGAGTGTGATCTGCAGGATCAAGCTATGGCCTTTGGGTCCGATCGCTCACGCTTCACGGATATTAACTACACGGGCAAGCGGTAAGCGTAAAATGCGAGCTAAATTTTTAATGAAATCATTACATTGACCTTATTTTAGTGCTGTGGAGGATAAGGATATTGGCCCGCTGGTCAAGACAATTATGACACGCTGCATTCATTGCACACGCTGCGTTCGCTTTGCCTCCGAAATAGCCGGTGTCGATGATTTGGGAACCACAGGTCGCGGCAACGATATGCAAATTGGTACCTACGTGGAGAAGCTCTTCCTCACCGAGCTTTCTGGCAATGTGATCGATCTGTGCCCCGTCGGTGCGCTTACCAACAAACCATACAGTTTTGTGGCGCGTCCGTGGGAGATCCGTAAAGTAAGCAGCATCGATGTGCTCGATGCCGTTGGCAGCAACATCGTTGTTAGCACCCGCACCAATGAAGTGTTGCGCATACTGCCACGTGAGAACGAGGATGTCAACGAGGAATGGCTGGCAGACAAGTCGCGTTTTGCTTGCGATGGTCTGAAGCGCCAACGTCTTGTGGCGCCCATGGTGCGTATGCCAAATGGTGAGCTGCAAGCTGTCGAATGGGAGGGCGCTCTCATTGCAGTAGCCAAGGCTCTGAAGAATGCCAATGGTCAGATTGCTGGTGTTGCCGGTCAACTGGCCGATGTGGAGGCAATGGTGGCACTCAAGGATCTGGTCAATCGCTTGGGAGGTGAAAATCTTGTCACCGAACAGGACTTTATCAAGGGCAGCGGCATCGATGTGCGCTCCAGCTATCTGCTTAACAGTACCATTGCGGGTTAGTAACTTTCAATCGGCGAGTAACACATGTCAATCGTATAATCCTTGGATATTTTTAGGTCTGGAGCAGTCTGATGCTGTCCTCCTCGTGGGCACGAATCCGCGTTACGAGGCACCGCTGGTCAACACACGTCTACGCAAGGCTTACGTACACAATGAGCTGCAGATTGCCTCTATTGGTCCCAACATCGATTTATCCTACGAGCATGAAAATTTGGGCGCAGATGCCAGCCTCATCAAGGATGTCTGCACCGGTTCTCATGTCTTCTCCAAGGTGCTGGAGGGTGTAAGAAGCCAGCGATTATCATTGGCGCTGATCTGCTAGAGCGGCCCGATGGTGCCGCCATTCATGCTACCATTTCCGAGTACTGTCAGAAACTTAAGAAGCCGGTGAGTGCATTCTCTCTTATATATCTGTCAAATTTTCGATTCGTTTTATATTTGACATCACCTATCGATTAAACAGTACTGGAATCCCTTCAATGTCTTGCATAACAGTGCTGCCCAGGTGGGTGCTTTTGATGTGGGCTACCAACCGGGCCTGCAGCGTGCGTTGCAAGGTCAGCCAAAGGTGCTATTCCTGCTGAACGCCGATTCTGGTAAATTGTCCCGCGATCAGTTGCCCAAGGACTGTTTTGTTGTGTACATTGGATCCCATGGTGACAATGGTGCCTCCATAGCCGACGTTGTGCTCCCTGGAGCTGCATATACTGAGAAGCAGGCGATCTATGTTAATACCGAGGGCAGATCACAGCAAACATTGCCGGGCGTCTCACCTCCAGGCATGGCACGCGAAGATTGGAAGATTTTGCGAGCTCTGTCTGAGATAATGGGCAAACCATTGGCCTATGACACACTCGATGAGCTACGCACGCGTCTCGACGATATTGCACCACACCTAACGCGTTTTGGCGAGCTTGTGCCGTCGGGCAACAGCGAAGCCAGCGCACAGACAACACCCGTAAGTCTTTCCGACTGTCATGTTGCCAAGTTACTAACCATTTTATGCATTTGATGCAGAGCAAATCCATTAGCGGCGGCGCCATCGATGTTAAGCTAAAGGAACTGCGCGATTATTTCATGACCGATGCCATTTCACGCGCCTCGCCAACCATGGCCAAGTGTATATCAGCGGTCAACAAGCAACAGCGACAGGATGAGACATCTAAGCAGAGCGCAGCCATCTAAACGGATGCGGCCTCTACTCTGATCTGATGATATAACATAAATATTAAATAATTATTGTTTTTTTTTATTGGTATCTTGTCATTTTGCTCTTAGATTTTTTCTATTTACTCAATTTAACCGAGCAGCGATTGACGGGCAGCAAAGAGCAGGAAAGACGAGCGAATGCAAAAGATGCTATTAAAAATATATTAAGCGGGCGCAGAGCAGTTTGTAAATGTCATTGATTTTGCTGAAAACAAACAATTACACAATACAAAATTAGGAGAAAAACAATATCTTAAACGGCAAAATAATAATAATAATATCAAAGTTCATCACGAGTTCTGTAGTTTAGCATACTGGTATACCTGTTTCCATATATCTATCTCTCTTTTAAGTATGTTCATGAAGAAGCGAATTGCATTCTAATTAATGGCAAATAAGCAGATCCGACGTTGGCCAAGGACACATCATTACTTGATCCGAAATATTAGATTGATGTTGATCGAATCATTGCAAAACTGTTATCAATGGGTGTTACCAGGATTATGAAAAAATAAAAAATGCATAAACATCCAATTTTATGATGAGCTATTGCCTAAGGAAACTCGTATCTGGTACTGGACTAAGCTATACTTTGGGCTATTCAACTTCCAGGATGTACCAATAAAATGTATCACTTATTTATGTTGTTATATTCTCTTTATAATATCGAGAAGGCCACATTCTGGTCCTACGCTTATAGCTCCAACTTATTAGACCCTGGTGTTCTTTGGGTATAGGGCTAATGAGCGATAGTTGTGAGATAATCAACTGCAGATTAAAGTTATCTTTGCACGCCAAAAATTTTATACCCTAAGATATATTTAGCTCGATTTAAATAAAGTGGCAATAGCGCTAACTTTACATTGAAAAAATACAATTCCATAAGTTGAAGTCTCCATAATTCGAAGTTCTTCTTTGGATAATGGTGATTCGAGTTAGGGAAGCTCGACTGTACTTAGAAAAAAAAACTTTTTCATAGTAAAGGTTGAATTTCGACAGATTATTAGCATGGCAAATGTATGATATAGTAGAGCAATTTGCCAACTTAACAAACTGTGAGAATGGTTGAGATTTAAAAAATAATAATAATATACAATAAAGTTGTTCGTAATAAAGGTTTATTTTCGATCGATAGATCCTACATCAGCTTTATGATATAGTAGTTCGATTCCGCCGATTTCGACAATTGTGCTGACCCTAGCAAAAAGAAGTACCTGAATAAAGCTTCACCAAAATAGCTTCAAAACTGATTGCATAAAAAAATAAGGACATGGTTATAGCGATTAAGCTTGTTTTCCTGGTCAGAAATATATATAAAAGACACTCTCGAGACAAAATGTAAAAGGTTATGTTTATGTCCGAGTAGTAATTAAATTGGACTATGTTTGATAAAAAAGTTGAAAGCACCCGACCTTCAAGATAAAGCCAATAATAAGCGATGACATATTACAAAAATATAATATATGGTATATATATAAATGTTGGCTTTGACTAGGACTTGAAAAACGTTAAACTGCGACATACACACTCTTTTTTTTTAAAGCCTTTAATTAATATATTCAAACTTTTAAAAAACTTGTATTTATCAAAGAATTTTGTTTCGCAGAATTTTGAGTATTGATTATAATTTTCTAAAATGTTCAGTACGTATACTTATCCTAGTAAATTAATCCATGTGTAAATTGTGTAGATAAGTATGTACCCTAAATATGTTTCCTGTTCACAGTGAGTTTGTTGGCCATATTATATTCATAGTACATATCCAACGAACTGATCATATTAAGTAATGTTACCAAAATTATTGTATGTGGGTGAAAAATTATATTTTTCTACCGTAAAAATACAGATTTATTCATTCATATTTTTATATCTCACGTAACATAATTTCGTAATTTTGAGTTCATGCCGCACATAGACAGAAAGCAACGGCAACATTAACGGACGTTGTGTTGAAGAGGGCGCAGAGACCCTTCTTCTCGTATAAGCTCCACTTACGCTCTCCAGTTCGACTGAAGTCACAGTCCTGCCCTTGCTCTCGCCTTTCTGTGCATTTACTCAGCTATTGTATTCGTGTGTATGTGTGTGGTATTGTGTGATACTATCGAAACTAATTAAAAACTTGAAATTCTATCGCTAAAAAGCGTCAACTGTCTAATTCGTTGGTGACTTCCAGTTAGGGCATATTGGTTTATTTTTGTGTTTGGTTACTTGGGCGTGTTGGGTAGGACAATGCGTTGAGATAGGAGCTCGCTGTTTAGCTGCAGCAGCTGGCGGGTGTGGGGTCCAAGCCAGAGCGCTTCGTGATGCTCAGCCGGGTAAACTCCTCTGCGGTGGTTGGATGAATGCCCACCGTGTTCATCAACGTGGGAATAGTTAAACCCGACTTGAGAGCGGCAGCAAAGCCTTGAATAACCTCACCAGCCACTGGGCCCAGATAGTGCAGGCCATAGACACGCTGCTCGCCAGTGCGTTGAGCCACAGCCTTAACATAGCAATAGCGAACGCTCTTTTGGGGAATGAAGAACTCTGTTGGTTTGTAGTAGCCGTGGAATACCTCGATTTCTTCGGCACCATATGCCTTTACGGCGTCCTCCTCGCTGAGACCGACGCAGGCGTACTCAAGTGGGGTAAACACGGTGGTGGCCACATCAGCATAGTCCATGCGCAGATCCGACTCCGCATAGAGGCGACGCGCCAACAGACGACCGGCCAGCACTGCGACAGGCGTAAGCTCTGGCTTGCCATAGATAATATCACCAACAGCATAAATATGTGGTACATTGGTCGTCTCCTCGCTGTCAACTGGGATTTTGTCCTTTTGCGTCAACACACCGGCATTCTGCAGGTTCAGATCTTCAACGAGACCCTTGCGGCCAATAGCCCATAAAACTGTATCAAAGACATCGCTGTCTACCTCGCCTGTCTCCGTATTCTCGTACTTGACCAGCAGCTTGCCATCGGCCTGCTTTTCAACGGACAGGGGGACTGTCTTTCGCAAGAATGGAATGCCACGCTCCTCCATGGAGGCGGCTACCAGACCGGCCATTTGTTGATCAAAACCGCGCAGCACAATCGAACGTACCATCACAGTGGGTTCGTAGCCGAGTCCCTTCAAGAAGCCAGCGCACTCCAGACCGATGTCTACAATAAACAAAATGTAAAATTAATATTAATTCAATCGTACTGATAAAGAGTAAGAGTATTTTATAAAATCGGAAACAATGATTATGACAATGATTCTCTCAATCTCTATTGACTTTCTCAACATGAATCGAATGCTTAAATGGCCTGACAAAAATTGAAATGCACTTACAGCCGGCGCCCACAACAAGCGTCTTGCCGGGCTCGCGATCCAGACTGAAGATATCATCGCTGGTGATGCCGTACTCGACGGCGCCGGGGATGTTCGGATAGCGTGGACGACCGCCCACGGCAATCACAAAAGTCTGGGCGGTAATTGTACGATCACCGCTCTTTAACTTAGCGGACAGTGTGTGTGAGTCCACAAAGGAGCCTAGGCCATTGATGTACTCGACTTTTCTGCAATAGTGAAAGATGAGGAATGAGCCAACAGTTGCAATGGTTGCATTTGAGGTTACTTACTTATCGCGTAAATCGACGCGAGTCACCCAGTTGACTGACTTAATGTGATTCTGCACCGAGGTGACGAGTTTACTCCAGTCGGGCTTGATTTTCTCATCCACGTTCCAACCATAGGCGGCTGCCTCGTGCACGGATTCGCCCAGGAGCGAGGCCTGGTGCATAAGCTTCTTTGGTATGCAACCGACATTGACACAGGTGCCGCCAACTCCCCATTTGGTGCCAGATGGTGTTGGCTTTACAAAGTCCAGGCAGGCAACACGTGCCCCATTGGCCACAGCCTCCTTGGCACAGGCCAATCCACCGGAGCCGCCACCAATCACAACCAGATCGTAATCATAGTTACCTGAAGATTAGCAAAGAAGAATTAAAAATATTAAAAACACAAATCATTTTAATGGATAAATGCTTATTAGTGTTGGATAATAGTTTCTACCCAGCTCCATCTTGAACTTTTCTTGACGCAGCCGTATATCCAAGTAAGCGGAGCGATAAATGCTACGTCCCTCGGACGGCTGAGCATCGGCCAACGAAGCGGGCACAAACTCAAATAGATGCATTTGCCCAGCCACTTCTGGTTCAACTGAGGCCTCTTATAACGCCTTCTCGTTGTCCTTGCTGTTGTCGTTGTAGTTGACGTCGTTGTCCTGATGCTTGTCGTTAAAGTTGGTAATTATAAACATATGTCTCATCGTGCAAATCGAACTGGGGCAATCATTTGAGCCCCGCCTTGGCGTGCGGTTTGCTTTGACCCAATGCGCTTGCCATGGTTACGATTATACGATTGCACGATTATAATACGATGTCGGTGTTAAATTACACAGGGACAGGGCAACACGTGCCTAGGAGGGGAGGGGTGACAAGCTTCTTGTCTCTAAGTATCCAATCCAATGTAAATAATAAATACATTTGAAATTCTTTTCTGGTGTGACACAATATTAAAGATTCAGCAGAGTATTCACTTTTATAGAAGTGATTGTAAGTATTTGCATATTAGCTGAATACGAGTAGTTTTCGTTTTTGCATTTGCTTTAGTTTCAATCTCTTGAAAAATGTGCTCCTATTTAAGGATGTCGCGTTAACAGGATTAAGCAATAAATTTCTTGAGTGGCAGTTCCACACGTACTTCTCTTTGAAAATTTTAATTAAAACAGCTTACAAAACAAAATCAAACACAAATAGTGCGGGTCAAAAGAACTAAAAGTCCACATCGAAGGGAAGGCTTTGCGATAAGCGCAAATCTCTATTCGTAAAACTTAATTAAGGAAACAATAAAAACCTTATCACAGTAATATATATAAATGTAACATATATTGGAATTTATGCTACGATTATAGATCATATAAATTTCAACGGCATATTGTTTCAATATATTTAACATTTACTGCATTAACTTTTAAATGCCAAAAGAAATAAGAACATTTCTTTTTTTTTTAATAAAAAGATATTGAAAACTTGCAAAAAATTCAGTCGAATAATTATTTAGACAATTAACCAATTCTTATATTTTAATTCAAAAACCTTTCCTTGGGTTTTTCCTTATAGTTATTGGAATAACATACAAAAATGAAATAAAAATGTGTGCATTACTTTCTTTTTCAATGCAATCACTTGACTAAGTGTATATAAACAGATATCATCCCCTTTTATTTGTTTTAAAAAATGATAAAATGCAAAAAAAAAAGAAATGTATGCAACGGAATAGCAAGTCACGATGGCATTTTGCCATTCACGAAGACGTTGTGTTAATAGAGATGATGACGATGATCATCATTATGATGATGACGCAATCTATCATTAGAAGATAAGCATTGAGGGATGTACTTTATGTGAAATATACCAAGATATTATTCTCGAACATTTTATCCCTACATTATTGGGTAAATGTACATTTCTGTTATCTTGTGAAATAAGCAGTCTAACAACCATAAAATTTCGAAAGTTGTTTACCCCAGCACCACCCCCTCTTTGTACTCACCCTCTTCTATCCTATTGCTATAATCATGACAGTGCGAAAATTACCTATAGGCTATTTGTAACACAAGCAAAAGCCGGCAAAAACCAAATGAAATTCGATAAGTAAGAGGATAGGTACGTGCGTAGAAGCGCGAGTCGCTTAACAATAGTTATTGCATAAGAAACGTACATAAATATGTATATACAATACATACACATATGGACAATGAAATAGGTGTAAATTATTATTGTTTTTAAGTGCATGGGATTTTCATTTCTTGTTTTTTCTTGAAAATGTCGATAAGCTTGCATGTAGACATCAATTATAATTTGAAAATGTAATTTTGAGGCATCAGAGCACAAAAATAATAATCCGCTTAAATTCGTTTTCACATGCTTTTAAAATTGACGTTAAAATATCAAATACTAATGCATTGTCAGAACATGGTTTATGTTTAAAATACCAAATGTAAGAGCCAACTTTTAGCCATTTAATCGACGACATTGATTATTTAAGGTGTAGGTGGTATTATTGGCTACATGTCTTGACTAGGGTATAAAGCTCAAAACTTTCGAAAAGGATTTCATCTCCGTGTATTACTTCTAATTTATGATTATACACTTTTTGCATATATTCGGTACATTCTTGAACAATTATCCAAAAGTTTATAGCATCTCTTCTTTTTATAATAATTAAGTTATTTCAACATTTTTTTTTATACCAAATTTAATTTTCACGTATGGTGTTCTTATTATTTCGCACACGTTTGTACGTAGGAAAGTGTAAGTAAAGAGAGATAGAGAATAAAATCCGCCATTGTGGCTTATCGCGTTGCCAACTGATTTGTGAAAAGTGATCGATTTACAACATCGACAGACTAGGCTTACCTCTAAGGGGCTTAACTTTGCGCACCGGCTGCTGGTACATGGCTTGTCTATCGCAGTGTGGATGATTAAAGGGCGGCACATTGAGACCGGTGTCACTTGTTGAACTTTCGACAGAAGATCGCCCCTGCTGACTAATGTTGCGCGCATTTCTGCCACCTGATTGAGAGCTACGTTTCTTACCACTCTTCTCTGCACCACTTTGGTTTGTTAACTTCATAGTTGTAAGATTTTTTCGTTGTTGTAGTTGTGAATTTGAATTTAACGTGTAGTGTAAATTATTTGCAGCTGTTGTTGTAGCAGCTGACGTAAATATCGTCGAATGCTGGCGAACCAAAGTTATAGAAAATCTTGAATTCCACAGTGTGAGCGACATTTTGTATATGTGTGTACGCCTAAGGCACGTTCCTTTTCGCACAAGATAGTTATATACTTTGCAACTGTAGTTTTACTTTTCGAGAATTTGCAAATTCACAATTTGTTTATGGCGCAGCGTCTTCCAAGCAAAGTTATAAACTATTTAATGAAAACAGACATAAAAAACGCGATGTCGTAGTCGTCAAGCGGCAGCACAACACTTGGAATGATTGGAAAGCTCAGCGGCGCTCACCACGTAACAGCAGCAGAGCTCTTGAATGCGAATGCGCGATGAAAAGAGAATGCGATGAAGATGATGGCTGCTATAGGGTCGTCGAGTTGCCTTTTCAATAAACTTAAAACCGTTGTGCCAAGAATCAACCAAATTTGCATAAATGTTAAGACTGGAAAGAACAACAGTTGGTTGCTTTGTCAGGGTTGTCACATATTCAATTCCCTTTGAAATAAATTTAAGTATTGTTGTTACTTTATCGATTAGCTAGCAACTCTGTCAGCTGCCGCCACCGGCCGCTTGTCTAATAATAATAAGTGTGGAAAAAGAGAACACGTTTGCGATAAACGCATTTAACATTATTGTAGCCACTCATTGCTATCAATCGCCTCGACGAGCAGCAGTACGAAAATTTTGACGCCTGTGTCAGTTGTAAAGCTTCAGCACTTATTGTGCTCATTGCTTAATCTCAAGTACAAATTCACGATTAGATTTTGTGACGAAATAGAGTGATTCGTTGGTCTTTAAACAATTTACAGCAACAACGCCAATACATTCGGTAGACAGGATGAACTCCATTTTAATAACGGGCTGCAATCGTGGCTTGGGATTAGGTCTGGTGAAGGCATTGAACTCGTTGCCGAAGCCGCCGCAGCATCTTTTTACAACTTGCCGCAACTTGGAGCAGGCCACAGTAAGTTCTGGCTATAATAGTGTCGCAATAATAGTGACTCATACACGCCCAATTGTCAAAGACATCACCGACACTGACATCGAAACTACTCGAATAATTAAAAATTGCAACAACAATAATCCAAAACGACAGAGACAGACTAATACGTATTCTAGTCTTCTGGCATCACCACCATTGCTACTCACCTTTACCTTCTACGGGCGCCATGTTTTGCAGTTTGTGTAAATGTTTTAGACTAACAAACAGGATCAGCAGAGATTTCCAAATATTGTTATAAACTTTTCAGTTAAATTGAAGACGAACACTATACGGAAGTGCAACAGCAACTCAAATATCAAATCAATCGGCCAAATGATAGTAACCAGTAACTCCGCGCTACACTCTCTCGCTAGCGAACGCAAATGCGAAATAAGCGGTAAACTTTTTGCAATTGCTTTTATGTTTTCGGCAGACGGTCGCTACGACTTTGCTGCTCGTTTTCCAGTTATGGAAAGCACAGTCTATCTATCGACCGACCGCCACAGTATATCGACCGTTCGGAGATAAATATTTTTCATGGCGCCATATTTAAATAAAAAATTATTTTTTTTTAATATTTGCATGGTTTGGCAATTTGATTATAATACATAACGCCCTTTTATTTTATTTTATTTCCAAAATTTGGGAGCCACGGTAGACTCTCGTTTTAGAACTTTGCCGTCACTCTTTGCTTGTATTGCGAAACAAAAATTAGGCACCTATGGGTTTGTCTGACTTATACACTTAAACCGCCTCCAACATAGACAAAACTGATGGTACTCAATATACAACGATTAATATGAATATTTCAAATAATATTGATTGTTTAGGAGCTGAGCGAACTAGCCAAAATGCATCCCAATATACACGTAATTGAGATTGGTAAGCGAGTGCATATATGTACGTAGTTATTTACTCTTCAGTGAATCGCCTTATATTGCAGATTTGAAAAACTTTGACGAGTACGACAAGCTTGTTGGGAAAATTGCTGACATAACGAAAGATGCCGGTCTTAACGTGCTTTTCAACAATGCTGGAATTGCAACCAAGTCTGTGCGCCTTGGCGCCACTAAGCACCAGGATCTGATCGATTCGCTCCATACAAACACCGTGGCGCCCATTATGCTGGCCAAAGCCTGTTTGCCGCTGCTAAAGAAGGCGGCATTGGTCAATGAGGCTGGAGGCATGGGTGTGAACCGTGCTGCCATTATCAACATGAGCTCAATACTTGGCTCAATACAGGCAAACGTGGATGGCGGTATGTATGCGTATCGCTCTTCCAAGGCTGCTCTCAATGCGGCCACCAAATCGATGAGCATCGATTTGCGGGACCAGAAGATACTTTGCGTCAGCCTGCATCCCGGATGGGTGCGCACTGACATGGGTGGCAAAAATGCTCCGCTCGACGTGCCCACGAGTACTACACAGATTGTTGACACCATTTGCAAGCTGAACGAGTTGCACAACGGTGGCTTTTATCAGTACGACGGTGCTCAGCTACCCTGGTAAGGGTGCTTCTAACTTTATATACATACATACATATGTAATTTGTATCAATCTATGTATATTTCTGTTGGTGCTTAAACAAATGTCTAGAAACCACATGCAATGTGTTTAAGGGACAGTTGATTTTGACGATGTGCAGATAAAATCCCTGTGCCACATCAGAACGGGGGCTGTGGCGGTGGTTGCACACTGTTTTCATTGCCATTCATGGGATAGGCAACGCGTTTCCTCAGGTCAAGTCGGGGACGTCTACTGCTGGAATTGTTAGCACCGTCTGCGTGAATTGGAGGCGGATCATTCCAGCCGGGTGTGAGAGATCCTATCGGTCAATAAAAATAAAAGTAATACGTGGTGCTGCATATCGAAGAGCTTTCTATTTACTGTTTACCTGGAAAGGCGCCTGTGGGTGCAATGTTTTGGCCCATTGGTGGTGTTGGCTGCAGAGGCTGATTTGCGGGTGGTGGCGACGGTGTCATGTTTAATTGTTTGTAAATGTAACGCTGCAAATGCGTAGTGTGTTTAACTGTCTGTTTACAAATTTTTATCAGCTGTCATTGAGAACCAGCCTGCCAACTATATTAATAGTAATATTGACGAATATCGTTTTCTCTAAGTGCTACGACCAGCCAACTTCACGCGAGTCAAAATCTGGGCGCAGCCATCTTCACTCGTCTGTAGATTTGTGTGCAGCCAACTTCATGGGCATGCGCTGAATAGCGCCCTTAATTTGAATTCAGGCGTTAATTTAATTAAGCAACACTTACAATTGCAATTGCTTTCAAATTTCGTAAAGTGTCATAAATATACAGCTGGTTTCATTTATCTAACACAAAAATCGATGGAATGGACTTTTAATGCATCGTTATTAATAGCATTGTGGGGCATGTTAAAAAAACCTGTTGGGATACAACAATAGTAATAGTTAAAATTAGGTAAAACATTAAATTTTTAATAGATATTTGTGAATTTTTAAAGTAGTTGTGTGCTGTTTCTCTGGTTTCTTACAATAGCCGCTGTCACACGCACAAGAGTCTTGAGTCTAATCTTGTGCAGTGGCCAGCAGCTGCAATAAGCACCTCTCAATTTTTTTAAGCAATTTTCCTTTTTTTCACATTAACACTGAAACGAATCACTTAACACTTTGGACTGTCTGTCACCTATTTGAGAATTTTGGTATCTGTTTGCTTGAAGGACTTGCCTATTGGCATATTTGATGCGATTTCGATAGTGTTGAATTAATGATGAGCTAGACTTCCAACATATGTTTTGGTTCACAATTCCAAGTGTCCAAGTGACTCAGGTACTGTTTTAAATATTTAATTGTCTTATTGTTGCTGTTGTTATTTTCATTGTTAGTGTTACCTACAATTTGGATTTTGACTGCACTCAGTCCGATCGTTTATTGATTTTTAGTTTTAACCATTTCCATGTTCATTCTCATAAATAATAAACGCATTAGTTATTCGCCCAAAAAATTTCAGCACTGCGCAGTCAACTTGAATTTAAATTCGCCGCCTATAAGTCGGCAATGTAATTATTTGACATTTGCATCAAAAAATATGCCATATGAAATTGTGCTTTCGCCTCGTTCTTGGTTTCTGATTCGTTATTTGTCAACATAATTCGCACTGACAGGCACTTTGATTCAAAAACAAAAACAAAAAAACCAAACAAAACATTATAAAAAAGTATTGCATATTTTCTACAATTATTTGCTCCCTTGTATCATTGGTATGGATTTGATTCACTTGCAAAAAATATTTATGTTTATTTACATATTTCAATAATATGTTGTTGTTGCTTTCTTGTTGTTATTGTTGTTGGTATTGTGTGTATAGCTTGATATCTTTGTTGTTGCTGCTGACTGCTGCTAGTTGCTGTTGTCGCTTAATTAACAATATTTAACTGAGACAATGTTCAGGCCGCCAGGTCGCTTTTATAGTTGCAGGTGAGCCACGTCGCCGTTGACGTTAACGTCGGCGTCGGCTTTGCCGGCAGCGTCGCATCCCTCAAGCTACATAGTTGCCGTTGCTGTTGCTGTTGTAGACATATTTTTTAAACTGCTTGTTGGGCAGCATATCAAGACACCCACACACATGCACATACACACACACAGACACGTGGCCACACACGCAGAAACGGATAGTGGTCAAGTCAGTGCGAAGTCTTACATGTGTGTGTGTGACTTTATAATATTATTAGGCGGTATTAGTGTGTGGCAGCCCCTATTTCTTGACCGGGGAATAGCAACACACACAATCAACGACGACTGCGTGTGTGTGTGTGAGTACTAAACTAAAAGTCGATGTCTACTTTTATGTGGCAGTCGATTGCACATTGCTGCAAAAAACAAATATATGTACATACATACATATATATAAAAATAACTTATATAATGAACATAAAATTAATTGCAACGGAGACGCAACTGCTGCAAATGCGACACATTTGAATGAGAGCGAAAAAATCATTGAGGCAGGCTTTGCGCTCGGAGCAAAGTGGAAGCCCAGTTGAACAGGGAATAGGCAGATCAAGAAATGCGATACCGCTTCGAGCTATGCAATTGCAACTCCACTTGCAACAATACCAAGTCTCTCAATTTCGATTCCGAGTTCGAATTCCACGTAGGGTTGTTTTCTTTTTCTTCGTTCTTAGGTGCGGATTCGGAGGCATGGGACAGACGTCAAGGGGTTTACAGTACACAATCAGTGAAAATGCGGTGCCGTGTTCCATGCGAGGGCGGTACAAAAATTAAATAACATTGTTCTCGGCATGCATGTGACACTTTTTACCGTTCCATCTGCAACACCCGTCCCCGTGCCAAAGTCGCTCGCGTTGGTCATTCACTTGTATGGCATCGCCGTTTGGAATGCTTCGCTGCGCTGCGCCCGTACAACGGGGCCTGTCCGTGTGGGGAATCTCAACAAGGTAACCAGCAGGCAGGAGCTTAAAACAGCACCAAAAACAAAAACAACAACAAGAAACCGTCGAGGGTCGCGGGTCGAGGGTGGCGAGCAGCGGCGCTTAGTGAAAATGGCGCGTATCGAGTGACAGATTGTCTGCGGTAAAGAGGCCAACAGCTCCGGACAACAACGGCCAGTGTCGAGCTGTTCTTATTGTGGTTCTTCTCTCATGATGTTGTTGTTGTTGTTGTTTTTGTTGTTGCACTTGTGAAACCATAATTTTCTAAGCGGACGACAGTCAAACACATTTACATACGCATCCTCCCACACACTTACATATGTACATATGTATGTGTATAAATAGTAGATATACATATATGCATGTACGTATGTACATATATATATCCTTGGTGCATCTTCTTTCTGTTATTTATGTTATGTGCCCTCTACTCGCATTTCTACTTCTCAAAACTAACGTGAATAGTTCTCGAAAAGATTTTTAATCATGGACCATTCGCTTTAAATATTTCAATCGAACCAGAACTAATCTGAAAAGTCAAGATTTGAACATAATTTAAGGTAAGCTCTTAACACCACCTTGGAATTAGCTTGACTATCCTCCGTCTGTCCGTCAGTATGGACTTGTCGATCTCAGAGACTATTAAAGCTGGATAGTCTCGACGACCCTTCATATACTTGCCATAAACTTCTAGTATCAAAAACCACATATGGGCATTTTCACAGAAATGTCAACCGCGGCCAAAAACGTTAAATTGATCAAAAACTCACCTTTTGTGTAATATTCTTCCAGAAATGTATTCAAGATATTTATTTAAGCAACATAGGCTAGTAGTAATTCACTAGGATGAGCATATCGATTTTATATTGAAATAAATTCACTTTTCAATATTTTTGCTTATTTTCTTAAAAATTGACTTTTAAATTGCACCGTTTGTGCTTTGTGCGCGCGAATAGCTGCGTTTCTTTAAAATTATCTTTAAAACGAACAATTGCCCAAAATTAACCTAAGCACCAATTATAGAGCTTATTAAGAGCTTTACGTTTCGCCTTTTGTTAAAAGAAAATAATGTTTTGTCAAATGTTACTTTAAATGAGTACGAATGTCGCATTCGAGATTGGACAATTGCCCATATATTGTTATTTAAGATATTTTTACCAATCTCGCAGATTGGTTACTCTCCATTTTAAATTTTCGAGAATATGGCTTAAAATATACATAGAAAATCGAATTTTATTTAAATGTACTGTCGGTAAACTCATCCCAGTGACTAAATTCAAGTGTAAATTGTTTCAATTTAAGTTTTGAATTTACGTTTCTGGTCGAGATGGACATTTCTGTGGATGGCAATACATTGTATAACTACCACAGTGTACTATGGGGAAAATTCCAGTTTGTCAGGTATTAATTAATAACTTTTAAAATAAGCAAGATTTTTTGATGCGCTTTTTTTATGAATGTTATGTACACCCTCAGAAATATTTGTGGAAAAGTGGGCGTGCCACCGCCCACTCATACAAAAAAAAAAATGTTTTTAGCTATATTAAAATACTGAATATCGATATGAAAATTTATTAACTATAATTCTCTTTTTTACATAAAAATATAGTTTTACCATTGAAAAAACATAGTTTTGGTGAAATTTAGAAAGCTAAAGAAAAATTAGTTGAAATTGATAGTTATTTCCTTAATTTTCAAGTTTTTCATCATGCATAAAAAATGAAATATTAAATTCATCTTCGAATTCCTCAAAAGTTTCACTTGGGTTTTAATTTTCACATGATAAGAGACTTATAAAATCGATGGGAAGGGCAAGACCTTTCGAGCTCGCTTCACAAGGTTTGTTGATGAAATAATTGGATCTGAGGTATCCATTGTTCTATTAGTATTAGCCTTTCAACATGTAAGCCAACTTTAGACGTCCAATTTGTCGATTACACTAGTTTACAGACATTTTGTGAAATAAATCGAAGTATGATTTTCTCATGGACATTGGCCTCTTAAACACGAAAATCGAACTGAAATTTTTTTTTCGTGGACACGTTTTCGAAATATTAATTTTTTTCTTCGAATTTTTTAAGTTATTCCGACATTTCTGAGTATATTTCCAGTTCTAGCAAGCACTCAAATTGAAGGTTCGTAAACTCTTTACAAATTTCTTTCACACAGTATTAAGATCGGCCTATTACTTCAGATGCTAGCTATTTTAATAAGTTCGGAAATACGGGTTTTTTGTCATTTTTTGAGTTCGAAAGCTCACATATCGCCCTGGAAAAAATAGAAATCGCAAAACTAAAATTGTTTTTTTTTGACATTGCCTAAAGCTTACACTGTTACAAAGAAAATAAGCTATTATTTATGCAAATCCATCAATTAATAGCAAAGTAATGCAATTTTAAGTTAAAGTCCATTATTCAGCTTTTATCGATTTTCAAGTCAGGTTCGAATGGCAGCTATATGATATACTAGACCGATTTCAACCAAATTTGGTCAGGATGTATAAAACCATCCCAGATACAGATTCTGTTAGTTTAATTGAGATTACACCGCATTTTGATTTAATGTGTTCTTATTCTCTTAATTAATTTTTTTTCATGGTACTTAGGCTTGATACAGAAAAATTCAAAAAGTCTGATATTTGGTCAGGATGTATAAAACCATCCCAGATACAGATTCTGTTAGTTTAATTGAGATTACACCGCATTTTGTTTTAATGTGTTCTTATTCTCTTAATTAATTTTTTTTCATGGTACTTAGGCTTGATACAGAAAAATTCAAAAAGTCTGATATCTTCTAAAAAAAACCTCTTAACGAGGTAAAATTCTAGGGACGAAAACATTTCCATTCCCCAAAATTTCTGGTTTCCAATTTTGTGACGAACGATATTAAATTGAATATATAACTAATTCTTAAAAAAAAAGTTTGGCATTCGCCACTGCGCAAAAAAGTTATTTTTATTAGGTAAGAAGGATTGGGACTTAATTGCGCAATGTGTCAAATGCCAAACTTTGTTTTTAAGAATAAGTTATTTATTCAATTTAATATCGTTCGTCACAGAGTTGGATATCAGAAATTTTGGGGAATGCAAATGTTTTCGTCACTAGAATTTTACCTCGTTAAGGTTTTTTTTTTTAAAAAACTGTAAAACAGTAATCTTTCCACTTAGTTTCTCCTTAAAAAAAATTAAGAATTGCATTTACCTGGTTAAAGTTGCCTTTCTCCTTACGCCATATATCAAACAGCTCCGCGTTTGAAAACTCTAAGTCACCTGCAAAAAATTAATTTGCGCAGATTGTGCGAAATTTGCACATTGGGACAAATTGCCGTTCAATTACAATTGGACGTACACTTATGGACCCTTATGGACGTTTTATATGCCTCCGCAAAGTAGAAATTTCATTCCAAGAAATGACTTTTGAGAACACTTGCTAATTTTACAAAATATTAATAGAACACGCACAAAAACAAGATACTGGTACAACCAACACAAAGAAAAAACCCGTATAATTAGTATGCATTAAATTTCTTTAAAAATATGTTTAGATTGAAGTTTTCTTAAGATTTTAACATAAAAAAATACTAATTTTAATGCCTAAGATGCATTACAACTTGTCGTCTATGGTAAGTGATAATGGAATTTAGTCCAAAAAATAAAATTGATATCTTACGCGAACCAAACACACTTCTTTTGATATTTTTTAATGGCTAAGCATTCTTATAATATTAAGATAAAGAAATTTTGCATGATATTTTTTATTGAAATCGTCTTTTGCATAGTATAATACATCGATTATATTTTTGGCAGCAAAATCCGCATTCAGTAGTATAAATGAACTGACTTTGGTGCCGTTCGTATATGTAAAGTTTAGTAGTAGTTTCTAAATAATTTCAGGCTCTTCCTGTAAGTCTGTAAGTTGCTTGCAATGCTCCAGATGTAGCACTTGCAGTTTGGACAGTCAAGTATCTATGTATGTATAAGTATTTTTATCAACCGAAGAACAAATTACTTTTTCGTTTTGCAAAATCAGCGTATGCTGTTTTCAGTTTTCCTATTTCGAGAACCTGAATCTATTATTTCGAAATGTTCCAACTGCCATGTGATTAACTTTAGAGATATCGCATTTTCTTGACAAGGGATGTTTACTACTTGTTTATTAAGGGACCCTAATAAGTGTCACTCTTTTTTAAAGCGATACTGTGCTTAAGCAATGCCGCATAGATTGGCGCACGTTATTATTTCATCTTCTTATGTTTATTGTGAAATCAATTAACCTAGAAGTCAGTTCAAATATCGACTGTTGAAAGTGTGTTAGATATGGAAACAAAATGAGAGCTTGTGTAAAAATTGCATTTGGAAGGAAAAAAAATACCGAAATTGTTAGTTCGTTAAAAAATATCGGAGTGAATCGCAGATTTTAAATATTAGCTTAAGATGAAAGCTTAAAAAAAAAACGAATTCATGGTCTTACGAAGCATAAAAAAAGTGAGACAAGAGGGAAGCGCTTTGATCCTTCAGCGACACGCATGCTATAATATTGTTGTGTGTGTGACGAGAAGTTGTTCCTGCTACAGAAAAGCCACAACCCATAGAATGATCTTGTGTATGAGACAAGCATGGCTGATATTTCGGCTAATAAGAAAGCTATTGAAAGATATCAAAATGGGACATCTGTTATGAGTTGGGGAGCCATATCTGTATCGGTCAGGCAAGTTGTTCATAAGTGGTGCAAAAGACAACGAACCATGGCCTCTATCCTTCCCAGATCTGAATCCATTGGACTGCTAGTATATGGGGATACATGTTGGCCAAATTGAAGAAATTTAAAAATATGAAGTTTGAGCAGTTCAAGGGTCTACTTCAATAAAATTGGGGCGTTAAACCCGATGATGTCGGCCGTGCCGCTTTCAATGGATTTCAAAAGCGTTTACAGCTATTAAAAAAGATAAGAGGGGAGGATTTCGGCTAAATATGTAAAAACATATGAAAATACTCTAACAAAATAGTTTTCAATCTAAATTTCGGATTTGGTTTTATTTGACAAATTAGGTGCGACACTTATTAGGGCCCACGCTGTATATCCAGGAAGCCAGTTAACGGCATAAGAATTTGAACGGACACGATTTACAGCAATGTTCGTTGAAAAGCTTCCGGATATGAGGGCTTGAAAACCTATCGTTTATGTGCAATTTCTTAAGCAGTGGTAGTCTGCTTAACATTTTGCCCACCAATTTTGGCTTCAATTCATTACAGACTGATAGTCTCAGCTACTCAATAGAATTTGGCAAACAATTCAAATACTGTCCAGTCAACATATTTACGGAGAGATCCAGTTTCTTAAGCTATCTCAAATGCTTGATCGCTTGCAATTGCTTATTTGCAGATTTGCCAGCATTTGTTCGTAAAATTATTGTTCCTGATTTTCATTGACTGCAAATTATTGCAATGCACGCCAAGAAAGGAGCACACGTGGTTATAGTGACGTCATGGTATAAAAAAATCACGCAATTCCCACGCGGTGGGATAGATGTAAGAGCCCTTTCAAAATACCTTTTCAATGATATGTAGAACAAATCTGTAGCTTCCAACGCTTGGATACTGTGGGCGTTTTGCGGGCTTTAGCAATTTTCCGATAAACTAGCGGTATTTTTCAAAAGTTGTAAAACAAACGGGAATAGATCCTCATTCACAAATTTTACCTATTTTAACGCTTTGATACAAACAAGCAGACAAAAAAGAGGACGAACTTTTCATCTCAATTTCGGAAGGCGACTAACTTTTGAATAAGTGATCGGATTTAAATGATCGAGGTGTCCTTTGACGCGTATTTTTGATAAGAATATTAAAAATTTAAGCGGCCCCATTTGCTGCAATCATCTAAATCTTGCCCTTTTTACGAAAACTATACCTTTCGATCGGTATATAACTGGCCTGATCGGACAGTCATAGCAAAGTTTCCATTCTTCCGGTGTATATTGCTAATCGCACTTCGCACCTTTAGTGATGCTTTCTGCCGTCCTCAGTGATTAACATTTTAAAGTTTTTCCTGAGTTGATTTCAGTGAAATTGTGTATATATTTTTAAGTTTTTTTTTTAAACAGATAAGATAAGATAAGATATTTAAAGGTCTGATTAAATCCAAAATAAAAGTGATTAACAGAGATTTAATTAATTCTGATATTTTGTTAAATATTGTATTTAATTTAATTACGTACAAAGTAAGGCTACGATTTTCAGTACTAATCACCACAAGCTGCCTAAAACACGGGCCTGTAGAAAGTGCAGCTCATATTGGTAAAATACGTCAAATCAACGTGCGATTAAGTTCTGCACTTAATTTAAAAATAATTTGTGAAAAATAAACATAAAAGATTGTTAAGTTTTTTTTGAAATGGAATATCTGAAGTGCGATTCAAGTTTCGAAATGCATTTATCGAGTTGATTACGAGGAGTAGTGGACGCGCTATGGTAATTTCCGTTTGCTGCTGTCTCATCGTGAATAGAGCAACAATAATTTGCTAATACGATTTAAGTTATCATTTCGTTTTCACAATTTAGTTAATTGTGATAACTACAAAAAAAAATAAAAATTTTTAAATATTTAAAATTGAAATCCACCGAATTATATTTCCTACAAGCTTTTTACATTTTTTTCCGGTCCATACTTCGATTTCTATACAATTTAACAATGTTTTTAAATTGCAAGTTAGTCGTTTAAATTTTCATGAACAAGCGAATTATTTGTATACATAGTTCGATAGTTAAGTTGGTTCGTTCGTGACCGGTTCGAGTCCGTTTGATTAATCTGTTGAGTTCCTGAATCGAGTTTACTCCGAACACTTAGATACCACAATTGTCCAATCTGAAAGCTGACAAGATAGCTGCTAGTATGTTACTCTGGAATACTTTTTTTTATAATTTTTATTTGTTGAATGGTATTAAGGTCAACGAATTGCGAGTCCCCGAACGAAACATTTGGGGAAGCTTGCGAATATATGTATGTAAGTGATTTAAATTGTGTGAAACTGTTTTTAACTCAATAGCAATGCGTACGCATATCATGATAAGAGCTTTATCGCAATAAGTCGCATTGCAATGCATTGTATTAACGTGATATACATACATATAACTGCGAACGGCAGTCCGCGCTAGTGACGAAAGCATCACGAAGGGTGCGAAAGGCGACTAGTAATATACACAGGAAGAATTGAAAATTTGCTATGACTGTCCGATCAGGTCGATATTGAATTGTATAAATAACTTGTGCTAAACAAAAAACGGTTTGGCATTCGGCACTGCGCAAGAAAGTTATTTTTATTAGGTAAGTAGGATCGGGACCTTATTGTGCAATGTGCCGAATGCCAAACTGTTTTTTTTTTTAGCATAAATTATTGATACAATTTAATATTGTTCGTCACAAAGTTGGATATCAGAAATTTTGGGGAATGGAAATTTTGGGGAATGGAAATTTGTTCGTCACTAGACTTTTACCTAGTAAAGAGGTTTTTTTCAGAAGATATGCACATACGTGCTTCGTACATCAAACTGACAAATTCAATTTCAATCAATATTCATGAAGTAACATTGCAATTAAGTGCGCTCCTGCACACACACACACACACACACACGTCTGAAGAATAGATACTGACAGCATAAATGGCTTGCAATTTGTTGGGGTATCCTAGTGAATGCCTGTCAGTTGTGTCCTTTGCAGGAGGCGACCGCAAAATTGCGAGACCGATGATAATGCAACCAAATGTATGTACGTCAGCAAATACAACACATATGTACGTATTCGCATGTAGAAGCAAATTTCTGTTGCAATCTTCGGTGTTGCAACGTCACGCAATTGTATGTTGGTGGCAAGCAGAAAGGGGATGGAGAAGGGGGTTGGGACTGAGGGTGAGAATGAGTGTGAGTGAGCAAGTGAGCAAGTCCTCACGCCGCATAATTGAATGCTCGAATCTGTAGCAACTGAGGACGTTGCAGAGCTAAAAATAGTTGATCCAATTCTAGGACATTTAAATTTGTGGGCGCGGCAGCAATCCCCCGTTCCCCTACCCACGCCCTTCGGCGACCGTCCCTCTAGCCTTTAGCCTTCGATATCAGCATAAGCGTCGTTGATGACGTTGCAGACAGTTGTGGCAGGTTCGGTTTGCTTTCGGATTTTTGGTCGGTTGTTTTCGTCGGTTACGGCTTCGTTTTGTCTCGTGTCGCCTCGTCAGTGGGTTACTGTGCTGCTGCTTTTGCTGCTGCTGGCTGCTGACCTGGGCCTGGCTCCGTTGCTCTGTCACTGATGATGACAATGACGTCAGCAGCTTGGCGGGTAAATGGCCTTTGCCAACAAGTCACATGTTGCTGGCAAACGCAGTCATAACACACACAAAAGCACAAACACATGCGCCTGAAAGCAGGCAACGCTTTTCGCACCTTTTTTTTATGATGTTTTTGTTGTTATTAGTATTGCTATGAGTTTCTTTAAAAAACTCGATATCGCTTATAGTTCTATATACTCATGTTTCATAAACTCCTAATAAAGTAGGTCTTACTCTTTGCACTCTGCAGTATCGTAATTTTATTCATATTTCGATTTGAGCTGTTCAGATAGGTTGAAATTCATTAAATTAGTTTAAATCATTTTCATCGGAATCGCATTTTAGATTTTTAGTTTACTCAGAAAGGTGCGTTAGGAGATGGTGTGTTTCTATAGTCCGCAGTATATGATATTTATTTCCACTTCCATTTCGCGGCAATTTTTCATAATTTAATAATTTTAGTTAGCTTGATGTTTATTTATATTCTTATATATTTATAAAGTTAAACTATAAAAAATACATTGAATTCGTTTCATTTAGCTAGTTTTTCAGTTGTGTTTTTTGAAAAGTTGCGTAGCTATATAATATATATATATGAATATGCAGAAATTTTTGAAAAGAGTTTAATGTAATCTTAAAATTGTTGATAGAAGTAAAACGGCTCATTGATAAAGTTTGGAGATCTTCTTACCCCACAAAGTGTCATTTTTTGACATATTGTGATTGAGATAACAGTAACAGTAGGATTTTTTTTGGATGAAATTCGGAGCAATTCTGTTGATTTAAGAGTGTATCACAGCAATTTGATGATTTGTTATTGTTTTACAGCTGTTGTTGCTGCCACACGGACGAGCTCAACGTGTCAAGTTTTTGATTTTTACATACGCCCAAAACTTGATTAGTGGAACTCGTACGGATGACATGCTCGCCAGGATTGGATTACTTACTCAGCGAATCAAAATTTAAGCTCACTTGAAGCAACTTGCACTTGCAACGCTTTCAACACATTTTCAGTAGTTCTTCGGTGGCAGCTAATGCCAGCCAAAAACACCACAAAAAAAATTGCAAAAAAAGTTAAGACTATTATAATTATGTTATATTCAATGGTGCTATAATTTGTTGTGGACTGTGGACTGTGGACTTGAACGTGGAATCTCCGGATGCTGGGGCCAGTGTTCAGATTGACGAACTGGCTGGCTTGGAGATGAATTTCCGACTGATGTTACCAAATGTGCCAGCTTGAAAATGTAAACCATAACCAGGCGCAACTTGAAGCGCGCACTCTCGACGTTGACGTCAACTGAGACTGCGACTGCGGGAAAGGCAGCGAGCTTGCTGTCGCACAGAGTGTCCTTTTGCAGCATGGCAACTGCCCAACTAATTCGCGGTCTTCGGTCTTCGTGAGGTTCGTTGATGCTCCGACTGCGACTGCGACTGCGATTGTGACTGCATCTTTTTCTCAATGAAATTTCATGTGCGTTGAATGTCCTTCTGTTCGCACATCTTCTTGCCGCGTTTTGTCGCTGTGCTGGGGCCGCACCTTGTTGGCTGCAGAAATGATGCTGCCCTCATATCCTGTGAATGAATGCCAGCTATGACGTCACCAGACTTTCGCTTTCGCCGTCACTCGGCTCGCCAAAAAAAGACTGACACGACGGAGCCGACGCGTCGTCGGCTGCTCGGCCTCGCCACTAGGTCACTGTGTTACAGTCGCAGCATCAACAGACAGCCAATCGATACCTCGAATGTGGATGCTTGGATGTTTGGATGCTTCGATGTTCTATACAACACTGTGTCAGTACGGGACTTGCAGCCTGGCTCTTTCTGCTCACTTTTGAAGTGCTCAGACGTCTATGACGAAAGCATTACAGAATCAACGCAGCAGCAGTAGCTGTAAATGCGTGTTTGTTCAATTTGCCTTAAGCAGGTTGCGATTCTTGTGTTACTCCGATTCCAGGCTTTGACGGCTGCTGACGGAGTTTGCAGCCTGCAATGACGTAGACACCTGTTTGGCATTGCAACGCCTCACGTCATACATATATGGAGCAATTCCCTGCTCTATACTGCACACTGCACTGCCACCTCCATTGTCATATAAATGGAGCCATGGAACGTTGGTAGGTACAGTGCATTTGACACTTTGACCTTATGCAGCTGCTTGGGGTCGAGAGAAACCAAGGGAAAGAGCTACAGGATGGTGCAAGTATACCCGACGGCGACTGCGATAAAACGACCTTCGTATTTATTTTTAGTTCGTTTTCTAAATATAAACGGGGTCAACGCCAGTCGAGCAGCAACACAACTTTGCCAATGCTGCAGCTCTTCCTCCCTCCAAAAGCACGACCCTCTCACAAGATAAGGCAATTGTTAGTCGATTTCAATTGCATTCGTATTCGCATTTGATTGCCAGTCTGTTTATATGGCCGCCATATGCAGCACCCATATGCAGCATATATTGAAGCCAAAATATCGGTGCAGGCGGCAACATGCCTCAAACAGCCTGAGCCACTTTCTGGTTGCCAACAAATGTATTTTTATTATGCTGCAAATGTAAAGGTGCGTTTTTATATAGAAAAATACGACGTGATGTCCCCCCATATACATATTATATATAGCCGATCTGTATTTTTTTTTTATTATTTTTATTATTTATTGTATTTGTTGTAGCACGACTTAGAGCTGTCGGCAAAAAGTAAATTAATGTAGACAATTTCATTAATTTATAAAATAATAATGAGAATGACGCAAATGAAAACCAAATTTATTTAAGTCTAGGTTATGCAAGAAATTATAATTGATTCAACATTTGTTGCAGGATTGTGGAAAACCCAGAAAAACCCAATCAGATCAATAAAAAACTGAGTGCAAAAAGTAGAAGTTGCTCCTGGACAGACTCAATTTGATCTTGATAAAGTTTCCGCTGGGGAATACCGAAAAATTAGCAATATTCAAAAATTGGTCGAAAAAAGGAGGTATATAACAGTTTTGTAACATACGGGTCATTAAATTCTTTAGAACAACGCTTTATAAATGCAAGAGTGCGCTTAGCCCTATTTACAATAGAAGATAGTATATGAAAACCTAATCTATTATCAAAAGGACACCAAGATCTTCGACTGTCGATATGCGTTGCGACGGAACTTTATCGATCGAATATGTTCCTAAATAAGGAGTTACCCTGTTGAAAGTCATAAACAGGTGTTAAGAAAAATTTATGTTCAAGTGATGCAACGATGCATTGAGTTTAAATCAGCTTATGGTGTTCAGATTCCATAAATGAATATACTTACTCATGTATGCATATTGTCTCGAATTGATTCATAGATATTAAACTCTTTTTCTACATAGTCCTAAGATTCTGATGAAACTAAATATATTCAAAGATAATTGACGTTATTGAGTTTTTTTTATATGTATTATCATCTAATTAATACATTTTGGTTTGATTGAATTTTAAGATAATGTAACGAAATTTGATTTTAATGAGTTTTATTGGGAAATATGTATCATAGGAACTATGATATTGTAATCAAGTCCGGTCAATTCAGAGATTTTCTCGTCGAAAATAAAACCCTTATTCAATCAGAAGCAACTAAAGACTGAAGATCGATAAAGAAAAAAAGTTGACTTTAATGGAGCAGACAGGTTTTAGACTATTCAATAGATTAATTCATATACAGTGATTTAAATATTTAAGTAAAACAAATGGGCGCCGGCAACAGTCGAGTGTGCTCGACTGTATAATACCCTGTGCCCTAGCTCTCCGATAGGTCATACGTAGGTGCGCTACGTTAGGCATGCCGAAGGTGTGATGATGCGGCATTAACTTTTTGGCTAATTGTTCGTATTACATCGACATATGTGATCTAGTGAACCGATTTAAACCAAATTACAAATTCTCAATCTGTGAGTTTGGTTGACTTATCTCTAAAAGCAACAATAATTTTCGTACTTTATCTTAAAATTCGTTCCTATGGCAGCTATTTGATATCAGATTTCAACCAAATTTGTTCAGGATGTAGAATACCATCCCAAATGCGTATTATGTTAGTTTGGTTGAGACACCTCAAACAACAAAAAAGTTTATCATACTAAAACTTGATTTTGGACTGATCGTTCCTATGGCAGCTATATAATAAAGTAGTCCGATTTCAACCAAATTTTATCAGGATATATAGGACCATTTCAAATGCATATCCTATTAGTTTGGTCGAGATCTTTCAAACAACCAAAAAGTTTATTTTCGACTGATCTTTCTTATGACATCAATATGATATTGTGGTCCGATTGAATAAATTGTATTTAATTTAATTAAAATAGTAAATCTTAAATCGTAATCGTAATCGTAATCGCTGAAATCGATGTTGTTCATGCCTAGAGTAGCCATTGTCTAAAATTTGCTCAGCTTGTTGAAGTCCGGCAACACCAAAAAATCTCTCCCACTCTTCTCTATCATCGAAATCAGCTGTTAAAGGCTGCTGCATTGCGCGTGCAATTTAAATTTAAGTGCTATGCTTTAATATTTGTGATTCTTTTTGCAGAATTTGTTAAGCATTTGAATACAATGATAATAATTGAAAACCTATTGAGCATATGTGCGAGCTTACTAGCTTATTATTAAACATAATAATTATTATAAATTCAGAGATTTCAGTGCTGTAAAACGATCTGTCGTCGAGGTGTCAAGGTGCAAAATTATAAAGTGGCATTAATACATATCGCTTTTTGCAATGCATACTAATATCTACATACATATATTTTAACACAATCGCAAATATGTATTTACTCTTAAACCATGTTAATATATTAAAATAGGATAGAAATTGTAGCCAAATATCGATAATTTTGCCTGTCGCTCGTATTTGCGTTCGCACTCTGCGTACACGTGCTCACTGTTATGTTTTTGCGCAAACAAATGTGCATATGCTATCTCGCTCGCACTTGCCTATGTCTATGATTTTGATTTATGCGAATTAAAAGCAAATTTGAAATATCTTCTCTATTTAATAGTCAATCGCTTTGAAACTTTCAGGGTCATTAAATTGGCTTACTTCTTATCTTCCTGTTTAATAAGAAGTGTTTTTATTAAAGATCGCGTCTGATAATCGTTTTTTGCGATTGGCAGGCGAAAGAGGCGTGGCATCTAAAATTTAAAACAAACTTGATTTGCGCCCGCTATCCAGCAACCTTCATACCAAATTTGAAGTCTCTAGCTTTTATAGTTTCTGAGATCCTTTGACTCAAACAGACGGACGGACAGACGGACAGACAGACGGGCATGGCTCAATCGACTCGGCTATTGATGCTGATATATATCAAGAATATATATACTTTATAGGGTCGGAGATGCTTCCTTCTGCCTGTTACATACATTGCACAAAACCATTATACCCTTTTGATCATTTTCAATGGGCACGGGTATAATAAATATATATAAAAACGAATTTATTTTAAATTAATTGGTCGAACAATCTCTCTATTTATAAGATAATTTATATAATTATTCTATTCAATCTCTCTATCTCTCTCTCTCTATTATAAGATAATTTATATATTTATGCATAAGGTATACATTTTAGATGTTTAACTCGAAGCTTAGAATATTTGTCCAAAAAATTAGTATACAAAAAGAAAACTCTTATTTTAAATTTTTATAATATTGAAAAAAAATATTTAGTTTTTAATTTTTATTAAGAAAATACGAATTATGCTTTGATTTTTTTATTTAGTTGGAAAAATAGGAGTTCTTTTAGTTTTATGATAAAATCAACAAATAACTCTTTTTTTATTGTTTATATTTAAAATTTTATAATCGTAACGGTCACTGATAAAAAATATATGTTTTTTTTTTTTTTATTTTAGAACAATAACAAAACATTTTTAATCTGGTACCTTTTCTACAGCTGTTTTTCAGCGGTGATAACAATAAGATAAAATACAATAAGATAAAAAGAAATTCACTTTTAAGAACAGCTAAAAAATTCTAGATTTAAAAAATTTGAAATCAAGTCTACCATAGACAAAATTTAAAGTTGTTTTTTTTATTACGGTTTTCTTTATGTATCGGATATGGGGCTTAGTAGTAGTTAGAAAAATTTATTTTATTGCCTAATGTATTTAATAATCCATCTCAACGAAATCGCTTGATTCATTGCTTTGCACATTCTAAGACAAAATTATACCATCCGCTAACAGTGTGTAAAGTGAAAACAGCCATTTTCTGTATACTGCGGACATTGTTATCGTCTAATTATATATATATATATATATATATACTGTAGTGGTGCATATATGTATATGTTCGGGTATTTATACCAGATGTTTTCGTTTCACCGTAGTTTTTAGCTATGTACATATGTAACGACTTGACTTTTTATTGAAATACATACAAACAGTGATGGCAAATTTTCCATTCTTCCTGTATATATTGCTAGTCGCCTATCGCACCCTTCGTGATGTTCTCGTCACTAGCGCGAACTGCCCTCCGCAGGGATTTATGAAAATGCGAAATTATGACTTATTCTAACAAAATACGAGTTAAATTAAATCCAATTAAATTAACTGCAACACATTATTCCATGTTAACGTTAACCTTCACTCTAACTGGTTTTTAAGCTGAATTTCGATTTGTCGTTTTGTTCTTAGCTACAATTGTCTGCCAAAACTATAATGTAAAAATGGTCAACACATGGTAAGACCGACTTTATAAGATACTAGGGAGCTTCGCCCCCTGCTCGCTTTGCTCGCCAACCCCCGGCTTGCTCCGCTCGCAGAATTGAAAAGCTGGTATTTAGTTGTCCGGCTTATGAAGATTATACTGAATCGCAATTTTAGTAATATAACATTTTTTGTTAAAATACATATAAATTTAAATTTCGTGTCCATTGCTATAATTTATTCTTTCCCTGTAATTGGACTTAACCTAAAAATCAGATTTTGTGATAAGGCGGGAAATAGTCAGATTTGGCGGGAAAAATCTAAATTTCTTGAAATAGTTGATATTTGACAAGAAGCGCTAATCTGCGAGTTTCGTACTTAACGTTAATTTCCATCCGATTGTTCCATGGCAGCTATAGGATATAGTCATCCGACATTGACCAAATTTAGTCAGGACGTAACAGGCAGTCCCGTTTGTGAGTTTGGTCAAGATATCTTAAGAAACAAAAAAGTATTCCTTACTAAAGGTTAATTTCATCCGATTGTTCCTAAGGCAGCTAGAGAATATAGTAATCCAACATCGACTAAATTTGGTCAGGATGTAACTGGCAGTCCCTTATATACAATCTGTGAGTTTGGTTAAGATATCTTAAGAAACAGAAAAGTTTATCATACTAAGAAATTCCGTGACCTTTGGCCCCAAATTTGACCCACTTACAGGCCGAATTTCGCAAAACGCGCCGTCTTAATGCACAATAAAATTGCCTCAGCTATGTTGTGTACAAATTTCAGCTTTCCACCTGTAGCGGTTTGGTCTACTCGTTGATTCTATGTCAGTGAGTCAGGACAAAGAGTTTTATATATATAGATGTACCGGTAATCAAATTCCTGCGTTCCTGTGAATGATCAGATATAGTAGACTTTTGACAAACTTGGAAGACATTGTTGTTTTAACGTATCTTTACCTCTAAAATTAACAAGACTACTACTATATCTCAAAGCTGCCTTAGAAATCGCCAATTGAAAATTGAACGAAAAAAATAAATTTTTATTAAAAAAATAAAAGTCTTTAGAACTAATTTTTTTACCCAAAAAATTCACAATTATTAAACAAATAATTCAGAATCTGAGCTTTTATATATTGCTGGGTCGATCAACGTTTATTTATTTAACATCAACTAAGAGCAGCCGACAAATGATATATTAAATTGATAAATAAACTAGGCAATATGATTTAAAATTATTACTAATTAAACAAGTGGGCTCCGGCTACAGTCGAGTGTGCTCGACTGTAGACTACCCTGTGCCCTGGCTCTCCGATAGGTCATACGTATGTGCGCTACGTTAGGCATGCCAAAGTTGTGATGATTCGGCATTAACTTTCTGACTAATTGTTCGTATTACATCTATGTGATCTAGTGAACCGACTTAAACCAAATTGCAAATTCTGAATCTGTGAGTTTGGTTGACTTATCTCTAAAAACAACAATAATTTTCGTACTATATCTTAAAATTCGCTCCTATGGCAGCTATTTGATATCCGCTTTCAACCAAACTTGGTCAGGATGTAGAATACCAGCCCAAGTGCGTATTTTGTTAGTTTGGTTGAGATACCTTAAGCAACAAAAAAGTTTTTCATACCAAAACTTGATTTTCGACTGATCGTTCCTATGACAGCTATATGATATAGTAGACTGATTTTAGCCAAGTTTGGTCAGAATGTATGGGACCATCCCACATGCATATATTGTCTCAGTTTGGCTAAGATATCTCAAGCAACAAAAAAGTTTTTCATACCAAAACTTGATTTTCGACTGATCGTTCCTATGGCAGCTATATTATATAGTGTTTCGATTTCCACCAGATTTGATCAGGATGTATAGGACCATTCCACATGCATATCCTGTCAGTTTGGTCAAATTATTTCAAACAACAAAAAAGCTTTTCATACTCAAACTTGATTTTGTACTGATTGTTCCAATGGCAGCTATATGATATAGTGGTCCGATTTCAACCAAATTTGTTTAGGATGTATAGAACTTTCCTAAATGCATATCCTGGCAGTTTGGTCAAGATATTTTAAACAACAAAAGAGATTTTCATACTAAAACTTGATTTTGAACTGATCGTTCCAATGGCAGCTATATATATATATATAGTGGTCCGATTTCAATCAAATTTGTTCAAAATGTAAAGGACCATCCGAAATGTAAATCCTGTCAGATTCGTTGGGATATTTCAAACAACACAAACAAGTTTTTCATACTAAATCTTGATTTTGGGCTGATCGTTCCCATGACAGCTAAATGATATAGTGGTCCGATTTCAACCAAATTTGATCAGGATATATAGGACCAAACCAAATGCATATCCTGCTAGTTTGGTCGTGATATTTCAGACAACAAAAAAGTTTTTCATACTAAAACTTGATTTTGTACTGATCGTTCCTATGGCAGCTATATGATATAGTGGTCCGATCCAAATTTTAAAACAAACTTGATCTGCGCCCGCTATCCAGGAACCTACATACCAAGTTTGAAGCTCTCTAGCTTTTATAGTTTCTGAGATCCTTTGACTCAAACAGACGGACGGACAGACGGTCAGACGGACAGACGGACATGGCTCAATCGACTCGGCTATTGATACTGATCAAGAATAAATATACTTTATAGGGTCGGAGATGCTTCCTTCTGCCTGTTACATACATTGCACAAAACCATTATACCCTTTTTGACCATTTTCAATGGGCACAGGGTATAAAAACAACGTAATCTTGTTGTATATAGACCAGCATTTAATGAATGCAAGAACTTAAGTAGCCTTATTGACAGTACGAGCGATATGATAATCAAATTTTGATTTAAGATTAAGAAGAATTTTGCATATAAATAATAAATTGCAATGATTTTTAAAATAACATGATGGTTTCTCATCCGCATCTATTGATAATGCAATGAATACGACTTCAATTAATCTTTTTACTATTTGAGTACACCAGCAGATTGAAAAATGCATAAATTTAACTGCTTAAACAATTTCAATCTAAAACACATCAGCTTAATCTTAAATGTCGCTGTATATGCAAATGATTTAATAAATTATCCCAACAATTTGACAAGTTATTTTTCGCAGCTCAAGCATCAGGTGGTTAGGTGGTATAATATGACTAGTTGGTATCTCAGCGTGTCCCAAAGGACAACGGCCAACGATTTATCCTCTCAGGATGTCAAGTAACTGCACACAGTCTTAACAGCCTTGTGCAACGTACCTTCTTTAAGTCACCGCACAAACAAAAACAGCACGCACAATACACAGGACTAAAAGTAGTCGGTGTAAAGAAAATAAAAACTTTACAGTAAAACTAAAACTACAATTTTGAGTTAATAATATACCTATAATCTATATGAATGTATCAGTTGGCCAATTTAATAAACTTACAAGTTCCTGTACATCATAAGCATATCTAGCTATACCCGTTACGCTTTGATTACTAGATGTAACGAACACTACAAAGTCAAATTAAAAACAAAACCCGATGGACTCGGTTGTTTTGTGTGCAGCAGGTCGCATAAACCTATATCGGGATTCCCATCTACGGTTTCAATTCTGTTGCCTTAGTCCTGCATGAGTTCGTTGATTGAACTGTGTAATTTTGATTTAATGTATTAAACATCTAAGTACTTTTACTCATATGTGGGTGCGTTTAGGGATAGCTGTCTTTGAGCTGTCTGTACCTGTTCCTAGTAGTCAAGCATTCGCGTCGGCATCCAATACGCCCAGTCATATTTAATGTGTATTTTAAAAACTCGCTAAATGCTTTAGTATGAACCTGTAGGCAAATGCAAAATAAATTCCAATTGATTATTGCGTAAATTAGTATACATTTTAACCGCATTTTGCCATAAAGTTAAATATTCTTTTTTAATATTTGTTAGTATAATTTTCTTAATAGTTCATGTAAATGAATGTCCTCTTCTAGTTGGTTATCAATATATATACTCCGAATTTTTACAAAAAAGTTTATATTAAATTAACATTTGCAAGTAGAGCCTAAGAATTTAATTTCTTTTAAGTAATACAAATCAAAAACAAACTTTTTGACAACAGTGGTAATTACTACAATGCACTATGGTAAAAAACTTCGCTATTTTGGCATTAATTAAAATTTTTTTTTGTTCAATATCTAAAATTTTTTGTTAATTCCTAAATATAAAAACTCCAAGCCAAACAAAAACCATTTTTTTTTTTAGATTTTTTGGGTCTACCGTTAATATTTTAAGCGCGCTCAAAGTCAGCTGATTGAGAGTTGCCATATGAACTGAAAAAGTGCGGGAAAATTAATTGCAATTTTCAGATCGAATTGTATTTGTTATATGAACATTATAAAAAAGGAATTATAAAGGAATTTAAAAGGCGGTATTAGCATAGATTTTTAATATTTGTGTTTTATTATGCAATTGTCCAACGTGCTGTTCATGTGTATTTTTAGCTAAAAACTAAGAAATGTGTTCCTGTTCTGTTAAGCTTTACATTAGAATAATGGCAGATATCAGCAGAGTTTTGCCTTAAGGTTATTAACAAAACCATCTAGAATCAGATGTTAATTATTCTTTTAGCCCTTTTTTGCCCCTTTTCGTGAAAAATCCCATGTTGCAGGTGTGCATTTATGCTTAAAAATCGGATTTTTCTCGAAGTAAGATGGGGAGAGGTGTGAAGACGCGGTCAAATTGAAAAACAAAAGAAATTGTATATTCTACTTTAATCTAATTAGCACACATGAAAAAATAAAACATTTTGCTTTACATTAAAATTTATAAAAAAAAATTATACTTTTTCACTTAGTCGGTGACAAAGTCCAATTAAAAAACAAAAAAAAATATAAATTCTACTTTAGCCTAATTAAGATTAAGGGATTAAGGGAGGTGAAGGCGTGGTCCAAGTCCAACAAAAAAATTCAAAATTGTAACTTAGTCTAACTAAGGTTCATGCGAAATTTCAAGTCCGTATCTCTATATTTAGAGTTTATGTCAAAATTCCGGGTTTTTTTTTACCATAGTGCAATGCAATCACATATTCCCCATCTCTGCCGGTTACGAGACTGCTTGCTCCTGGTATCCCCCAATTTAATGTCACCTTGCTGGAAAAAGAAATTCTCCTGACTCTCATGTGAAAAGATTACAAGATAGGAATATAAAATAAATATTGATTGGTCAAATTTTCAAGAGGCGCAGCCCCCCATATTACCATATAAACAATTGTTTTCTTAATATTTCTTTATTCATAATTTTTTCTGGATTCATTATTTATATCGTAAATCTAACAAAATATTAATGGACTTATTATAGAAATAAAATTTTTGGCTTAAATCGTGACTTTTCGGGCCCACCGGGCTTCAAGCTTTGGGCGTTGAGCTTAGACCCATACAAAAAAAAAATCGTTTTCGATTTTCATGCACGAAGCCCGGAGATTTTTTTAAGAGGCCCACGGGACTCGAAGCCAATACAGGCTCTAGCTCCAAGTGCTTGGATGTTAAAGGGCTGGTTATCGCAGAGCTTGTTAGATAAAATATTAAAGCTGAAGCAAAAACCGAAATGAAGAACAAAGTCGAATCCAAACTGAAAAACATTCTCAATGTCAACATATGACGCCTGGCTTATTATAGTGTGCTGGACTCGAGTCCATGGACACACACACACACACTCGAAATTCATAAATATTATAGGCTGTGTGTGTGTGTGCGTGTCGTGTGAATCCTCCAGCCAAGTCAGGCCACAGACCACAAAAGCTGCAATTGATGACGCGAATAGGGCGCAAGTTTCATTCATAAAACTGCAAGTGCAGATGCTCAAGGCGAGCCGAGAAGGGAAAGCGACAAGAGTCTGGGGCAGACGCTGTGGCAAGGGAAAGAAGAAGGCCGGCAGTTGCTAACGTCAGACCGACAGCAAAAAACCCGAACCCGAACCCGTCGCAGTCGCAGTCGCATCCACATGAATCCAAGTGACCTTCATGTGGAATGACGCTGACCCATCACCGAAATGAAGTCGGCAAAAAGGGGCAATGGGGGCGTGGATTGTGAATCGGGATTAGGTACTTTACGTTGAGTCTGGATGTGAGCTAAATCGTTGTTGGTTAACTAAAGTTTTGACTTTCAGTTTGAGTCTGCGTATCATGTGTACGTGCGTCTATCAATTAGGCGTAACTGGGCTGTTGCATGCCCCTCGTGGCAATGTTGCAGCAGCTGAAGGCGAATGGTTAATGACGTCATTGCCAATGGCAGTGACGTACAATGCGAAACTAGTGCAAGTTGTTGGCCGACATCAACCTCCACACCTGCCAACTTTAAGTGCTGCTTCTCTGCCCTCCGTCTCCCCACCCTTCTGCTCCATCCTCTGTTGTCGTTGTTGTTGCAGCCTGCACGCCTTCTATATTAGGCATGTAAATGTGTGAGTTGCCGTTTCTGTATCTGCATCCGCATGTGTATCTGTATGTATTTATGTATCTATAGTTGTGCCTCTGTATCTTTATCTGTATAACCTTATATGGGTCAGAATAGCGGCGACAGAGGCGTCAGCGCCAAATTGTTATCAGGTAGGTCGCAACGCTACAAGGCCAATGGGGTTGCAACATGCAACGTTTTGTTGTGTGTGGTGGGAGGGGGTGCGGGGTATGTTTGTCCCAACATAGTGCGGCTAAGCTTATGACGTTCGTTTTGCTTTGACGCATACCGAGAGCCTCAATATTCAACATATGTTTGTAGGTATGTACGTAAGTATGTATGTACATTGTATGTTTGTACGTGTGGACCTTTAAAACTTACCTAGCCTTGCCCGCCCGCAGTTTCCTGTTTGCCAAGGTCCAAAAATAGCACACAAAAAAACTTGACCAAAAGCAAAACAGCAACACACATACACGCACACACATACCCCCACATACACCCACATATACACATTCGTAGAGAAAACAATACCGAGCATCATAAATTATGTTGGCCATTTACTAAAAAGCTGCTCAAAACTTTTTCAAATGGCTTTCAGCATAAAAATAGAAGCATTGGCAAGAAGAAGAAGCTGTTGAATATGGCATAAGGCTTACCCGATCTCTCGAGCGCCTACAGTTGTCTGAGAAAACTATTCAATAAAATAAGATTTAAATTAGACTTATGAAATAGCAATTAAGTTATTCTAAATTGAAGAAATATGGCAATTAAGGACATGTCTTAAAATATTTTAGTTGATACTTTTTCCTATATCTAATATTATGTATTTACTATCAATCTTTAAGCAGTAGACACATAATATAAATTTAATTAAAATTAGTTAATTAAATAGCAACTGAAATTATAACTTAAAGATTTAATATTTTGGTGAAAATTATATTCACATACTCATACTTATATGAATGTCTTTTATAATAATACCTAATATTTTAATAAAAACAAGTCTGTCAGATTGTGGACTCCAATGAATCTAGCCTTAAACCGTTGAAAAAGATATAAATATCGCATAGTTTCTTTCTCAAACTTAAAGTCTGATTTGATATAGCTTTTACGTACAAAAGAAAGAGTCTGAATTCTTCTTGAAATCCATATATATTAAGAAATGTCTAAAAGAGTAAAGAAAATTAAACTGAATTTACAAAATGTGTTAATTGTATTAACTAAGGTTATAAAATGATTAAATATTTACTCAATTTAAAAAAAAGAAATTCAGAAAACACATAAATGGCTGCCACAAAATATTCTATTTAAATATCAGACAAACAAAACACGCCCGACCAAGAAGCAGAAAATTTAAAATTTTCACAAAATTAAAATCAAAGAATAACAAAAATTATTTCGAAATAGTCAATGGGTAGAACATTTGAGCAACCAAAAGAAACATTCTTTTTTTTTGTTTTCAACGCGAAAGTTTACAGAGCTCGCAGTATATATACATGTTTATCTACATATTTATGTAAATATATAGAATATATATCTATTAGTTATATGCATCGTACATGGTAATGCACGCCCACACAAACGCATACACACCCACAACGCCACCTCCACACATACACACATACATACATATATATGTATGTACAGAAGTGATTGAAACGAAAATTGATGTTGCCTTTGGCGCTGCTTCAAAGTTGCTGCCAGGCTTCATGAAAACACTAACAATAATATCAACAACAATTGCTTTTCGGATTTTTGGGAAATTTTTGCACGTTAGCGCTGCTTGCAAGACAGCTGCGTATCTGTAAATGTGCGAGTTTGCCCAATGTATTTGTATCTGTGTCAGTGTCTGTTTTTATACTCGTTACTCGTTGAGTACAAGGGTATATTAAACTCGTTGCAATGTATGTAACAGCGAGAATGAGGTGTGCACAGCCCATAAGGTACATATAATATATTCTTGATCAGCATCAATACCCGAGTCAAAACTAGCTATGTTAGTCTTGCCGTTCTTTTCTGGATCTCAAAGTCAGACTTCTATACCGCTTGAGCAGCTTATAAGGTGTTTTTGGTGGCGAGCATGCCCATTATCATTTATAAAATCAATCCAAAACGGTGTCAATTTCGAAATTTCTTAAATCGATTCAATCTTGATTCATGTATTTTAAACTAAGTGGTTGCCATTACAAGTTTAAATCAAGAATTTATAACTTGAATTTTAGAACGATTGTTTTTGGAGTAATTGTTGTTTGAAATTTTAAATTTGTGTATAGTGTTGGAGCTTAAAATTCATAGATTGAATTAACAAATATACATATATATATATATATATTAATTGGATGACAGGTATCCTATAGTCGTGAACTGGAGTATAGCTCTCGTACTACATAGTTGGGATTTGTTTTTTAATTGTTTGCCGTTGGCAGAATGCGAATACGACGCGTTGCAGCGTCATCGACACACAGTCTTTGCCAACTTATAAATCTATACATAATACAAATGTATACATATATACCTATATTATTTACACCTCTAATATATATTTAATATATAATCGAATGAAATTTTAGTCTAAGGCAAGATTTCCGCACTATTTTGATTGTTTGTGAAAGCTTTTAATTTCAGCGGCTTACAAAATGCATAACAGAATTAACTTTAAAATTCTTTCTTAAAGACTTATGCAATATTTACGTATTAATTAATAATATAATAATTTATAAATAATAAGTAGTTATTGTATAATGAATTATTATTTCATTGACATTAAAAGTAACATAGTTTGCTCTTGAAATTATTTCATTTGATTTAAGTTACAGCAATCTACTTTTGCCCCAGTAAGTAGGTCATTTCATAGCGTCTGAAAATAGTATGCATAGATACACACGAAATGAATTTTATGGATACAGCTTGAAAGTGTTTCAGCTGTTAAGCTAATATTTTCATTTCATTTTATTTTCAGCTATTGCTACTATAATCGGCATATTTAAAAGATTTGAAATATATTACTAAATATTAAATTAATTTAAAATGCCGAATCATTGAAATCCTTCAGCAAACTGCTTCTCCGAGTTGGTACTAAAATGTTTTATACTAAAAGTTCATTTAACTAAGTCAAACTGGAGAGCTACATAGAGGGATAAAGGCTTCATACTTTAGTTCCTTTTAATAATTAGCCTCTTATAAAGTCTTTTCTTTTTTAAAGAATTCCTAAATCTTCTATTCTTTTTTAATTATTTGGAAACTTTTCCAAGTGGTTTTAGGTTCTTCATGCAACGGTTTTCTGCAGATGTTGACCAGGGCTGAATCCAAATGAGTTATTAATTTGATTTTGTTGATCTTTTGTGTTTTGGTGACTGAATGCATGCCTGGTTAACTGCATATGGAGGACAGCAGCGGCGAAAAAATTGCTGGTTCACTCAACTGGAGCAAACTTATTTTTATACATGCATTGAATTCCAAGCGGCTCCGTTTACACCGCCAACACATGCACGCACACACAAACGTACAGATACTCAGAAACGCACACATTAATAGATACATATGTGAGTGAAATATACATAGATATACTATGGATGTTTTCTCCAAGTGCCTGCAACAGGCCGAGCCGATGGCCACTGGCTGATCACTCAGCGCTGAGCGCAGCAGCAACACCAACACTAAACGCTAACACCAACACCATGAAACGGGCAACACACTTTTCGGTATCCATTTCGATTTGGGTTGCCAGCGGCTTCTATTTTTAGGATGCGCGCCCAGATACAGATTCAAATACAACTACACAATACACACTCTTCCTTTCCCTCTCTCTCTCTCTCTCTCGCTCTGACCCTCGGTCTTGCTCTCGCTCTCTCTCTGTGTGGGGAGCGGCAAGAGAGAGCGCCAACACCGAAGGACGGGCAGGTGGGCGGATAGATATAAATGCCAATGTTTGTGTGAGTGTGTGTGTGTATTGTTGGACAATCCGAATCTGAATCTGAATCCGAATCGGTATCTGTATCTATCAGTTGGCCGCCTCTAGAATATAGTCTGCCGTGGATCGTCGGACCGTTCAGTCTTTTTGTGTCGTTCAGTACCATCCGATTCGTGTGATCGACAGCATCGCTCAATTTTTTTTCTTTTTTTTCTAATTCCTTGAAGGTGAGTGGGTTGCTGGCGCAATGCAATGCCCCAACCAAGAACCAGAAAGCAACACAAGCAAATCTCAAGAATTATCAATGCATATTCAAATTATAACTATAACTACAAATATACATATGATTATAATAAGAATGCAAACTGCATAAAATAAACCAAATCAACCAACAACAAATGATGTGCATCAAATAAAAGATAATAATATAAAAGACAAACTGGGAAATTAACGACTCTTTGAACAACTCTAACCAGTTGTATCGTGCGTGTGACTTTAACCAACCTTTTGTTAATTTTTTTTTATCTACAACTTTTTTTTAAAATTTTTTTTCAAGTGCCAAACTACTTAAAAGTGTAGCCATCTATTCAGAAAAGAAAAGAATATGTATTCTTCTGTTGTTTTCACAATATTTTTTTCGTTTCTTTTTTTTTTTTATTTAAAAATTGTTCATATTTTTGTTGAACGCAAAGATTATGTAAGGAGTGTGAACTATATAGAGAGTACATATATATCAGTGTGGGTATGTGTGCTTGTGTATGCGTACAAAAGCTAAAAATGTACCAACCAGATACAAGATACAGATTCATTCGAATAAGCCAAAAACCAGCAACAATCTCGTGCGCTGACGCAGACGCCAACAACAGCAGCGGCAACGACAGTAGCAACCCGAAATAGAAATGTGCCATTGTATTTACATATACACAGAAACAAGCACACACAAACACACGCACATAGATATTTATACGCATAAATATATACTAGGATTATTTACTGTATGCTCGTTTTTTCTCAAGTCGCCTGAAATCGAATTGAGTTAAATCTAATCGAAAGATATAGCTGAACTTGGGAATTTGAATGCCGTTTCAGTTACTTTGCATAAGTTTTCATTCATGAACAGTTGTAGACTATAGGAATTGGATATTGCTGAGCATATTATTTATTAAAAGATTCGTAATTTCTAAATAGACTCTCTCGATCTATACAATTCGTATGTGTATATCTATACATATCCATAGTTATATTATTAAATTTGCAGCTTTTGTAATTGGTATTTCGATTTCAAGGAAATTTTACAGAGCTTTAATTCTATTTTATTAATTTGAAGCTTTTCAACCGACATTCAATTAAGTTAACCCAAGTTTAAAGCGCAAACAAATAATAGTATTTATTTATCTGAACCCTTTACCGGTCTGTAAACCGTTAAGCCTACAAGTTTACCAATGATCGAGGCCATTAATCTAGCTAATCAATCGATCAGTTGCCCGAATAGTTAGACGTAGCTTTTATAGCTTTTCTAAAAAATTGTGCGTGACAAACTTTTTAAGAGCTTTCTCTCACTCGCAGTCTCTCTCGCTCTCATGCCGGAAATTGGATATCGGTAGGCAAGAGCATAAGCATAAGAAAGCTGTCCTGCTCGCACGTTTAAGAAAATATAACTATAAAACTAAACTAAAGTGCGTGCAAGAGAGAGACAGAGCGAGAGCGAGAAACTGAGAGAGCGTGAGAGCGCGATCAGTAGACGCCCCCCATATACGGTGCGGCAACGCTGGCGTATACGTAATGTGTTTATCTATATGCATTGCGCATACGCCCAGGGATGTATATGTGTAGTATTTGGAAAGAGAACATTTCGAAAAATGCTCGAACAAATAAGGCAATTATTTTGGATTTATGGAACATATACTAAAAGCCAATTAAGCGACACCCTCTCGGCCTCATGGATACACCTACGCAATTTTAGTGCATATGCATGTTTATGTGTGTGTGTGTAAGTGTGTATCTATGTGTGTCACGATGATGTCATACAGCTTCAACAATCAACAGTTGCACTGCAGTTCACTTATCATTCGCGATACTCACACACAGCCTTGTGCTTGACTCTTTCTACTTGCAGTAACTTAAAACACAAATCAAAATGGCTGATGATGAGGTGAGGTAAGTATCGCACTTTTGCACTTGGATTTATCCTGTGAATTTATATTCATGTATTTATTTCAATCTGCAGTTGAATGTGTGTGCTTCTAAGCTTTAAAGACAAAAGGGGACTGCGAATTCGGCGGATCTGTTGAGGTGAGTAACTGATTGGAATGTAGTTAAACTTGCAGTTGCAACTAAGTTCACATAGTGCAGCTATTGTGATAAGCGGCACGTGTAAACAAAGCATTTCCCGATAGTTAGTTGCTAACTGACATTTAATTTTGTTTAAACGCTTCCAATTAACTGCATAAACACACCTAAATTTACAACAGCTTCTTTTGCTTCCACAGATTGCTAACTAGCTTCAATTCAGGTGGCGATAACGAATGCAGTATCGACAAAACACAGACAACTGCAATGGAATAACTGTCAAGTGACCAATGTTATTAATTGTCTATTGTCCATTGTCAATTGTCGACTGTTTGTCGTTTGTCAGCTATTGTCGTGCTGTCTGTTATTCGTTCGCTTATGTTTATGTCGTCTACGCAAATATCGAAAAAAACTAATCGCCTCATACTTTTTTTACTTGCAGAAAAAGGCAGCAACGGCGCCAGCTGCAGCTGCTCCTGCTGCTCCAGCGGCTCCAGCTGCCAACGGCAAAGCCGCGGCACCCGCAGCCAATGGCAAAGCGGCAGGAGCCAACGGTAAAGCGGCAGCGGCCGCGCCCGCTGGGCCCCCCAAGGATCCCAATGATCCAAAAGTGAAGGCCGAGGAGGTACACTGGTGTACGTGTGGCCGCAATGCTCGGCAATCGCCTCACCGTCGTCAATGTCCATAAGTTCTCGCCGAGAATATTCCCCGAGTGTTTTCCCTACTTTGCCATCAGCGTGTGCCATCTTATTGTTGTGCTAGCGATAACGATAACAATAACAATAACAATAACAATAAAAATATCAATATCAATAACAATAACGATAACATACACTAATCGAGCGATTTGTTGCTCTCTGCTTTACAGGCTAAGAAGGCTAAACAGGCTGAGATCGAGCGCAAGCGCGCCGAGGTGCGCAAGCGCATGGAGGAAGCCTCCAAGGCCAAGAAGGCCAAGAAGGGTTTCATGACCCCAGAAAGGAAGAAGAAACTCCGGGTAAGCTCAATTCGAATTCGATAATAATTTTTGCACATACTTATCGCCATCTTAATATGCCAACAGTTGTTGCTGCGCAAGAAAGCCGCTGAGGAATTGAAGAAAGAACAGGAACGCAAAGCGGCTGAACGTAGACGCATCATTGAAGAACGTTGCGGCAGCCCCAGAAATCTCAGTGATGCCAGTGAAGGTGAGTGTCCGCGATCTAAAAAAATTAAAACAAATTCACAAACAAATAAAAGATAATCAATATAAATAAATATAATTTTTTAGCCATAAAATAATAGAACTATAAAAAAATAGTAATCAAACGATAAGAAACAATAAAAAAGTAATATAGAAAGGACAAAAAAACAACAGCAAACAAAATTTTTAAATCGCACTTTTATTTGCTGTTCTTTTCATAAGATATAAAAGAAAAGTAAATTAAAAGAGAAAAAACAAAAAACGAAAATGATGCATAAACATTAAATTCTACAACGTGCCATCTATCATCACACACACAAAACCTACACCACCCTACACACATGAATAAAATTTATTAAAATATAGAAAAGAATAACAAGTTGCGCTTCACATATACATACATTTACACCGACACCAACACATAGATACACCCAGACACAAGTATTTGATATGTATTTAAATATATCTCTTTTTTTTCTCTCTCTCCACCCCGTTTCCCATCTTTGTTCCTCAATATAAATACACACACACACATATATACACATGAAAAATACACGTCCACGTTACCCAACTATATATATGTATACGAACATATATTTCTAAAAATCTACCCTATACATATATATATATCCATATATAAATATATATATATATATCTATACCTGTATTTGTATCCGTATCTGCGTGTGTTCTGGTCACGCTGCCATTTTTGGGTACAGAAACACTGAAAAATCTGATTAAGCAACACTATGACAGGATTAATAAATTGGAGGACCAGAAATATGATCTTGAGTATGTGGTTAAACGCAAGGATGTTGAGGTACACACATACATATCTACTATCTATACTATTTACTATATATCCAAACTACCTATTTACAATCTATCAATATCAATACAAAAAGCGTTCCACTTATCAAAATCAAAACTTAACTAAGCTTAACAACAAACACAATAATTGTAATAGCAAATAGCAAACAACAATATAGCAAAAGCAGCAACATCAACACCTTCCGTCAGCTATCTCTATTTCTCTCTCTGTCTCTCTCTTTTTATATAAATCTAATTATAAATCTATATATCTTAAAAATATTTATAATTGCTGTCTAAAACACTGACTATTTGTATAATACACTTAAATCTCATACAATTTATGGCAACAACAACAACAAACTATAACCTTAAACTGATATATATGCCTTCTGTACATACACATATATTCTCGTATATATATTTATATATTTCGTATCTTTTTAGTCCAACATAATACAATTAGGAACTATGTTCAATTGTGGCACAAATAGAGCTGAAATTACTTGAGTTATTGCGAGTAATAACGCTAGTAATTAAAGCTGTTATCGCTCTGTATTTCTCTAGTTGCGATCTCTAAACCTCTCTCCCCATCTTTCTCTGTCGCTGTCAGTGTGTCCCTACACTCTCCTGGGAAGTTTTACATAATTTCATATGCACCAAAAATACACATGCATATATACACTCTCCCTCCACTTACATATATACATTCAATACAAAACACCCAATGAAACATAAACCCAACACACACACACACAAATAAACGAACACACACGCACACCGTTGGTGTTGTTGTCAAGACCCCCGACTCACTCGTTTCTGAACATTCACAGATACACTACAGAAAGTTTGTCAGGATTATTACAGTAAGATACTGAAATTGGAGTCTGATAAATTCGATGTGGAGCACGAGGTAGCCAGAAAGGACTTTGAGGCAAGCGATGCATCCAAAAAAAATTATCTTGTTTTCTAGAAACAACAACAACTGAATCAACCAGAGAACCAGTCGTAAACAGCGATCGAATATTTTATTTTATCGCTATTTTTTCGTAGACTCGTATTTTGAAATCTGTTAATAACCACACAGAAATGCTCCACACACACATTTCGATTAGTTTTACCTAAAGCACCTGAAAAGATATATACAAATATTACAAAGATGCCGGCACAAAAGCGCTACCTGGCGGCCACTCTCTCTCTCTCGTCCACTCTGCGTGTGTGTGTGTCAGTATGGGGCATCCTGTTGTATATCGTAGATTACAATGCTCTAGCTGTTTTAGCAAACATTTAGTTAACCCAAGCAAACCAAACAGCAAATTATTATAGAAATTTTTTGACCATTTTCGATTTTGTATGAGAGCAATGCAAGTTTTGAATTAAAAAACCAAGAGAGCACTTTCAAAATTTGATATCCATTTTGAATTTTGGGCAAAAAACCAACACAAGCACAAACAATTATATAGTATATAAAACGAGAAAAGAAAACTTATTGCTACTAACCAAGTTAATTCAAAGCTGAAGGTACCGCCCCCCAAAATCCAAGTGGGCGAACCGATCATAACTCGCTGCTTTTACTAAACTAGAGAAAGAAAAATAGTTTGTAAAATGCTGACAAAAGAATACCCGTCATGTGACCAGCTAATTTGCTTTTTGTGGCTTTTTTTAAGAGCTTGGCTACTCGCTACTTTTTGACGGCCATAATTTTGTTAATATGGTGATTAGATTAAGAATTTATATATTATTAAATGTGTGTGTTTTTTGTCTTTGAACACGTAGCAGCTGTTGTTTTTTTTGTATTTTGTAAACAGCTTTTACTAAAACCCCATTAAAACGAACAACGAACGACGAGTGACGATTAACTGAGAAACCAGATATTTATTAGGAAAGGGGGCTAGCGAGATTCGACTCGTTGGCGTTGTAGTCATTAAGCAGGACCTTTCACTTATCCAAATACAGTCACTCAGTCACTTAAACCACTACAAACACAGCCACAACCACAACAACGATAAATATCAACAACTACAAGAACCATAAGAACCACAACAGGCATATCATGAAAACACACTCAACAAATTGCGCACTACTCTCAAAACAATAAGAAAATATGAAACGTAATGACAATAATAATGATAATGACAATAAGCAAGCAAAGCGCATTATTATGTATTTATGTATATGCAATTTTTAAGTAGGTGAATACGAGTAGAGCTAAGGATAAAGTTAAAAAACTGAATTCTGTATTAATATTGTATTCCTTCTCTTTCTCTGACACGCGTCGAACAACGCGCGTAACATGTGCGTCGTCTTTGTCACTTTTTTACACTTTCGTCATCTCTATCTATCTATCTATCTCTATGTCTCTCTCTTTCTTTATCCATCTCTCGCTGTCACCTCGAACACGCACAAAAAACTATCAATACGCAACAATTATCAATATTTCTTAATCACCCATACTTTCTTTCTATGAACTTCTCTCTTTATATCTATATCTCTATCTATCTATATTTTTCTTATATCCGCACCTATTTCTGCACATACACACGTACACATCCACTTTGACGACAATTACAACACACACATACGCACGCACACACAAACACTTACTTGATTATCGGGTTACGCTTTGACGCGTGGTTCGTCATACCCGTAAATCGTTAACACCGTTACGAATCGTTACGAATACGAATATGAATACCAATAACGATAACGATAACTTTATCGATACCGATACCACAGCCGAACTGCAAACAATATGCAAACAATATTGGCAACGCCTTTACAATTTGGAGGGCGATAAATTTGATTTAGAGCACGTGCAGAAACTCAAAGCTCAAGAGGTAAATTCCAAACAAATTTTGCCATGCACCCAAAACAAGAAAACAACATACAAATATGCAAAAAAAAAATAAAGTGCCAACACACACAAAATACCGATATACAAAAAAAAAGAACAATACCAAGAGCAAAACAAAAGAGCAACCACAATGCGAATGTTTTTTATTATTACTACAAATCAATTCAAAAATTATATTTAATTAAAAAGCAACAACAGCAACAACATCAAATATAATAATCACAATTATTATCTTTATAATAACTATTATTATTTTTTAATTATGTCCTTGATATTTAATTCTTTGATTTCTTCTAAATATTTCTTAATCATATTTTAAGTTATTCTTTTTCTTTTGAAACCTAATTTTGATATTGTTTTTAACTGCGCTAAAATATAAGGCAAAAGTACAAAAATCAGATTTCTTTTTAATATTTGCATATACACATACATATATATAAATATATAAGGCGCACGAAACTAAGCAAATCGGCGCGTGCTTTGAACTCTGCGATTGGGAGACCCCCTCCGAATTTTTGTTGATCAATTGAAGAAAAAATTGTAACGAATGAAATGAGAGATAAAGCTCTTGACCTCTTGAAGGTTGTCTCCCAGAACAGACGACTTCGGTATTCGAAGTTAAAGTTAATGAAGAAAGAAAATTCTTCAATTAAACGTCAATTTAAACTAAACCATGAACTAGTTATGCGAACCTGCCAAATGAGTCTATTTTTCTCTATCTCAATCTTGCTATATCTATATTTGTCTGTCTATCGAACATCTGCTCTCAAATGATAGCGTTTCTTACTCAAGTATAACCAAGCACAATAAAACCAAATACCAAAATACCATAACCAACAACAATAACATGAACAAATGCCAATACATTTCTCAGACCCAAAAGTTGCGCGCCCATTCCAAAAAAAATAAATTCACCCAAATACAAGTAAAGTAAATTTCAATTTAAATTCAATTCAGTTCTCGAACGAAAGAAACCTTACCGAACACATAACATCTAATGAAGCTGCATCGAATATTAAAAGAAATTTATAAATAAACTGTATAATATGATTATGATATTTGCATATACATATAGATATAAATATATATAAAACATTATAAACATAAAGATATCTAGTTCTTTAAGATTCGTAGCGAAAAGTAATCGTAAAAAAAACAATTTATCTAAAAACATAAAAATGTCGAAACGACAAAAAAAAAACAAAATCCAAAAATATGTTTTTACAGGCGAATTGCAAGAGATTTGCGAAGAGTATTACGAGCGTATGTATATTTGTGAAGGCCAGAAATGGGATCTGGAATACGAAGTCAGGAAAAAAGACTGGGAGGTACTGCAACAATTTTCAATTCAATTTAAACAAAAACTCAGTATACATATAAGTATATATATTTATATATGTACTCATATAAACTCTGAATACAAAAGAAAAAACAAAACAGACAAATGCAACATCAATTTTTGTTAGTACCATACTATGTTTATTTTTTGTCGGTATGCTGTCATGTTAAAAAACTTGTTAAGAAACAAAAAAGTTTTTTTTAAATTATTGTGTCTCTTTCTTGTATCTGTTTCCTTTAATGCTCACATACAAAAAACTCTATACATATTCTGAAAAACTTATTAGTGGTTCTTTATTATTTTTACTACTCTTTGTTCGATTATCAAGTTTTTAATGCCGTTGTTAATTTCATGTTATTTTTACTTTAAAAAACGGAAACACAATCCAATCAACAACAATATTATCTGTGAGTTGGAAATTGCCATACAGAACTGCAGCAACAGCCGCCAGTCATTCAAACAAACAGTCAATCAAAAAAAAAAAAAACAACCAGTCAATCCAATCAAACAATTAATTTTGTTTTTTACTTTTACATTACAATCATTACTTTGAAATGAAGAAAATTAGAACGCCAGTGCATAAGTCATCGCCTCACGCCTCACAGTAAACACATACATACACACACGCAAAACGTGTAGTTTAGCCAATAAGCAGATATACAGTTATATAGTAGTAATCCAGTTACATCATTGGCTAAAATGAGGATAACTTTTTCCGACTTTGACTCTGACTTCGGCATTAATTGAGGCTGTTAGTTACTGCAAATATTCTCTGCACATTCCATTTGGCAATCGAAGCACTCACATTGCACAAGATAACACTACAAATCTTATTTATTGATATCAGCACTAGAAATTTCAAATTGTTGCACACCAAAATTCTGACATTGTTTTGTGTTTTCTTCTTCTCTACTTCTTCTTAATATGTTTTTTTTTTGTGTTTTTCATTCTGTGATAATTTGTTTGTTTCGCTGTCGCGTCATCTGCACCTTCATTGTTGCCTCTGTCTGTGCGTCCGTTGGTCACACACACGCACACACAACAAGCACACATGTACACTGCCAAAGATACATTGACACTAATACACGTAGATACAGACACAGCACGTTACACCACGCGCACAACAATGTAGGCAATGGTTTATTTCATTTGAAATTCTGCATGTGCACTTGTCAAAAACAGCAGCAATACCATACAACAAACAAGAACAAGCCACAAACCATTGACAATAACAAAAACTGTAACAGAAACAAGGACAGCGAGAACAACACAGCTCGCTCCCCACATTAAATAATATAATAATAACCGATATTTGCAAAGGCAATCACAACTTTATTGCAACCTGAACCCCAACCTATACTAAAATCACGAAGCCCACCGACCTCAACCGCTCGTATTTCATTGTAAATAATGTAACGTGTGTAAAATGATTTCATTGTATCGTTTACTAGCTCGCTCCCTCTCTGCCGCTCGCCTTGACCAATTTCAAAAGCAATATCAACAATTATTATAAAGAGGAAAATATGAAAAAATTTTAAGAAATCGATAAAAATGCGTAAAATCCAAGCAATTGAAGAGTATAAATGCCAATCGTCGATTTACTTCAAATTAAATTTAAAAAAAAAATAAAAAAAATTTAGTAATACTTAGCTGTGATGAGGTTCCCAAACCGTTAGGGGCTGAATTGTGTTCAGTGTCGGTTCGCTTTAGCCAGCTAACGCTAGTCATTGCCACCGCTGCCCACTAAATGTTACCGTTACCGATCTACCGATTTACCGTTTCATTGATTTTATCACAAGAAACACTTTCTTTAAAAAACGAACTGGAGTGTTGCTAAAAAGCTTGACAAACAAATGAAAGACATGAAGAAGCAAATAAAAAGAAACACATAGCAAAATGCAGAAAATATTGATCGACAATTATACGTACTTAATTATTTAATTAGCTGTAATCAGTCAATCAATTAAATGTAATGTATGTGCCATGCTGTGCAGTACCTCAGGCCCCAGATCTGTACGCTCAGGTGCTTGAACGTCTTAGGTAAAAATAAACTCTGGGTATAACTTTGTCAAAAAATAATATCGTATATAAACATTAAATTATATAAAAGAAATGCATTAAAAAAATTTTTTGTTAAAGCAACAAATGGAAATTTGAAAAAATTAAATGAAAACTAAGGAGAGAAATCGACCTTTGGATGTTATGCTGTTCAATCGCAAGAAAAATAAATGAAAATCAACCAGTTAAAGAAAGAAACCGACCTTAGAAACTAACGCTCCAATACTATCCCGTTAAACAACCGTAATGTCGTTATACCAATAAAAAGAAACCTAATTGCCTATTTTGGCTCGTATTGCTAGCTGGCTCGTTCGCTCGCACGCTGTAACTATTAAATTTTGGCAACTCGCCATCAATAAGTATTTAATAAAATGTAATTTTAGCTGCATCTGGACTTTAATATTTACAATTAGCTGTAACTGTAAGATTAACCTGTGTCTTTTGCATCTTGACCCAAAGAACAAAAGAAAATTAAATAAAATACGAATAGGTTGCATGCAACAAAACAGCCAAATCATCGCTTTCAACCTATCTATCTGCATGTGTTTCCTGGTCCGCATTTTGATTTTGATATTCAAGTAGTTTGCATTATTAGAGGACATGTCAATTGAACCGATTTGTAAAACTATGAAATGATATATTATTTAAATCCATAACTAATTGATGAATTTCTTCGTCTTTTTTTTTCCGCGTAAAATAATAGATCAACGATCTCAATGCCCAAGTTAACGATCTTCGCGGCAAATTGTAAGTAATTGAAAAATGAAATGTACCACATTGGGATCTAATTTTGATTTTCTGCAGCGTTAAGCCAGCCCTGAAGAAGGTCTCCAAATACGAAAACAAATTCGCCAAGCTGCAAAAGAAGGCCGCTGAATTCAACTTCCGCAACCAACTTAAGGTGGTTAAGAAGAAGGAGTTCACATTGGAAGAAGAAGAGAAGGAGGTATGTTTTAGATGAATAATGTCAAAAATAATATACCTATAATTATGAATGCGAAAACGCTTACGCAAAAGAAATGAAATTGAAATCTAGTCTATAGATTTGCCTATGTACAAAATGAATTTATAATTGATCTGCTATATATATATTTATCCATATATACTATATATACTTCAAACTATCTTCAATCTCAAAAAACTGTGAAAACGCTCCATAGATAAAGATAAAAGACGCCTCTTCTCTAAAAACAGCCAAAAAGTGTAAGAATGTGTAATGTGTGTTGATGTTAAGCACCAAGTGTCCTCCTTCGTCACTTTCTTTCTATGTTGCTATCTTTCTCTTTTCTTACTGTCTATCTCTATACTGTACACATGTTGTTTACTTCTTACACACAACGACACTTTCACACAAACACACACACACACATACACATACTTCACACACCTATAATAGTTGTATGTATATAGTCGTAGTTGTCGTCGTAGAGCCCAGCACAATTATTAGTCATCTGTTCCGGAATGTTTTGGTTAAATGTTAAGCAATATTCAAAGTTCACACACTAATGCAATTGTTGTGTTTCTTCCAATTTATGTGGATTCTGCAGAAGAAGCCCGACTGGTCCAAGGGAAAGCCCGGCGATGCCAAGGTAAAGGAGGAGGTTGAGGCCGAAGCTTAAGTGTCCACGTCCAGTACTGTCCACTGAACCCGTGACTCCCGCCCTAAACAAATAAAAAATCAACCAAAAATATTCACACCAATATTATCTGAAGCAAATACTATCAATCAATATACGTGTATATATCTCACTATATGTATATCTATATATTTATGTACTATACGTAGTATATATATGTATACATTTGTATATATATATATATATATATATATATATATGTACATATGAAATAAACAACCACAAAAGCTTAATCAGAAACAATACAAAACACCAATAATTCAAGTCAAGGATTCAAACAACAGCTTAACATCTGAACGATTTGATGAATTATTTTTTATTATATTTCATTAATTACAAATTCTATTTTTTAATGTAAATTAAACTAAATTACAAAAAAAACAAACATTCGCACTTTTTCTTCTAAGCCTCGCAGAGGGTATTACAGCTACATATAGCCCACTGATTTTAAGAACAAAGTTTCGATGATTCGTCTGTTCAGAACACCACAATTTATTGTAAGGAATGAAAGGTTTGAAATTGATATTCTCATGATACACTTCCCCAGGTATCGATCCCTATAATCGCTCCGAACTCGAGAGAAATCACTGCGGACGCGCTAATGACGAAAGCACCAAAAAGGGCGCGAAAGGCGACTAGCAATATATACAGGTAGAATGAAAAATTTGAATCAAAGTGTTGAAATGGCTTATATTTGTGGACGTGGATCTATTCCCTATCAAAAAACTACAGATGTGTTCCATAATTCGTTCGAAAGGTATTAAGTATATGGGTAGAAGCCTACAGGTGAAAATTGCTTTTTTATTCCACATTGTGGTGATTTTAATATGTTTTAGTATATACAACTTCGCGTTTTTCGATATATGACACATACATTTTTGCCGGTGGGTTTGGAAGATATTACCTGTTATCTAAACTCTTTTTTAAATACCCTGTGCCCAGTGAAAATGGTCAAAAAGGGATTTAGTATGAAATTTTTGTTGTTTGATATATCCCAACCAAACTAACAGAATTTACATCAGAGAGCGAAGCGAGCAGAGTGCGGAACCACCTCGTTTCTATTCCGTTTATAGTCAATAATTAATTAAATAACTTGCATAAACAACTATACTAGGACACTAGAGGCACACGGTACTAGATCAAGGCAGGCAAGCTTCGCAGTCTCTTTGGTGCCATATGTAAATCTACTACTCTTATCTATTCAATCTATTTTCTGTTGTGCTCCGCCCTTCTTATATCGGTCATAATCGCTGCTGCAAAAACACAGGTTGTTTCCCATTTCGGAACCGATTCCAGCACACTTTTTATTAGGTTACCTTCGGTTAAAGGGCCACTCATTGCTACCTCCAATCTTTGCCGAAGTTCTTTGAATCTACCACACTCGAACACCAAATGAAGATGAACTCCAGGTGCTCCAAAAAAGACAGCCTTGGGACTAGCATGACCCCAAGGTGTTTTATCGCACGATTTGATGTAATTGTAATTGTGTTGCCTACAGACATTCGTGCAGTCTCAACTTTTTTGGGCTACTGATAGCGACAACTTTAGTTTTGTGGGCTAAGTTAGCCAACTACTATAGTCATATCATCAGCGAAAATGGCCACATCATATAAGACCCTGGGGAAGGTACCAGCCGCAGAAATTCGTCGTATATAGAACATTCCGTAGAACAGGTCCCAGAACCATGCGCGTTAAGTTAGCAACGGTTCGCCAGCAACGAAAAACGGAACTTGGTTCATGAGTCAAAACCAATTATGAATTTTATCATTTTGAAATGATTTTCGACATTAAATCAATAAAGAAGTGATGCAGAATTGTAGAAAATTGATTTATTTATAGTTTTTAGCAATATTTTGGCAATTTAAGACTTTAAACTGGTTGAAACAAGTGAAGATAAAAAGTGAAAAAGTTTATATTTTCACCATTTCTTAAATACCTAAGCTCAAAAAAAGTTATCCCGGAGCTTCTGAGATATTTTTGAAAGAGTTCAGCTACCTCTGTGAAAGGCCCATACAAAATGACCGCCAGAGCATAGGCCTTGTTCTCAGGACGAACGGTCTCAAACACGGTATATAGCAAATTTAAGCTACAAGCTTGTGGAATCTGTTGCAAACAAATTTAGAAAAAGTTATCCCGCAGTATTTTAGAAAATTAATTAATTGTAAATCGACCTCAAAAAGTTCATGGGCAAGTCCTTTCTAACTGGTAGCTCCAACGTGAACTGAACTACTACGCAACACAAAGCTCGGTGATATGGCGCGGATTATATACATATGCCTAAAGCAGAAAACTGCTTGATAATTTCGTTGCTAGCATTTAACTTGTTTTTAAGCTTGCGGACCCAGATGCACGGTATGGGGGAATATAGGCTCAAATTTGACAAACATTTTGCAGTAAAATTGATCAATTTCTATCCCGGAGTTTTTGAGAAATTTGCATTTTTGATATTTTGATATTCAGCTGAAATACACATACATAAAAGAACGTGGCAGCATTTGTACATAAATGAAAAATGTGCCACCTTTTACATTATCGTTGCTAAAGCTTAGTACTCAAACTAAAACACTTTTTAGCGGCGTAAAATACTCAATATTTTTCTGTCTACGAGCAGAAAGGCAGTGTTGCCAGTGCAATAACAAAAAGTTGAGTGGTAACTCTATACCTCAACTGTAGTTTGTTTTAAATTGCAAAGCTGATTTTGGTAAAAAGAGGAAAGAATACGCAATTGAAAATGTAAATTAATGTTAATATAGGAGAAATAGGCTATGGCACGCAAGCACAGCAAGTATTGGGTGCACCCATCTTCTAATGTAGATTCTCCATTTGTATTAATACAAAAAAACAAAATTATTTATTTTATGTCCACAAAAACGATTTCAGTTTACGTTCTTGCTTATAATCAACCAATATTGTCGTCGTTATTGACCCAATTCATGGATTCGTCTTCGTTTTCACTTGTGTGCCGGACATTTCTCTGCTATATACCTAGTACAACTCTAAACAGCTCGATGTTCTTCAAGGCCTGTCAAACAGTGCTGGACAACGCCAGTTGCTTATCTGGCAACTCCGTTTTTATCGAGTCTCAGGACTTCTCTCTTCACATTACGCCAGCGTTTTTTTTATATGGAGTTCAGGTTTATTCAAGGCCTATTTTTAACTGTCAGTACTATGCTTAGTCGTGGTCAGTCGTGGTCTTTTCACTTTTATGAATGAAAATTACCGAATATCTACTAAATTTTTACATTAATGTCATTGTTTATAAAAAATATTTATGTTAAGCAGGCATTTTCTAAAAATATAGCATAATGTATTTTGGCGCATTGCCGCCATATGTTAATGTGGGCTGCCAACGTGATATCTTTCGCAAATATGCGTCGATTTAAAACTAGGTGGCAGCCTTGCACATAACGGAAATTTAAAGCTTCAATTCAAAGAAGTGTGGGTGTATGCCAAATCAAAAGGAAAAAATCAATTATTTCTAATCCTATTCTGTGTGGCAAAAGGGGCATCAAATGACATGTGCCTCCAGTCAGATATCAAATATATGCATATATGTTTATACATGTTTATGTATACATGTTTATGTATATGGATATTGTACATAAAATATATCGTGACCAATAATAATAATTAAATAATTAATTACAATCATAATTGTAAATTGCAAATAAAATCTACATATTCCATACATTTAGTTGTTTTTCTTGCTGTTGTTGTTCATGAATAATAAATATGTTTTGTATGTATGTATGCAATCGTTTATGCAGCGACTCCATCGATGGGCATGGCATGTAGCACATCGTCGAGCAGCTGAAGCGCACGATGCAAATGCCCCTCGATCTAGCAGCGTTCCTCCTTGATTAATTATTGTGCATAATCAGGTCCCCATATCTTGACAAAGCTCAGTCGCAGTACACAAAGATGACGCAGATCATTGACTCCAACACCAATAATTTGTATACTAATCCTTAATTATCGACCAATCGTTTCTATGGCAGCTATCATACATATATGATATAAATAAGTCAACCAACTTGCAACTTAAAAGGAAAAAATAAACCAAGACTCGAACCCACGAAGGGAGTTGCCAGATAAGCAACTGCTATAGCACTGTTTGACAGGCCTTGAAGAACATCGAGCTGTTTAGAGTTGTACTAGGTATATAGCAGAGAAATGTCCGGCACACAATCCATGAATTGGGTCAATAACGACGACAATATTGGTTGATTATAAGCAAGAACGTAAACTGAAATCGTTTTTGTGGACATAAAATAAATAATTTTGTTTTTTTTTTTTTTTTTTTTTTTTTTTTTTTTATTAGAAGATGGGTCCTCCTTCAATATGTTGTTGTGCTTGCGTGCCATAGCCTATTTTCTCCTATATTAACATTAATTTACATTTTCAATTGCGTATTCTTTCCTCTTTTTACCAAAATCAGCTTTGCAATTTAAAACAAACTACAGTTGAGGTATAGAGTTACCACTCAACTTTTTGTTATTGCACTGGCAACACTGCCTTTCTGCTCGTAGACAGAAAAATATTGAGTATTTTACGCCGCTAAAAAGTGTTTTAGTTTGAGTACTAAGCTTTAGCAACGATAATGTAAAAGGTGGCACATTTTTCATTTATGTACAAATGCTGCCACGTTCTTTTATGTATGTGTATTTCAGCTGAATATCAAAATATCAAAAATGCAAATTTCTCAAAAACTCCGGGATAGAAATTGATCAATTTTACTGCAAAATGTTTGTCAAATTTGAGCCTATATTCCCCCATACCGTGCATCTGGGTCCGCAAGCTTAAAAACAAGTTAAATGCTAGCAACGAAATTATCAAGCAGTTTTCTGCTTTAGGCATATGTATATAATCCGCGCCATATCACCGAGCTTTGTGTTGCGTAGTAGTTCAGTTCACGTTGGAGCTACCAGTTCAAAAGGACTTGCCCATGAACTTTTTGAGGTCGATTTACAATTAATTAATTTTCTAAAATACTGCGGGATAACTTTTTCTAAATTTGTTTGCAACAGATTCCACAAGCTTGTAGCTTAAATTTGCTATATACCGTGTTTGAGACCGTTCGTCCTGAGAACAAGGCCTATGCTCTGGCGGTCATTTTGTATGGGCCTTTCACAGAGGTAGCTGAACTCTTTCAAAAATATCTCAGAAGCTCCGGGATAACTTTTTTTGAGCTTAGGTATTTAAGAAATGGTGAAAATATAAACTTTTTCACTTTTTATCTTCACTTGTTTCAACCAGTTTAAAGTCTTAAATTGCCAAAATATTGCTAAAAACTATAAATAAATCAATTTTCTAC